>QEPC01012618.1:2302080-2318200 GCA_003113815.1 Sphenodon punctatus | reverse complement strand
CCTCAGGGCAGTGTGTGAAAAATGAATCCAGTACTTGTGAACCCAGAAGATTGAAAAATCCGGAACTTTAACGTGTGTAAAAATGCCCATTGAAGGGGAGAATGAGACTCTGGTAGGAGGTCTATGTTTTCAAAAGGATGGAATATGACAAGGTGAGAAGAGTAGGAGCTGCTAATAGTAAGTAAACTCTCAAATAATGCACTGTGTTAAAGGAAATGTTAAGCATGTTTGGTCCTATGGGGGTACAAAGTTAATTAATACCAGATCTTATGTTTATCTTGGCCTGTGTATGACTACTCCTCTTTTGTGGAAAAAACATCTTACTATGCTTTCAACTAAGGCAAGGGCATCTGCTGCAGCAGTGATAAGATTTTACCACAGTGCAAAAAATCCAGATGTTAAAGCAACCCTGCAAGTTTTTAAAGCAAAATCGTGGGCTCAATGGCTGTTTGGGGCAGAACTTTCTTTTTCTGATTTTAATAATCAGACAGGCGTGATACAAAATTGATGTAGGAGGGGTATTTTAGGAATGCCAAACTCTTTGCCTGCTGCCCTTATGCGACAAGAACTTGGCTTAAATTCATTACAAGTTCACGCTCAGGAGAAAGCCTTGGGTTACTGGGAAAAAATTTAAAAAGATGGAAATATCTAGATTGCCATATAAATGCTTGGAAGAGCAAATGGAATACAAGGGCCATGGCAGGTATGTATGGTGGGGGAACATAGTGGCTTTACTCCAGAGTACGGGCTGTTACAATTTGGTGCAGACTAATAATTCTGCGTCTCTATGGAAAAGCAGCTTATTGATCTAGCTAATGAGACCCATCAAGCAGTCCTAAATTCCCTCAAGTCTATAACTCTGTACCCACAGTTATCTAAAGCATTTAGCTAATACCCTGGCAGACTATTTGGTCCTTCTAACTTCATTTCATCTTAGAAGAGCTTGTTATTCTATGAGCTTTCAAACTTTTGACTCCGCATTTTTACAGGGAAGGTTTAACCAAAGATCTTTGGGCCATCGGCTCTGTCCTTGTCCTCTTGACCAGATTGGACCATGTACTTTTTAAAATGTCCTTTTTCTATCTCATTGAGAGCTAGATGGATTACTCTATGGTTAAGCTCAGTATTCGTCCCCTGAGCCGAGTATGATTTATTTATTTAGTTCGAAAGGCACTGGCTAATTTTGCTTATTTAGCCGCTGTGAAACGAAAACATTTGTGTAGTTTACTGTAAGAAATATTTTTGTTTTAATGCAGTAATTTTGTGTTTGTTGATTGGCCATCTGGCTGTAAGTAAGGATTGACTGATAGTAAGTAAACCTAAAGTTTCCTGTAGCTGTAGACAGTCATTATTTTCTTTCTTTATTTGTAAAATCTTAATACCCCGCCCTTCTTGACATAGCAGCTTGGGGTGGCTTACAACAGCAACATTCGACTTACAAACGTCTGCAATGTTTTGTTCCCAGACCCCCATGGGAACTAGGTAGATGGAAACCCACCAACCCTTGCACAAATACATGAACTTTCACCGGAAAAAAAAAAGATCCTAGACGAGAGCATGGATTCGACTGTCGGCATTCGCTTCTCCCAGAGTGACCGCTCTGTTGCTGATTTCTCTGTCCTTGTCTTAAAAGGAAACTTATGCAACCCCTTCAAAAGGCAAGCCTGGGAATAGTGATGCATAGCTCTACCGCATACAAGGAACAATGGACTCAATCTGGACATGGGGTTTCACAAGCCATTACAAAAACTGGTACGTCTGATGACTGTCTACAGCTACAGGAAGCTTTACGTTGACTTACTACTATCCTCAGCTTTTACTCTTCCCAGCTTGTTGTATTCCATCCTTTTGCCTTCCCCTGCCCTTGCCTCCGATTGCTGCGTATCTCTACACTGCTTTGCTCAGCCTGCAGTTCTAACTCCTGGCTTGCCTGACGGAAGGACCCTGAGAGATCTGAAAGCTTGTCCGAAAGCTGCAGTGTGAAAACTTTTTTTTTTAAAAACCCAAAAAAATTGATTTTGTAGGCAGACTTGGTTCTAGGATGTTTCTGCAAGGGGAAAACTGCTGCTCTTTTACATTGTGATAGCTCCATTGAATGTTGTCCCCTCTCCCCAAGTGGTCTGATGCGGGGGGGGCGGGACTTTTTTCCAAACTTCAAATGTTTAAGTTAGTTGACACAGGGGCGCATGGAGCAAGGAGGCTCAGTTGAGCCTGGGCCCTGGACTCTGCAAACTTAGCACCTCTAGAAATTTTTCAGAGTGGTTGGGGAGGGAATGGGGCCAACACTCTGCCCGTACCAAGCCTGAAAATATTCTAACGGTGCTCGTGCTCCTTACAAAGGGCCCCACCAAGAAGGAAGCTTTCAGAGTGGGCAGGGGCTGGAGTGTTGGCCCCACTGACCCGTCAAACTTCCTTTCTGGTGAAACTGTTGCCACACTGGGAGCCAGGGGGCATCGCAGCCTTTTCAGGGGGAGGCCAAGGCTGGCTGGAAGCCTTGGGAAAGCCGCTACTTAGGGAGACCCTGCCCCTTTGCCGTTAGCAAGCCCTTAATTGAGAAATGAGCCCAGCCCCCCCCCCCCCAGTGGAGGGAGTGAGTAGAATGACAGGAACATTCCCCATGACCGCTTTGTCACTCCTCCCAGTCACTTATCACTTCACCAAGAGCCTTGTCATTCTACCTGCTTGCCACGGCATTTCTCCTCTTTCCAACCAATCCCTTGCTCTTGCACCCAACCCCCTCCTTGTCATTCCACCCAGTCCCTCTCATTCCAACCACTCCTGTGGCCTCTTCCTTCTGCCACTCAGTCCGTCACTGTCCACTTCCTGTTCTTCCACCCCCTTTCCTGGGTTCCTTTTTTTGTCATTCCACCCCTCCTCCCCCTGTTGCTCCCATTCCCTGCTGGAGATGCAGCTCCAATGTATTGCTTTCCAGCCCATGAAAGCAGATTTGTTGATCACCTGTCTCTATTACTGGCCAAATGACATTGACGTTCCTTCCTCGGTTTTCAATAGGCATTCCATGCCATTCATTTTACTATGTCCTAGGATTCTGGCTTCCAATTGCCTTTAGCTTCTAGATACAAAAATGTTTGCTTGAACTGTACTTTAAGCTATGTCACCTCTGTTTGGAAGTCTGCTGGCTTTGGGGACTGACCCACACTAGTGCATCCAGGGCCTCTTATTCTGCCTGCTGTAGAGTTGCCAATCAGCGCAAGCAGGCTGTGGGTTGATCCTTTAAGTGTTACTTTGGAAAGAGTATGTAAAGAGAGGGGGAAGTGAGGGAAGAGTGTCTGCAGGGGAAAGCGGTGTAAGGGAAGGAGAGTGGGGATGGAAGGGGGTAGTCTGGGGGGAGGGATTAGAAATGCAGTCACATCCGCGTGGTTGAGTATCTGATAAACTTTGCCATCTCCCAAGTGAACTCAACTATTCATACCCTCGTTTCTCCCAACTGCAACTGAAATGGGGGTTGGGAATGAGGAAACTGTTCACGTTCTTTCGTACACACTAAGTCTGAGGCTCACGCTGAAGCTTTCCCCATAGTGAGGCATTTACAGGGCCTGTTCCTTGTAGGGCGGGTTCTCTGGTGTGTACTGAGAGGCTGAACTCGCCCTGGAGCACTTCCCGGTGAGGGAACATTGTAAAACCTGTGTGGATTCTCTGGGATGTACAGAGTGCCCCCAAGTTTTCCTTTAGAGAAAGTAAAGTTGCCATGCTGGTCCCAAATCTCCAGCTTTGTATCGCGTTATTGGTTTTGTGGGGTTTTTTTTGTTTTACACAGGAGAATTGAAAAAATAACGCTGAACTCCCATGCCTACAATCCAGGGTTTCCCGTGGCCACGCAGTCTCCACCCCTTATTGAAGGTGGGCAAGCAGCCAGTGTTTGGAAACCGTGGCAAAGGGAGGGGAGGAGAAGGTGAGAAGGAGCCCCAGGTATGAGGGCTGCAATTCAAAAGGATGGAATGCAGGAAGCTTTGTTGCCTTACTATCAGTAGCTCTCACTCTTCCCACCTTGCTCTTGTTTTTCTATCCTTTTGAATTGCTGACCTCCTAGCTAGGGCCCGTTCTCGCGCCATTGTTTCCAAACACTGTATACACCTCGCTGCTTTGCTCTGTCTCTGCTTCTAACTCCTGCCTTGCCTGAGGAAGGACCTTGTGAAGTGCCTCCCTCCCCCAGGGGTCCAATGTAAGAAATCGCTCTGTGCTACTTTCTCTGTTGCCAACTTTCCCTGAAGGTTTTTTCGCACTCCTGGGATGCACGGGGTTTCTCCCCAGTGTGGAGTCTTATTTTTAAAAAGTGAAAAATCTTGCACACGTGTAATGTTTCCTTTCCTAAAATAGACTTCAAGCCTTGGCCCACCAATTTCCTTTTCTAGCCTCTGGCCTACAGGAGCAACGTCTGGCTTTCCCCTTCTTAATTTTCCCACAAAGCGTTGCATCTTCCTCCCTGTTGCACGCCACCAACTTTGGGCAGTCTTTCCCTCTGTATTCGCTGTGCTTTCCCCTCTTCGTCGTGTATTCCACAGTCATGTGTGGCATTTCTGGAGGCCCCGCCCCCCTGCTACGCCAACCTAAAAATCCACCCGCCGCCACTACGTGTAGGCACGATATTTTTTAAGGCACCCCATGTGCCCACCCAGTGCATACTTACTACAGGGAGGGGAGAAGAAGAGATGCAGAGAAATCCGGCGTAGAGCCCTACTAGGCACAAGCACGATAAAGTGGGTGCAAGGGGGAGGGGCAAAGGCATCCACATGACTCCTGCCTGGCCCCGCCCCCCTGAGTGTCATGATGCTTGGGAAAGGGGTGTGATCACATCCAAAGGGGTATGGGCCTCCTTTGCCCAACCCCTTTCCCCGCGTTGTGACATCACAATGCTCAAAGGGGTGGGGTGAAACAGGCCGCCTGCCCCTGGCCCACAATAAGAACATCGTAAGTGCCATACTGGGTCAGACCAATGGTCCATCTAACCCAGCATCCTGTCTCCGACAGTGGCCGATCACGGTGGCTTGGGAGAAGCACCCAACAGGTCACAATGGGGGGAATCCATTCCCTGTTGTTTTCACCCAGCTCCTGTCATGTTCCCTGATCCTGTCTGGCTAATAGCTGCGAATGGACCTATCTTCCAGAAACTTGTCCAAACCTCTCTTAAACTCAGCTATAGAACTGGCCCTTACCACAGCCTCTGGCAGTAGATTCCACAACCCAATTATACGCTGAGTGAAAAAATACTTTCTTGTGTTTGTTTTAAACCTGCCACCCATGAGTTTCATGGAGTCTCCCCTAGTTCTAGTACTAGCTGAGAGGGTAAATAACTGCTCCTTGGTTTAGTTCCACCCATCTCATGATTTATAGATCTCTATCCTATCTTCTCTGTCGTCTCTTCTCCAAACTGAAGAGCCCCAACCTACCAAGCCTCTCCTCATACGGGAGCCCTTCCATGCCCTTGATCATTTTTATTGCCTTTCTCTGTACCTTTTCTAGTTCAGCGATGTCTTTTTTGAGATGGGGTGACCAGAACTGCACCCAATATTCGAGGTGCAGTCGCACCATTGATTTGTATTGATGCATTATGACATCCTCAGTTTTATTCTCTATCCCCTTGCGAATAATTCCTAACATTGTTTGCTTGTTTGACTGCTGCTGTGCACTGCGCTGTGGATTTCATTGTATTGTCCACAACCACCCCCCGATCCTTTTCCTGAGTGGTAACTCCTAGCTTAGTACCCAGCATTGTGTACGCATGGTTTGGATTATTTTTCCCTACATCACTTTGCACTTGGCCACATTAAATCTCATTTGCCATTGATGCCCAGGCACCCAGTGTCGTAAGATCCCGTTGCAGTTCCTCAGAGTCTGCTTGTGTTTTTAACTACCTTGAATAACTTGGTGTCATCTGCAAATTTGATCACTTCACTCTTAATGCCCTTTTCTAAATCATTAATGAATACATTAAGCAGCACCAGTCCCAATACAGATCCCTGAGGCACACCGCTTTTTACATCTCTCCATTGTGAAAACTGCCCATTTAGTCCTACCCTTTGCTTTCTATCTTTAAACCAGTTTCTGAACCATAGTAAGACACTACCTCCTATCCCATGACTTTTTAATTTTCTCAAGAGTCTCTCATGAGGGACCGTATCAAATGCTTTCTGGAAATCCAGGTACACTATATCTACTGGGTCTCCCTTGTCCACATGCTTATTTACACCCTCAAAGAACTCCAACAGGTTAGTGAGGCATGACTTAACCTTTACTAAATCCGTGTTGACTCTTGCCCATTAAGCCGTGTTTGCCAACATGCCCTGTAATTCTGTCCTTAATGAGGGTTTACACCATTTTGCCTGGCACAGACGCCAAGCTTACTGATCTGTAGTTTCCAGGATCGCCTGTAGATCCCTTTTTAAATATCGGGATTACATTTGCCACCCTCCAGTCCTTGGGTACAGTGGCAGATTTTAGTGACAGGTTACAAATTATGAACAGTAGGTCTGCAATTTCATATTTGAGTTCCTTCAGAACTCTGGGGTGAATGCCATCTGGCCCTGGTGACTTGTTAGTATTCGGTTTGTCAATTTGCCCTAGAACATCCTCCAGCGTCACATTGATTTGTAACAGCTTTTCCAATTCCTCGCCCACAAAGCAAGGATCCAGCGTGGGTACCTCCCCAAAATCCTCCGCAGTGAAGGATTCTGCTGGTACCTTTGCTGCTCACACCACAATGATGTTGGGGGTGGGGTATGGCAGAAAATTGGTGGAGCTAAAGCATTCTCTTCCCTTTTTCAACAGAGCATGGTGCTATCCTGGTACTTCATAAGAGGGGAGGTCTTGTACATACAAGGAATCCCCCCGCCTCCCCCCCAATCCCAAGGGGATATGGGCAGCACCTGACCAGACCTCTCTTCTAACGCAGGTGGCATAAGTGGGCAAAGCCGCTCTTTGGCCCCATTGTGGTCCATGAATGTGGCTCTTCAGATTAGGAAACTTTGCCCATCCCCGGCAGATGCCAATTCTTTCCTCAATTGATTTAAGGCGAACGTTTTGCCCGTGTGGAGCCCTTTTTGAGACTTGAAAGGCTGGACCAGATGACCTCGGAATTGCCTTCCAACTTTAGGATATTTCCAATATAAACCCAAGGCCAAGGCCTGGCTGCTGTTGGGGACTGGATGAGGGTGAGCCAATTGAAGCTGAAACCCGATACGACCTGAAGTGATGATTGGCCGATAGTATGTTCGGGACGGGATTGGGACCCCTGTTTGTGGGGGAGGGAGGCCCGGCCCGGCCCGGCCCCGCCCCCTCTGGTTACCCAGGTTTGCAACCTTGAAGGTGCTTCTGGACCCCTGGCTGAGTCTGGAACATCCGGTCGCAGCAGTAGCCAGGCTCAGTTTTCACCAACTCCATCTGGTGAGGAGGTTGTGTCCTTTCTTTTTCACTCAGATCTGGCCACCATGCTTTCATCACCTCAAAGCTGGACTCCCGCAGTGCGCTTGCCACGGGGCTACCCTTGGTGATGGGTCAGAAGCTGCCGCTGGTGCAGAATGTGGCCGTCTAGCTCTTTTTGGCGGGTGGCTTGCTGTGGGCATGTCACGCGGGTCACTGGTTCCCTATAGTCTTCCAGGCACAATTCAAGGTGCTAGTTTTGACCTTTAAAGTCTTAATGGTTTGGGCCCCGTCTATGAGAGACCGCCTTTCCTTCCATGCTCCCCTGCGGTCAGCCGGGAGTGCTCTCTTGCAAGTACCACCAGCCAAACCCGTCCATAGGACAAGGACTTGCAGAGACGTGTTCTCAATTGCTGCCCTGGTATTGTAGAACTCCCTTCCCCTGGAGTTCTGGCAGAGCTCAGGGAGGCAGTATAAAACTTATCTTCTTGGTAAAGTGTCTGGCAGGCAGCGGAGGGAGTGTGTGTCTTCTAATGCAGTTTTTAAAAGGAGTTATTATTATTATTATTATTTATTTGCAAGCATTTATATAACACTAGCAGTGTACCTGGTGCTTTACAAAGTAATGAAATCTATTCTGTGTTTTATGTAGGCTGCACTGAGCCTCAGGGGAAGAATAGAAGTCTAAATTAATAAAATTATTTCCATTATAATCCCAAGACCCCAGAAATCCAAGTATAAAAATGTCACTCAAGCTAGCAATCCCCCAGGACCTTCTTGGGATCCTGACTCACGGATTGGGAAACTCCTGGATTACTCCGAGTAAAAACTTGGGGGAGGTGGGCAGCAATATTTGGGATAAACGGGTTCTCTGACCTTTTCCCGGTGACATTTCTTTTGCACCTCATCCCTTGGTCTGCCAGGCAAGCCCCGAGTTCAGAGCTCGGTAGGCAAAGTATCCCCCGAATCAAGAGGGAATAATAGATCCCCCAGCTTCCCCGTAAGCCCTAGACACGGAGCTTCTGCTTTCCCTAGGGAACAGCTGTTCCCCAAGGAACTATATTTTAACGAAGAAAAACTCTATCACGGGCAAATGGCAATTTTTTCACAGCTTCTTACCCCCATTAAAACGTTTACGCACATGGTAGATCAGAGCCCAAAATGTTTACCTTCCTTTTTGTTTTGATCAAAGCCAGCAACAGCAGAAAGTGTTCTGGGCCAAGAAGCACCCAGAGAACCGAGTGGTCAATTAGCAGAAATCCCATGCAAAGCTTTGCAAAACTCGCACCGAAATGGGAAAGCTTCTCAAATTGCGGCCATCGCCTCGCCTTTTGGCACCGCCTCCCGTCTCTGTATCAGGAGGGGTCAGGGCCGGGCCGGCGGGAGCTCCCCCAAGAATCCCGGCCCCCATTAGTGGAGCGCTTTGCGATCCCGCTCCGTGCCAAGCACTCACAGCCACTGCTCGCCAGATGAGGATCTTTTCTGACGGGTGCACCATGAATTAGTAAAGGAGGAGAGTGTGCCGTCTGCGGCACTCTCTCACTCTGCCCCTGGAGGGGGAAGGGGGGGGGGGAACCCCACACACGCTGACAGAGCAGGAGAGCGGCAGGCCTCCATCAATAAAAGAGGGGGCTCTTAGCACCAGTGCCTGGACTCTCCGGGTTACAATAGCAGATCAGCCCACGCTCCATTTAACACCTCCCCCCCCGCGCCCGTTTTGTTCGCCGGTTAAATGGCGAAAATAGATGGTTCCCCCAGGAAACCCCAGCGCAGCAGCCAAAAGCTTAACTTGGGTCGGTTTCGGCAGAGATGTCCCCCACAGCACACACCTGGTAATCTCTCTCCATCTAGCCTATCCCACATAGAACTCCACCTGCCCCCCCCCCCAAAAAGGCTCCCCTAGCCCTCACTTTTCCCCACTCTTGACCCCATTTTTCTCTTTGCCCACAATCAACTCCCCTCAGAGCCCCACCTTTCTAATACTTCCCCCCCAAAAGCCCTCCAACCCCACTCCTCCCCCAGTCGCAACCTACCTCTTCCCCCACTTCATTAACACCCCAGCACAGAGTGCCGTCCTGTCCCCTCACCACATGCAATTCAGTTCTCCCCACTGTCCCTCAGAGACCTACCTACCCAATGCCACCCTCCTATCTCCCATCCCTTCTCCGCACGTCTCTCCCGCAGCCCTCTAACACCACGGTCCTTCCGGAACTGACAGACAGACCGACCAACCGACCCAGGCCTCAACCAGGGTTGCCGCCTTTTGCAATCTGACCCTTGAGACTAGCCAAAATGGGAGTCTTCGGGTCCAGCCGCAAAAAGGTGGCAACTCTAGCCTCAACGCACACTCCACTCCCCTCAGCGTCGCCTTCCCCCCCATCACACACACACAAGGTGCAAAGCCTTTTTAGTTGGGAAAGCGTTTGATAGGTGGGGTTTGTGCTTCTGGGTGGGGTTGGGGGGGAGGATGGGTTTGAGGGGAGATGTTAAGGTATGAATTTTAACCTTTTAAAACCGGGTTGCTTTTTTTGTGGACTGCGCTACCCTGAGCCTTGTGGGAAGGGCAGCATAAAAATTCAATCAATAAATAAGATGCAACAAAGGGGGATGTCAGGGTGCGCGGGACCCCTTGCAGAGGTCCAAGATCTCTCATGGACGCTCCAGCCAATGCCTGCCCCAGCAGCCTTAAGGAACGGGCTGGGGGGTGTGTGTGCAAGGAGTGGAGACGGCTTGCTGAATCAGTATCCCCTTCACACACCCCAATCCTATTTCCCCCCCTGGATGTACAGAATTTGGCGTCCAGCCTCTGTCTCAATCACCACTTCTCTGCAGCCCCTTTCAACCTCCAAAGGCCTCCAGTATCTCCTACCCATTCAGTCATGGGTCTTTGGAAGTTGGGGGAGGAACGGGGAGAGCTCAGGCTCCATGAGCCCCATGGTGAACTCATGGGAGCATCAGGAGTGGGGTCCTCTGCCCCTTCCTCCCCCAGCTGCCGCACCAGGACTAGGGGATCCAGGCCCTACCAGCAGGCTCTCTTACCCCAGCTCCCCTTATGGGGCTTGCCGGTAAAAGTACTACACACCCACAAAAGGTCCCGGGGAGCATTTTTTAAATCGGCCACAGAGCGCCACGGCCCAGCCTGTGTCAGAGTTGAGATCTTAGCCCAGCACACGGGCAGAGGCGGCCTCGTGGGGGCCAGGCTAACATCTTGTACTACAACCCCTCTGCGCGGCTCAGGTGCGGCGCGGCAATAGCCAAGGCAGGAAGCCGCCAGGTATCGTCACTTGTCTTGGGAAGAAGTGACACAGCAGGCTCATGTGCACCAGGGGGAAGGGAAGCGGACGTTGCCGCTAATAAATGCTTCACACTTCACAGCCCAGCCAAGCGCCTGTCTGGGTCAGGGAAACCTGGCTTGTCATAAATTTCCTGTTTTACAACCCAGGAGTCCTGGCTCCTCCCTCGTCTAAGTCACTAGGCCCTACTCACTCCCAAGAGCGGGAGAAAGAACACGGGCGTCGTAACCCCCAGCCCCACCTGCTCTATCCCACTAGCCCCCATTCTTGGCTCTATTCCTAGTTCGTGTGGGGAAAGAGTTTTTTTGGGGGGGGCATTGTCCAGTGGGCTAGGCTAGGAGGGCAGGGAGCTCAGGAAGAGGAGGGTCCAGATCAGGGAATCGGTCCCCTCACCTCTGTTCCCTTACCCCCCCCACCCCCCAAGCTCAGTCTTTCGGCGCTTGGGGGTAGGAACTGAATCCAGGGGCCAAATTAAAAACTAGTCATCGGCCACATTTGGCCCTCGAAACCGGAGATTCCTCACCCCAGCAATAGGCCCTACTCTCCTTGTCAGCCCCATAACCGTGCATTCCCCCCCTAAATAGCTAAAGCTGCCCGGGCTGGGCTTTCCACCCCATTTTGCAGACAGGCCTTGGCCCCAGGGCAGCTTAGGGAGGGAGGGGTGGGATGGGGGAATGCCAGGACAGCAGATTGAGGAGGCCACATTATCGGCACACAAAGGGCACTGAACAATGGGCTGCATTATCCGGCTTTGTTACAAAGCCACCAGTGGCCCCATTCACAAAGGAGCGGGGGTGCTTGGATACAGGGAGGGAGAGATAAGGGTTGCTGCAAACGCCTCCCTGTAACAGCATCAAGGCCAGAGAGGAGGAGGAGGAGGAGGAAGAAAGGGGGCTACTAAGAGGGCACGTTCGCATATGCAACTGCGGCTTAAACTAGGAGACCGCACGGGTACAGGGATTGGGGAACAGAACCCACAAGTCCTAGCTTTCATGCCAGTCCATTAGCCTCCCGTCCCCTCTAAGAGAGCAGGATGGCTCCGCAGTGCGACCACGATAGGACAGTCCACCTCTCCCCAAGACGGGCCCTCGGCACTCTCCCAAGCGGACACTGGCCTGGGCAGCTTTAGGACATTTATCGGAGTCCGGGGCGTAGCTAGGTTGAAACAGACCCTGGTGGAGAAGAGGCCATGTCCCCGTCCCAGCAGCAGAGAACACAGTTGAGCCAGGCAGCGCGGGTCATCAGACTTGCAAGCCCCAGTGCAGCTGCGCCGCCTCTCCCTGGTCTAGCTAGGTTCAGGGGAGCTGCTGCAAGAGAGGCTGGGAGTGAGGTGGGGGCTGCCCTGCGCAACACGGTTCCCAGAGAGCTGGGGGTGTGTGTGGTTATTTGGTACCCTGCCACCACCTAACAAGACAACCCAGAGCCCCGCTGAACTTCCGACCCCCCCGGTCTTTGCTTTTTACAAACGCGCCCCGTGCTCTGGGGCGTAGCAAGATTGTGATGGGCCTGGACTAGAGCTGAAATTCAATCTTGATTCTTGCAGAGGATCATGGTTTTCTACTTGTTGGGGAGGGGGGAGTTTTGCACGAATCAACCAAGAAAATCCCAGTTCTTGACACTTTCTCGATCAAGAATTTCTGGTTATAACATTTACCGCGTTCGTCTTTGAAGAGCTCTGCGCATGCGCCAAACAGCCACTGTGGCCACTTAGCGCATGCGCGTTACTAGGAAGACCACGGTTAACAGTCAGCGGTATACTGAAAAAAATCTCAGCCAAGCTCTCCAGCCATTATTGAGATCATCCCAAGATCTCGGCAACGGTTCTTGATTCTCGCGAGATTTGCACAAGAAACTTTTTGGACCAGCATTTCACCCACTCTGAAAACTTCCTCTTTGGCAGAGCCCTTGGCAAGGGGCCGTCGCTGCTTGAAAATGTTCAGAGTTGGTGGGAGCAGCATTGTCAGTAAGCAGAGAATTACTCCCCTCCCCATTCTGAAAAGTTCCTTGCTTGCAAAGGCTCCTCCCCCCCCCCCCGTGTCCCTCCCTCCAAACCCCCTTACTCCATGGTAGCTACACTCCTGCCCAAGCATTAGTAACCCCCCATTCTTGGTGGGGGGCACAGAACCCCCCCTTGCCTACAAGCACCTGTGCCAGAAAACACAATGGTTCAGCAGTCTTGCTATGGTTTCTCACAGCCTCCCAGGCAAGGTGTATGCCCTGACTTATTGTTCAGGTTTTCTCACTGCAGCTGGTTTCCTGTTTGACTTGGAAGGGAGAGCTATTCAAAGCAGGGGGGAGAGAGAGGCACAGAACAATGTGAAAAGATGGATGAATCAGACACATCAAGGACAGGCCCTTTGTTCCCGGTGGGGGGAGGGGGGGGGTGTCTTTCCGGCTCCCACATTTTGAGCAAGGCGAGAGTGATGTTTTTATTAACACAAGCTAGCGCTGTCCCGGCTGGGTCATCAGTCGAGAATTACTGCATCAGCCCAGTGAACGGAGGACCAGGCCAGCCTCCAAGAGAAACATCAGCTCATGCGGGAGCTCAGTAGCAAAACGCTTTCCATTGCAACGCCAGAGCCTTCTCACTCACCGCTAAACTTTAACGGACTTTAACCTTTTCGGAGGGATGGCTTGCTTCTCCTTTCCCCAGGGGCTGGGGGGGAGAGTGGGAAGAGCGCTGCTGCTTCCAAGAATGAAATGAGGAGACACCTGCCAACACACAGCCAGATTGAAAAGGCTGTGATTTAGCTGGCAGGGCTAAATGACAGAGAGGTAAAGGGCAGCTGATGGCTGGTAACCCATCTTCCCTTAGCTCTGCCTTGGTCCAGGGCATGCGAGAATCCACAGGCCGCATCCAGGCTCAGCGCTGAACCATGCCAGCTCCATCAAAGAAGAGCCCTTTACACTAGAGTATCCATCCCCGGCCTGCTGTAAACACGGCATATGTCCCATAGCAGGGGGAAAGAAGGGGCTGGCTTGCTTCCCTAGCTTAGAGGCAAGCCTGCTCCCTCAAAGCCATGGTAGAAGGATTGGGGGGCCCATCCAATCTAGCCCTCGGGGACCATGGGGAGCCTCGGCCCCGCGGGCCAAATGCAGAACAAGCCAGCACCTTCAGCGAGGGCCTGGGGTCCGGTGCAACAGCACCCCAGCCCTTTTCCTGTCACGCGTGTGTGCGCACACACACACACACACACACACACACACGTGTGATGAGGCAGCTGGGCTGAGCTACCCAACTCAGCCTCATTCAAAGCCCCATCCTGCCTGTGCGCCGGCCTCCCCCATCCATCCACACCTTCCCGTCCGGCCAAGTGAAGCAAACAGATGGGGAAGTTGCTTTTTAAATCCAGACTGCCAAGAAGTCAGATGGAACACGCACAAGCTGTTGGCAAACAGGCTTTGGCTTCCCAAAAGCAACCCTGAACTGCAGCGTGGTCGATGTGCTGGCCTGGGACTCAGAACACCTGGTCTGATACAGACTCCGTGGGTAGGGTTTGCTATGGATGCCAATTTTTAAGGAACGCTTATGAAAAATACATGTTGCAGGGCCCGCACTGGCACCCATCCAGGACAAGGCAGCAGCAACAGGATGAGCCCAATTGTGGCAGAGATTAGGCATGTAGCAGGAGACAGGGAAGCCACGTCTCCTTCTTTCTCTATTCTGCCATCAGTCGCCCAGGCAGCCAGAATAAGTGGCAGGAGGGGACATGGCAGTTGGTATGACACAGCTGTACCTGGACGCATGAACCATCCAGGACCCTGGGAGCACCCGACAGTCAGGGCCCCATCCAGGATCAACACAAGACCTGCCCAGGACCTACCAGTGGGTCCCAATCGACTGGATGAGAACTACTGACTTAAGGGGTGTTCTCACAAGCAGGGGTGTTCTCACAAGCAGGGGTGCCACTCCACAGGAAATCTTCCAGATTAGCTGCCTCCCTCTGCTGCTGTCTTCATTAGCAGCAAGAAGCAGGTAATCACTTGATCATCCCTTTCCCTGCTTGCTAGGGAGGAGGCAGCAGGGGGCACAAGCAAAGACCAAATCCTACACAGGCATCGAGAGCAAACAAACCAGGAAGAGAGGTGCATGCTGGGTAGTGGGAGGACTAACACAAACCGGCCCTGCTTGGGTCTGTGAGTTGTTCGGATAATCGTCTTGTGACTTTGGAAGCGCAGGCACCAGGACCAGACAGGCCATTCCAGGGATGGTCTTGCTACGATGGGATGTCGCTACAAGGATGCCCTAACGGCTGCAGGTGGCAGTCTCTGTACCATGCTCCTTTGTGAGCATCACGATGTCAGGACCATAGGGCCATGGTCCAGTCGGAAAGACACGTAGGCCTTCCTTTGCTGTGACCACCCGCCTATGAGCACTGTGGGAAAGAGGGGCGTGGTCACAAAGAGGGGTGAAGGAGCCCCTTGGCCTCAGCTTGTTTCTAGAAGCAGCGGGGACAGATGGGAACAAATGCACCTTCTTGTTGGCCCCCCTGGTAGTCAGACTCCGCAGTAGCAGCTCCAAGAGACTGCATTTGGGCCACTCCTTTTTTTTTTCCACCTGCGACTGGCAACAGCATAAAAATAGCCCATCCATACAGCCCACATACAGAGTTACATGCTCATTCATACAACCCTCTACCTCCCTCGTCTGTGTTTGCTTTGCTCTGTGGTGTTTAACAGAGGATCCCTTGCATCAGGTGGCAGAGGACAAAGGATCAAGGAGCATGGGAAGTGGTAAAAGTTTCCCACGGACACTCCATGTTGGTTTGTGCCACTACCCGCTTGAAAAGAGTGTTGTATGAATGATATCCCAACATTCACTCTGCTTACAACTTCCTCCAGCCTCTTAGCCTGCACTGAGCTTCCTGAAGCTGCCCTCAGCTGTTGGCTCCAACTCCCCCACCCTATCCAGAACTCGACAGCAGCTTCCTACTCCTCCGCCTCTCTCGGCAGGAGTTGGGCTGCCATCATATATGAATGGAGACAAAGTGGTTTGAACAATATCTTTTGTTGCACCAACTGCTGTTGGTGGAAACGTGCAAGCTTCCACCAATAACGGTTGGTCCAATAAAAAAAGAGATCATTCAAACTACTTTGTCCCCATCTCTGTCACTTGGGACCAATACAGCAACCACACTCTCACAGGAGAATATACGAATGCAAGCCACTGCCCCACTGGGTCAGACCAGTGATCTGCCTAGCCCGGCATCCCATTTCCAACAATGGCCATTTTGTGCAAAAAGTGCACAAACTGCCCCAGCCCTTGACGGCTGGCAGTTTTCACCCCCAATCAACTTGACTAACAACCATTTATGGACCTATCCTCTAAGAATTTATCCAGTTCTTTTCTTGAACCCAAATTATGCTACTGGCCTTCACAATATCCCTTAGCAATGAGTTCCACAGGTTAACTGTACACACTGGGCCCGGGGGGGGGGGGGGGGGGGGGG
>QEPC01012618.1:2280937-2293162 GCA_003113815.1 Sphenodon punctatus | reverse complement strand
GGGGGGGGGGTGATTTTAATCCCCCGCCCATTTATTTATTTATTACTGTCTTTTAGCCCTGTTTTATTGATGCATTTTATATTTATATTTTAAACTGATTTTAATTGTTTTTTATTATTGCTGTTGGCCGCCCCGAGCTGCGTCGCAGGAGGGGGCGGGATAAAAATCTATAAAATAAATAAATAAATAAAATAAAACGGCTGACACACCCTGATGAACCTATCCAGGTGGGGATCCTCAGGCCTGGGTTCAAATGCAGCCTGCGGCTAGTTTTTATGCGGCCCCTTCCCAGTTCCTACCTCCAAATGCTAAAAGAAAACAAACCAGAGCTTAGGGAAAGGGAGCAGAGAGGAGGGCATGCACACAAAGACAGGGGACAGATCCATGATCTGGACCCTCCTCTTCCTGAATGCCCCTGGTCCCAATGTCTATGCAGCCCTCAGAGTTTGTACTAAATTTCAAAGTGGCTCCTGAGAGGGGAAAAGGCTCCGCACTGCTGCCTTAGATCCTATAGCACTGAGGGATACACCCCCAGGGCCCCTGCCCAGCAGCAATACCCCCTGGGTACCCCAAATCAGCATTGGCAATGCCCTATCTCAGGACACAGGTCCTCTTGGATGGACTTAGCAGCAGAATAGCTACAGCCACAACCATAACCTCTATCCACTAGGACAATACGCCTCTCTCCTCAAACCCCTGTGCAGACGGGGCCACAGAGAGGTGTTGGCAGCAGAGAAAAGGGGTGTGAAATTAAACAGGCGAGCTCTCTCTCTCTCCCCCGATGGTAATTTGTGAGAGTTGTCTGGGCATGATGAGAATCCCAGTAGACACAGGCGTGTGGGGGGGGGGATGAAGCTGAAAAGGCTGATCTGCCCTGGCATGAGCAGCCCTGGAAATGGGCGGGGCGGGGGGGCACGTCAGAACTCAGCTGGAAAGACAGGCAAGACAGATTCCTCCTGGGGTGAAAAGAGAGACAGAGCCTGGACAGACTTGGAGAGTCAGTGGGGACTCCAGGGTTCTGTCCCTAGCTTTGGAAGAGGACTGGAGTCTAGTGGGTTAGAGCAGGCAGGGCGCTGGCTTCAGTTCCCAGCTCTCCCAGGCCTGGTGCATTGGCCGGCGGTGGGAACGATAGGGAGCCAGGATTCCAAGAGTTCTCTAGACTGGGAAGAGGGGTCTAGCTGTGTTACAGCAAGAGTGGGCTGGGAGCCAGGACTCCTGGTTTCTGGGAGTGGATTCCAGTTGTTACAGATCCAGAGTGATTTTCAAGGCTGGAAGCACTCCTCTCTAGCTGGCGTTACGGGGGAGGCTGCCCTAAGATGGTCAAAACGGTCCCTTTGGGCCTTAAGAGGGTTGAGTTTCCCAGACCAGAGATTCTCACCCAGCAATTACCATAGCGGGGAGATGTTCTCCCTGCCGTGCCAGCCGAGCGTTAAGAATGAGAGGATGAAGTTAAACATCGAGACGGCAAGATCTCCGGGCCAAGGACGGTCTCAGTGGGCGTCTGTGCGGGACCCGCACCACATGACTCTGTGCTGCCAGCGTCTCGGAGTGAAACCTGCAGCTGGCACAGAATGCCGCGGCCCGGCTCCGTAAAGGGATGAGTCGCCGGGAGCACGTAACACCGATGCTCCGCTCCCTGCACTGGCTGCCTATAGACTTACAGGTCCGATTCAAGGCGTTGGTTCTTACCTTTAAAGCCCTCTACGGCCTGGGCCCCGCTTACCTGCGGGACCGCCTCGCCCCCTCATGTCCAGCCGTCGGCTGGAGCTCCCCACTTTGAGGTCCCCTGGGCTGCCACATTCGAGCGGACGTTCTCGGTGGCTGCTCTGGAATTTGCCTCTCCCTGGATCTTCCTTCCTTTCTTAAACACCGAGACCTGGCTGTTTTGCCAGGTGAGGGGCACGCGTCGTGGGTGGGTGCAGTTAACTTGTAGTTTACTGGACACTTTTAGTAGATTATTAATTGTTGTGATTTAATTGTTTTTATACTGTAGTTTTATTTATGTTGTGCACCGATCCCGGGCTGCCATTATGGGGCAGGAGAGCGGTCTAGAATTGTTTTGTTTTTTTTAATGGGGGACCCTGGTGTCAGCAGCTGTACAGGTTACACACACACACACACACACAGGACAAACCCTCCCTAATTTTAGCCCCCTTCATTTGAAGGGGGGGCTGAAACGGAGGGGAATTCCTCCTCTCCTCCCTCTATGCCACTCGGCTCCCCGTTGCATTTAAGGGGCCAGGAAATTAGGTCCAAGCAGGTGGAGCTGTTGCTTTGGAGGGTTGGGGGAGCGAGTCTAGTTTCAGTTCCCGACAATACAAAGATGGAGTGACTTATCTGTGGAGGCACCGAGCAGAGCACATTAGGATGAGCAGAGCTGTTTAAAGCAGCTGCCACACTCCACTCGAAAAGGTGGTGGCTACAATTCCAAGCTGGAGAAGCAATTGTGGTAGACACCGTGCCCTACAGATCTCTAGGAAGCAGGGAGCCGCATGTTGGCCCCAGGGGAAGAGGCTGTGTGTAGACCAAAAGGTCAAATCACCCACCCTCAGGTCAGAAAAGGACAGTCAGTCATTCTTGAGGTCTGGGTTCATTCTGCCTTTGCCTGCTGGCTCACAAGGCCTTTTTAGACAAACGGGATTTTAAACCCGCGGTTTAAACCTCTTGGGACACCTGCGCGGGGAGGCTTTAGACGGTCCTCCGTGAACCGGAAGTCACCCGGGCACTATTAGAAACAGCGGCGCGGGGCAACTCCCAGGTGTTTGGAGACGCGGCGTAGTACAGACCTCGATTATTGAGGTATTACCGCGCCGCGTTTCAAAACACCTGGGAGTCACCTGGCGCCGCTGTTTCTAATAGCACCCGGGTGACTCCTGGTTCACGGAGGACCGTCTGAAGGCCCACCTACCCACCCCCCGCGCAGGTGTCCCAAGAGCTGCGGGTTTAAAATCTTGTTTGTCTAAAAAGGTCCAGAGAACCTTCTATTGGGTGTTTTTACACAAAATTTTTCTCCCGTATGTTTGCTGTTACATGCTGAACTTTCTGTTTGTCTAAATCATTCACCCACATCTTAAACATCTGGCTCTTTCAACTTCTGCATAGAACTTCTCCCAGAACCTTTGTGTGTAAAAAGTTCTCCTGGTAAACTGCTTTGCTCCAGGCAGCTGTGGTCGCTTGGTTTCCATGGCAGCCCCTCACGTCTACAGCTGCGGCTACTTTAGGTTGCCTCAGGGCAGTGTGTGTGTGAAGAATGCATCCAGGAACCTACTTGTGGACTTATAAACCCAGAAAATTGAAAGACCAGCACTTTAAGGTGTGTGTAAAAATGCCCGTTGTGAGAACCTCTCAGCCAAGGGGTCCAGGTCTCTTCCCTCATCTTCAGAAGACAGGACATGCAGGGAGGGGTGGGTCCCAATCCTTCAACAAGCCCAGCCAGCTGGGGCCAGATCCACAGTGGAATCAGTGCGAGGCCCCATGGCTGATGGAAGCCTCCCCAGCAAGGCCCAACCCAACCCAGAAGCAAAGTTAAGCACGTCCAACTGGACCCCACCAAAGAGGGCTCCACCCTCTGGGGGAAGCAGCCCAACCCTTCTAAATACCCATCCCTAGGACTTTTGGGGGACCCAATCGAGCGCCATTTCCTAGAGTCTTAGAAACCCCCCAATACTAGGCCCAATCCCCTCCCCGTGCAGGGACTCGCAAAGCAAGTCAAATCAAATCAAATTTTATTGTACTGGCCTTAGGCCATGACAAAATATCCACACGAAATATACAACCCTACATTACAGCATATAAAAACTAAATACAATCCTTCAATAAAACTTATATTCAAATACAGAGCGACTTGTATTCAAATACAGAGCAAAGCAAGTCAATATTGACAGAGCAGTGCAGCAACCTGTCCACAGTCACACGAGGGCTTGGGGCCAGCGCCCGAGAAAGAAGAACCCAGGAGTCCTGTATCTAGGGTGGTCGCCTGGGCACAATTTTTAAGGAACACTTATGGAAAAATACATGTTGCGGGTCCTTAAAAGTTGTGCCCAGACGACAACATAAGAAGTGCCATACTGGATCAGGCCAACGGTCCATCGAGCCCAGCATCCTGTCTCCGACAGTGGCCAGTCACGGGGGCCTGGGAGATGCACCCAACAGGTCACCGTGCTATCCATTCCCTGTGGGTCATCCCCAGGCTCCCGACAGTAAAGGCTTTTGTTCCCCAATCCTATCTGGCTAATAGCTACTAATGGAACTATCTTCCAAAAACTTGTCCAAACCTCTTTTAAACTCAGCTATACTGCTGGCCTTGACCACCTCTTCCGGCAGCAAATTCCACAACCTAATTGTACGCTGAGTGAAAAAATACTCTGTTTGTTTTTACTCTGCCACCTGAGAGTTTCATGGAGCGTCCCTTAGTTTTCGTACTTGTACCCCTCAATTAGAGGCCAGGGAATCCTGGGGAGCCCCCGCCTCACTTTGAAGTGAGGGATAAGACTCCCTAGTACAGGAGAGTGCAGCTAGCCTTGGCTTTCCCTCCTGCGTGTGTGTGGGGGGGTGGACCAAAAAAACGATCAAGAGACTTGATGAAGGCAGCAGTGTGGGTGTCTGAAGATAATCAATAAAAGGCTTAGACACAGCCCAGTGTCCCCCCAGGGATGGAATTTTTTTATTTTTTTTTGCATTTCTCTCTGGATTCTTTTTAATACATGCAAATGATCCAGGAGGAAAGTAACTAGGTCAGCCCCCTCCTCAGCACAGGGCGAGCACAAATGATAAAACCTTCAGCTCCAACAATACAGCCCCACACGGGGGAGCGGGGAGGGCCGGGAAGCCTAAAGTGCTGTTTGATGTAGCAACACAGGCAGACAAAGCGGTTAAATGGAGCGGGCTGTGCCGGGCCTGTCAGGGAAAAGGTATTTAGAGGGTGAAAGCAGGACTGCAGACTCCCAGCTATTAGCCTGGTGCTCAGACTGCAAAAGTGTGTGTGTGGGGGGGGGCTAGTTGGAAGTATCACGGATCAAAAAGGAAACTGGGTTGGCAAGAAAGAGCAACGTTGGGGGGCGGGGAGGGGGAAGGGACATGCCGCTGCTGCTAGGACAGAGGTGCCCTTGAGGGGGCATCATGCAGAATGCCAGGGTTGGGAGGTACCTTAAAGGGTCATCTAGTCAAACCCCCCCGCTCCAAGGCAGAATGCCCTATGGCAGGGGTGAGGAATCCCCCCACCACGCCCCCGGGCTCACTCTGAAAACTGGCACAAGCTCCATTAGATGGATCCTAGCGATGCACCAAGGATGGGGGGAGGGGGAAGAATCTCGATCAGAGATCTGTGCCATCTCCGCTCCCTTCCCCTGGGTTCACTCTGTCAGTGCTCGAAGGGGAGGGGAACTGGATCCAGGGGCCAGATCCTGCAACCGGAAAGGGGCCAAAATAGAGAAACCGTGAGCCCAATGTGGGCCTACGGGGCCAGGGGTGGCCCATGCCTGCCTTGCCAAATTGCAGACAGGTTCTTGACCAGGGAGAGAGAAGTCATTCCCAGGCAGTGCTGCGTCAAGCCTGCCCAGTGCCCACCCCTTTCCCTAAATACAGAGCCATGGGGCCCTTCAGCAAATTTGGGCTTCTGAGTCCCCCCCCTTCCCTCACTGCTCTCTGACAGCAGCTTGATCCCCATAGAAGGGCATCATGGTCACCCAATCCCTCAGCTACCTCGATCAAGATTGGAGGAGAAGAGGGATGAGTCACCTGCTGCCAGGAGTGGGCAGTGAGGGGACTGGACTCAGTTCCCCCCTCTAGTTTTGGAGGTGGCAGCTGAGCTCTCCCCCCCCACACACACATACACAATGCATTCCCCTTGAAACAGTGGCCTAGGGCAAGTGCCTCCTTTGCCCTGACCCCAAATAGTCCTCCCTTCCCCCCACTGCCTCTCCCACACTCCTGAAGAACAGCTCAGTGCAAGTTCCTAGCCTGCGACTGAAAGACCCAAGTACAAATGCCACCACAGACTCGTGGACAAATCACTTCAGACTCTCTGATGTCCACCCCCTCCCTCCTTGGTAAAACGGGGATTACAGCTCTACCCTGCCTCACAGAAGGGGACCAACATGGCATCATAACACCCAAATGCATCCATTTGCAAGGGGCAGAGGAGAGCCTGAAAGATGGGAGAAGCTCTGATCAGCTACATGCAGAGCTGCACTTTACCGCAGAGGGAAAAGCAGGGCAGTTTTCTTGGGAACAGAACCCAGGAGTCCCGACTCCCAGATGCCCCTGCTCTACCCCACTGGGCCCTTCTCCCCCTCCCAAAGCTTCAGGGAAAAACCCATGAGGCACGGCTTCCAGCCCCCACCCCCTAATAAGCTAACTCCCCTCCCAGATCAGGGGCTAGAAACTAAACGTCCTGTTCCCCAGTCCCTCTGCTTCCAATCCACTCCCTTCCCGGAGCTGGGGACAGAACCCAGGCATCCTGGTTCCCAGTCCTGACTGAGGATGTCTGTGCAGAGGAGACAAAGCCAGTTTCTCTCTCCTGCACAAAAGCCGCTTCCTCTCCCTCGTGTTTGTCTTTGGTTCCCCCGACACTGCCCCAGAGTCACATCCAGGAGTGAGCAAGAACGGAGCAGAGTGACACACGCGAGGGGGTGGGGGAGGAGGCCACGTCCATAGCAATTACACTTCCCCCAGTCCCACTGGGCCCAGGGCAACGCCAAGTCCACGGGGAGATTTCGACAAGCAGAGAAAGCGCTTCACAGTTCATTACCAAGGAGCCGGCTCCTTCCCCGGCACTCGCACAGGCAGATGCCTCCTCACCCACCATCGCCCCATCTAACCCAGACACTACCGCCCGCAGAAACCGATGGTCCTCAGCTCCTACCCACCCCAACTCTAATGAGGCCCTCACTGACACCTAAGCCAGGACTTGGGTTCTAATCTTGACCCCTTCTCCCTATCTATCCCACCAGACACCATTTGCCCCTTCACGAGCTGGGAACAATACCCAGGAGACATGGCTCCATCCCCCTACTCTAACCTACAGCCCCCTCCCTTTCCACAGAGTTGGGAACAGAACCCAGGAGTCCTGGTTCCCAGCCCCTCCTAGGGTAACCAGATATGCACATTTTAGAGGACACATGAGAAATACTGGTTGTAGGGCTGCATTGGCTCCAATGGTGCTCTGCAACTTAGCATACGTGTCCTCTAAAATTTGCATATCTGGCCACCCTAGCTCCTCCCCTCCAATTTTCTAGGCCCAATTTCCCTCCTAAAACCAGGGACTCTTGTGTCTAATCCTGTTCTTTGTCTGCCCTTCTAATCCACCCAGCATAACATCATAAGAAGTGCCATTCTGGGTCAGACCAATGGTCCATCTAGCCCAGCATCCTGTCTCCGACAGTGGCCAATCACGGTGGCTTGGGAGAAGCACCCAACAGATCACAATGGGGGATCCATTCCCTGTTGTTTTCCCCCAGCTCCCGTCATGTTCCCTGATCCTGTCTGGCTAATAGCTGCTAATGGACCTATCTTCCAGAAACTTGTCCAAACCTCTTTTAAACTCAGCTATAGTACTGGCCCTTACCACAGCCTCTGGCAGTAGATTCCACAACCCAATTATACGCTGAGTGAAAAAATATTTTCTTTTATTTGTTTTAAACTTGCCACCCATGAGTTTCATGGAGTGTCCCCTAGTTCTAGTACTAGCTGAGAGGGTAAATAACTGCTCCTTGTTTATTAGTTCCACACCACTCATGATTTTATAGACCTCTATCATATCTCCTCTCAGTCGTCTCTTCTCCAAACTGAAGAGCCCCAACCTACCAAGCCTCTCCTCATACGGGAGCCCTTCCATGCCCTTGATCATTTTTGTTGCCCTTCTCTGTACCTTTTCTAGTTCAGCTATGTCTTTTTTGAGATGGGGCGACCAGAACTGCACACAATATTCGAGGTGCGGTCGCACCATTGATTTGTATAGAGGCATTATGACATCCTCAGTTTTATTCTCTATCCCCTTCCGAATAATTCCTAACATTCTGTTTGCTTTTTTGACTGCTGCTGCGCACTGCGCTGTGGATTTCATTGTATTGTCCACAACCACCCCCAGATCCTTTTCCTGAGTGGTAACTCCTAGCTTAGTACCCAGCATTGTGTACGCATAGTTTGGATTATTTTTCCCTACGTGCATCACTTTGCACTTGTCCACATTAAATCTCATTTGCCATTTAGATGCCCAGGCACCCAGTGTCGTAAGATCCTGTTGCAGCTCCTCCTTTTAACTGCCTTGAATAACTTGGTGTCGTCTGCAGATTTGATCACTTCACTCTTAATGCCCTTTTCCAAATCATTAATGAATACATTAAACAGCACCAGTCCCAATACAGATCCCTGAGGCACACCACTTTTTACATCTCTCCATTGTGAAAACTGACCATTTAGTCCTACCCTTTGCTTTCTATCTTGTAACCAGTTTCTGATCCATAGTAAGACACTAGCTCCCATCCCATGACTTTTTAATTTTCTCAAGAGTCTCTCATGAGGGACCGTATCAAATGCTTTCTGGAAATCCAGGTACACTATATCTACTGGGTCTCCCTTGTCCACATGCTTATTTACACCCTCAAAGAATTCCAACCCCACTCCCCTTCCCAAACAGAGGCTAAAAAACCCCAGAGTCCCCTCTCCCAACTAGGGTGGCCAGATATGCTGCTCTAACCCACCAGATCCTACTTCCCTCCCAGAGAAACCAGGAGTTTCAATTCCCAGGTGGCCACATTCAGTTCACTAGGCCTCCAAAAGCACACGTTAAGGCCAAGGAGTCCGATTCCCAACTGTGCCACTCTAACCCACTCCACTCGATTCTTCGGGGGGGGGGGGCATCCAGACAAGCTCCAGCTACCCATCCTCTCTCCTAGCGGGAGTGGGGGTGGGGTGTTAGTTTAGCCCTTCTTCCCAATGGCTCAGGAATGTATCTGCCGGGCAGACAAAGCCAGGAGTCTGGATTAGAAGTGGAACCACGGAGGTGACGCTTGGTTTATGGGGCAGGCTGAATAGCCGATGAAAGGCGTGGGGGGCGGGGGGAAGAGGCCTACACAGGCGCTGGGGACAACCCCCCGCCCCCCAGCAGAGCAAGAGTGCTTGTAACTGGAGTCTTGTTTGAACAAAGACAGAGACAGAGAGAGACATCTCTGGCCTCGTCTAGACTGGAGTGCGGTGCCTCGCCGGGGAAACCACTAAGGTAGACCCAGCCCCGTACTTAGACGGGGCCCTCGCACTAGTAATCTGCAGCCAGGAGACACTGACGCTTCATTGAGAACCCCAAAGAACCCCAATATAATCTTATCGCTTTGAACCAGTCCCTCCCTCAGGCCCTGTTTATATCGGCACCGCACAGAAAGGAAACAGGGAGCTCGAGGACAATCACCAGCCGCCTCACACTCCCGGTTCCCTTCCCAAGAGGGGCCCAGCACCCCCCTTCTATAAACAGCCCCCGAGGTGGAGGCATGGGGGGTGGCTTGGGGGCCCCCCCTGCCCAGCGGTAGCTACCTCAGCAGGATGGAGTTGCCGTTTCAGCTGTCCGAGTGCCACGCGGAAGGGAAGGCACTATGCCGAGATGAATTGCACCCAGACCGGGGTTACCGTCGAGCATTCCTTTGGTGGAAGGAAGAGAGGGGGTGGCTGCAGTTAAAACCAAACTGGTGGGTTCGATTCCCCTACAACAGGCAAATTCATCCGAAATCTGGGTGCTTCCCCATCTGCGCACCAGGAAGAGTCAGGGAATTTTTATTTTCATGTTTATATTTATTTCACAGTGAATACCTTGCCCCTCCTGCCTCAGGCAATAAAGGACGGTCAAAGTTTTCTTGATCAATGGCATCAAGATGCCCCCCTGAGAGAGAGATGGGGGATGGAGCCATGGCCTAATCTGGACCCTCCCCTTCCCTCTCCGCATCCCTTATGCGCCTCTGACCCCCAACTCCAGTCTGGCCCACGGAGCTTGTTCAAAGCGGCTCAGGGTCAGGGGAGGTTTTCCATCCCTGTTCTCATTGCACCGAGGGGGAAAAAAATGGGTGTCTTCGACTTGGTGGCAGCAGCAGCTTTTCACCGATTTGAAAACGGTGGCCTCGTCTCCCACTTCTCCTCTCAGAACGATCCCAGTAGCTTCCCCACAAGTCTTCCATTCCAATCCTTTTTATCATCTTGGTCTCAAGCGAGGGCCCTCTTGACAACGATTCCCAAAGGAAGGGACAGCGGCTCGGTGGGACGCCTGGGTTCCATTTTCCGCTGCTCACACGGCTGACCGACAAATCATTTCCCTCTCTCAGACTCAGTTTCCAGTTTCTCTCTGACTCAGCGCAAAGGGGGGGGGGGGGACGTCCCTGCCTCCCAGGGGTCTGGGGAGAACAGGCCCATCGGTGGTCCAGAGATACTCCGTTACTATAGCAACCAGAGAGTCTTTGGAAGGCATCCGCAACTGGTGAGCTGGGGCCTAGTTCATTCGTCTTCAAGCCAGGGAGAGACTCCAGGGGCCCAGACTTCCAGCCTCCTACCGCAGTAGCCCTCTTAGAGGAGCCAGCAATAGAGTCCAGGAATCCAGATTCTCACTCCCCTGCTCTAATCCACTAGATCCCACACTCCACCCCAGAGCCAACAACGCCCCCCCCCCAGCAGTCACTTGGAGGTCACTGGGACACAGACATATTTTCAGTGCCAGTGCGGGAAGCTTTAAAAGAGGGATGGGGGCGGGGTGTGTGTGTGTGAGAAGAAGCCAGAAGACTTCACTCCCAGACAGGCAGGGATGTTGGGGGGGTGGGATCCAGGAAACTGAGACAGCTTGATTCTACGTATTAGGATTAAGACCTCAGCTACATTGGCGTTTGTGCCCATTTCTACCGCCCCCAAGACAACAGCACAGCACAAACAAGGGGAAAAATCCCACTAGCACAAGAGTGAGGGACCTCAGCCCCCAAGTTTGCCATCCCCCCATAGAGATCCCCATAGCTTCCCCTTTATGTTGCCCCTTTTCAGTGCCTGGATCTAGTTCTTACCTCCCAAGTACTGAATAACTGAGCCCAGGGTACAGGAGCAGAGATGAGGGTGGGCACGTAAGGAGAGGCTGACAGATCCAGGATCGGGACAGGATCTTATCCCGAGCTCATCCCTTAAGCATGCAGACTCAACTTCTACGCAGCCCTTGGAGCTTGTCCTAAGTTTTAAAAGGGGCTCTAGGGAGAGGAAAGGTTCCCCCACCCCTGCCCCAGTAGGTATCTCGGCGCACGGACCCGTACATAGGCAGACTCTCGCGAAACCCACAACGGACCGCCACAGACCAAAGGCAGGCAATGGCCAAGCACCAAGCCAAGAGGAACCAATGGGAGAGAGGGGCATTTCCTGCTTCACCGGTCCAGGCACATGGAGGAAGATTCCCCCACCCCTCACTGACCGAGAATAGAAGTTAGGACTTGTCAAAAAGCAGCTGGGCAGAGCTGCACCCAACTTGGGGTGGGTGGGAAGTAGGGTGGCCAGATAGACAAGTTTTAGGAGGACACTTATGAGAAATACAGGTTGCAGGGCTGCACTGGTGCCAATGCAGCCCTGCAACCTGTATTCCTCATAAGTGTCCTCTAGAATTTGCCTATCTGGCCACCCTAGTGGAAAGAGGGGGTGTCGCGCTCCGGAGCAATCTGGAACAGAAAAAGACACAGAAATTCCCAAAATACAGTGTGTGACCTTAGCTTCAGCAGCCCACGGTCCCACCCCTGGCAGAGAGCAGTGGGACCTATCTCTGCCAACGCTTGGCTTGCTCAGTCAGTGTCAGTCTTGGTAAATTGAGATTCCCCTTTAATTCATTACATTAATGTGCATTGCCCAGGGAGCGTAGGAAAGGCTGTCTCATGCGCACTCCTCCACAATGGGGCAAAGTCAGAGGAATCCAGCCAGGCACAGTGACTCACAACAAAGCTGGGCGAAATCAAAAGGGCTGTTTGCGGGAACCAGAAAGCCAGCCCCCAGCCAGCCTCTACAGATTGGCCGGGGGGGCACCTGAGCACAAGGCAGCAGGGGCAGGCGAGGAGAGGGTTAACCCTGTCCTTGCTGCAGCTCCCAGCCTGCTTTTCTCATGCTAATGATGAGCTTCTGGCTCTCAGGCTAAATAAGGGAGGGGGAGGAGAGAAGAGAGATAGAGGAGGAATTTATCTTGAGTCAGACTCTGCTGGGGGGAGGAGGGGAGAGGGGCTGGGGGGGGGG
>QEPC01012618.1:2213909-2224729 GCA_003113815.1 Sphenodon punctatus | reverse complement strand
CCCCCCCCCCCCCCCCCCCGCCATATTGTGTTTGGCTGCTGAAGCGTGTAACCTCCTCAAATCGTAGAGCAGAAATGAATGTTTTCCTTGCCACACGTGCCCGTGTGGGGCTCGGCCACAGACGCCCACGGGTTTCCAGTAACAGAGCTGTGCGGAAAAGTGTCCTTGCCACACCACAGAGCTAGGAAAAGAACCCAGGAGTCCTGACTCCCAGCTCCACTGCTCTGAGCTGCCTAGCTCTCTCTGAGATAAGAAAAGAACCCAGGAGTCCTGATTCCAAATCTCACTGCTCAAAGGTGCGACACCCCAGTCTTCTCTTGAAGACAGGAAAAGAACGCATGAGTCCTGACTCCAGCTCCATGCTATGACGGCCTGTTTGTCTCTCGGATATAGGAGAAGAACCCTGGAGTTCTGGCCTCCATTGCGCCTTGCTCTAACCACAAGACCTCACTCCCCTCCAGCATCTGGGGATAGTACCCAGAAGTCCTAGCTCTAAGCCCCCTTGCTGTAACCCACTAGATACCATCCTCCACCCAGAGATGGGATTGAACCCAGGAGTCCTGGCTCCCAGTGCTCGCTGCTCTAAACCCACGGCCCCCAGTCCTCTCCCAGAACGGGACTCCGGCCCTCACTCCTATCCCTGTCTCTGGGCTGGCATTGTTAGGAGTTGCACTGTCTTGCTCCGTTTGGCATATGTGCCCAAGGGCTCCAGTTCCCTGTGTTAATTAGCTGGCTTCGTTAAGCGTGTCCGCTGGCCGTGATTGTGAGGCTGACACGATTCCCTGCTCTCATCACCTCCCTGGGAGGAACAATGTGCCCGCCAGCCCTGTCCTTCCCTTTCATCCCCCGGATGGGCAGGCAGGGAGGCGGTCTCGGAAAATCCTTGCCCAGATCCTGGCCAGCTTCGTTCTCTGGCTATTTCTGGGCCTGGGGGCTTTTTTTAGCTGCTCTGGGATTTGGGGCCCTGGCTCCTCAGCTGGGCGAGGGTTGGAGCTATTCATAGCTGGGTACTTTGCTCCTGGAGTTTCTCACGGCAACCAGCCCCAGCTCAGGACATGCCACTGGAGAGCAGGGAAGCATCATCGGATTCTGGGACACCTGGGACGCACGGGCTGGACGTTTTTGCACACCCACTGTTGGGTGTGCCCCAAAGGCCCTTGCACGCACGGCGACTGTGCATCTGATCCTCTCTGCATGTGCACTGTTGGGTGTGCCCTGGAATCCCTTGTGCACATGGTGGCTGTGCATCTGATCCACTTTGCACGTGCACTATTGGTGTGCCCTGGAACTTCCTTGTATGTACAGTCGCTGTGCTGCAAATCCACTTTGCACACGCTTTATTGGGCGTGCAATAAAGCATGTGCTTTTTTGGGTGTGCCCTGGAAACCCTTGTGTGCGCAGTGGCTGTGCACCAGAGACGCATGGCACATGGACTGTTGGGTGTGCCCTGGAACCTGTTGCACACATGGTGACTGTGCATCTGATCCACTTCACATGTGCACTGTTGGGTGTGCCCTGGAATCCCTTGGGCGTATCCCACTCTACACATGCACTGTTGGGTGTATCCTTGCACACACTGGTTGTGCGGCAGTCTTCTTTGCATGCACAGTGCTTGTGGGATGTGTGCTCCTCAGCCTCCATGCACTCTCATAGTGCACACTTTGCACACGCACTGGTGCATGAGCCCCAAGGACCCTGCTGCTCCCACACTGCCAGGAGGCTATGCCCACTTTGCACACACTACTGAGTGTGCCACAGGGCTCCTTGCACACACACAGACTCAGGGACGCAGACGTGCCCCTGCAAGAGAAACTGTGCCCAGGGCCACTTCTCATTCACACGCGTAGCCCCCTTGCACGCTCTCAGGGCACGCCCCTCGCAGCCTGGTGCTAGTGTGCTCCTTTCACTTCCTTCCCGGTGTATTCGAGCTCCTAGGCATGCAGGTTCTCCTCTGCCCCACACATCCCGGGGGTCAGGGCACACGCGGGTGAATTCCCTGTCTCCCTCTAGACATGGTCCCAGGGATCGGGTGACACTGGTATTATAATGGGGTGGCTGGATGACGGTGAATGCCCAGTTTGTTGCCATTGCCCCCCTTTCTGCCCAGTCCATCCCCATCAGCCTCATCCTGTCTAGGGTGGCCAGATATGCAAATTCTAGAGAACACTTCTGAGAAATACAGGTTGCAGAGGTGCAGTGACGCCAGTGCAGCCCTGCAACCTGTATTTCTCAGAAGTGTACTCTAAAATGTGCATATCTGGCCTGTCCCAGGCCCTGTTTCTTTTTCTGCCCCCTTAGCTGTGGCTGGTTCTCGGCACCTCCCCCTTCAGTCCTTGGTCCCTGTCCCTCTGTCTCTGTTTTGATTCCCTGCTGCCCCTGGCTCCCTTTTCCTGGTGGGCACAGCTGTTCCCTGGGTCAGCGGCACCTGTTACTGTTTAATCAGCCTCCCCTTTCTGAGTGGCCTGTAACCCCTTCCTTCCCTTAGCCCAGGGAGAGGGACTGGAATCAACAGAGCCATAAAAGGGTCCCTGAAACCTGGATCCAGTGCGAGAGACCTGCACTCCAGCTCCCAAGTCCTCCTACCCAAGTTTGGCAGGGACCCCAGGAGTTTGACTTTTTTTCCCTCTCCTTTGCTCTGACACACTAGATTCCTCTCCCAGAGTAAGGAACAGAACCCAGGAGCCCTAGGTCTCAAGCTCAGCTGTTCTAATCACTATACTCCCAGCCCAAAGAGCAGGTCAGAGCCTAGGCTCCCAACCCCCTTTCTCCAATGCACTAGCCTCCCTTCCCAAGCGTTGCCACCTATGCAAATTTTAAAGGAACAAGCGTTCTGGCTCCCAGCTCCCCCTGCTCTAAAGAGTGGGCCCCAATTCCCTCCCAGAGCTGGAGATAGAACCCCTGAGTCCTGGCTCCCAACCCCCTTTCTCTAATTTTATTTATTCATTTAATTAATTAATTCCATTCCCCCTCTCCCCCCTTTCTCTTGAAGGCTCCGGGCATCATACAAAAATATATAAAGTCCATAAATATAGAGCATATGATACATAGATGAAAAATATATAAAAACAATGAAAAGAAACCCTAAACCGCCCCCATCAGCCGTCTTCCCTAACTCCTCTACCCCATCCCACCCAACCCTATCCCAGCCCGCCAGACGCCTGCCCAAACAAAAAGGCTGTGCACGTCTCCCGAAAGGCAAGCAGACTCGGGCTTCGGCGGATCTCCAGGGGGAGAGAGTTCCATAATTGCGGAGCAGCTACCGAGAACGCCTCTCTGCATTGCGCCCTCGTTGTAAGAACTTCACAGACAGTTGGTACTCGCAAGAGGGTGCCCTCGTGTAGGCTGGCCAAATATGCACATTTTAGAGGACACTTATGAGAAATACAGGTTGCAGGGCTGCATTGGCGCCAATGGAGCCCTGCAACCTGTATTTTTCATAAGTGTCCTCTAATATTTGCATATCTGGCCTCCCTATGCCCTCGGCCGACCTCAGAGACCATGACGGAACATAAGGGAAGAGGCAGTCCGTCAGATATCTGGGGCCCAGGCACTAGCCTCCCCTCCTAAGAGTTCTGACTTCCAGATTCCCCTGATCTAAACACTGGGTTTCACTCCCTTCCCAGAGCTGGGAACAGAACCCAGGCGTCTTGGCTTCTAGCCCCCTCTGCTCTAACCAGTAGGCCCTACTCCCCTCCCAATTGCGTTCAGGAAGATGCCATTTTTTGGCCGAGCCACATGCACTCACACTCTAAGGCAAAGCCCGGTCTCTCCCAGGGGCTGTGCTGACCCGCCCAGGTTGGGGGTCATACCCGGATCCCCCTGGGCCCAACCCTGCCGGTTCCTGACCCTGTGGCAGGTCGAAATATCGCACGGTCTCTTTTCAAGAGTCAGGCACAGTCCTTCCGTTCCTCATTGTATTTGGTTGGAGTTTCTGGTATTTTACAGAACTATCATCCTTTCGCTTCCTTGTGTTTGGGATGCAGGAGCAGAAAGCACCCGGTCTCTCTCTTTTCCCTGCTGGTTCCTCTCTAGGCTCAGCCTCTCCCCCATCCCTCTTTCTTCAGTCAGTGTCGCTGAGTCGGCCTTAACTTTGCCCATCTCACTGCAGCGGAGTAGCTGACACTGCCATCCTTCCGAGCCAGGATCCAGCCCAGCCCAGCTTGGTGTTTATTCTGCATTATGGAGGAGGAGATGATCCTCATAGTCTGGGGTATTGAAAGAGCTTCTGCTTGATGGGGTCAGGGGGGCGGGAGAGACATAAGAAGAAGAAACCAAACTGGATCTCCTGGGTTCTATTCCGAGTTCTGGGAGGGGAGCAGGGTCTAGTGGTTATAGTGGCTGGGGGCTGAAGAGCCAGGACTCCTGGGTTCTAACCCCATGTCTGGGTAGGGAGTGTGGCCTAGTGGTTCCACTCGGTGAGGCTGGGAGCCAGGACTCCTGGGTTTTATCCCCATGTGTGGGTAGGGAGTGTGGCCTAGTGGTTACACTAGGTGAGGCTGCTCCTGTTCCTAGCTCTGATTGGGAGGGGAGTATAGTCTTACGGGAAGCTTGCACACGTGGTTTCTATTCTGCCAATCTCCCCTTATCTCCAAGGGCAGTTGAGAGGCTGTGATTTATTCAAACCCGTGTGGGGGAGGCGCAAGGTGGGCCGGGGACCTCTAATCCGCCCCTCCTCAGTCCCCACGGCTCGTGTCTGGTGCTGGCAGGGCGGGGCTACATTTTGTGGCCTGGGAGTATCCTCAGCGCCAGCTGTCACTGCTCGGTGTCCCCTCAGTGGGGCTCCGCTAACAAGGCTAATCTGTCACTCTGTCCTCCCTTCCCTGACAGGGGTGGCCTGAGGGGGGGACATTGGCGGCCAGAGCCCAGACAGACTGGGGGGAGGGGGTGGGCTCAGCCGGGCTGGCTTGTGTTGCTTGAGAGAAAGAGGATGGCAAGGGAGAGAGGAAAACCCTTTGCAACGTCTCCTTGTCCCAATGCTGATTGAAATTCAATCCCGCTAAGACGGAGGTGATGTTGATGGGTGGGACTGGGGATCTGAGGGAGGGGAACACCCCGGGGTATTGCGGGGGGGGGAGTTTGCCCTCCATTGGGTCCATCTGTGCGGAGCCTGAGGTGCTCCTGGCTTTGCAGCTACGCCTGGATTCCCAGGTGTCGGCTGTGGCCAGGGGCGCCTTTCGCCAGTTGCATCTGGTGAGGAGGCTCTGCCCATAGGTCTCCGACCTCGCCACCCTCATCCGTGCGTTCGTCACCTCGAGACGAGACTATTGCGGTGCGCTCTGCGTGGGGCTGCTTTGGTGACGGTTCGGAAGCTGCAGCTAGTGCAGAACACCGTGGCCCATCTCCTTACCCCGGCGGGCCACAGGGAGCACATAACACCGGGGCGGAGGCGGCGAGCGCCGCGCTTGCTGCCTGTTGTCTTCCGGGCCCGATTCAAGGTGACCTATAAAACCCTTCACGGCCTGGGCCCCGCTTATTTGAGTGATTGCCCCACCCCCTGGGCCCCTGAAGGGTCATCCGGGGGCGCCTTCCTGGCGGTCCCACGGTTTTGGCGGGTCTGGATGGACAGGAGGGTGGTTTCGGTGACCGCACCGTTGCTTTGGAACGCCCTCCTGGCGGAGGCCAGCCTCAGCCCGAGTCTCCTCGCCTTCCGACGAAGCTGTAAGACCTGGCTCTTCCGTCAGGTGTTTGGCAGGGGGGGATGGATGACTGAGATTTTATGCTGCTGTTATTATTATTATTATTATTATGGTTTTATATTTATTTTTGTATTATCATTGTTTATATATTGATGCTTGACTATGGTTGTGAGCCACCCCAAGTCACCTTGAGCGAGAGGAGCGGGGTAGACGTTTTTATAACAAATAAACAAACAGTAAATAAATAACTAAATACTGCCCCCTTCTGGCCCGCTTGTTCCTGCCCCTAAATCAGGCAGCTCTGAGTGGAATCGGCAGCGTGCGTGGGAACGAGAGTGATAGCTAGCCAGCCTCCCCCATGCCAGGAGAGCAGGATTGCTCCGGAGAGTGGCAGAACAGGGGCTGCCAGGATTACTGGGCTGTAATAACCCCGTGTCTGGACAGAGAGTAGCGCCTAATGTATTGCAGCAAGGTGAGCCTGGTGTGTGTGTGTGTGTGTGTGTGTGTGTGTGTGTGTGTGTGTGTGAACAGAGGGGAAGTGGTTCCCTCCAAACTCAGAACGGAACGCAGCGTGGCTGCGTGTTTGGCACGCGTGTGCAGCTGCATGTGCACGTAAGTGGGAGTGTGCCGGCTTCATGCACAGACCGGCATAAGGGTGCGCTTGGCCCAGGCCTGAGGGATCCAAGTCCTTGGATTCCAGTTTCTCTTGCCAAAATGCTACCGCAAACTCCCTGAGTTGTCAGTTTCTGTGGCTGAGGGGTGTGTGTGTGTAACTGACGGCGGCTGGGTGTGTGTGTACGTGCGCCAGTATAAGAGGAGCATTCAAAATGGGGCATGTATTTTGCGAATCCCCATCTCCTCTAAACGTCTTTGCCCCTTCTTTCTTGCTGCCCACCCCATGCCTGGAACCCCTGCCCTGGATATATTCGTTCTGCTCCCTCCCTCCCAACTTCCAAATCCCTTTTGAAAAACCTACCTCTTCCGTCAGGCCTTTCCCTGGCCCGTCATGAGCGAAGCCGCCTCCTCTTCCCTCAGAATCTCTTCCCTGTAACGAAGTGAAGCACGTGCAGCTGCATCTTCTCAACCTCCTGAATGTCTCCTTGTCTCTCCTCTCCCTCGTCTCTCTTCGATTGTGAGCCCCTTGGGGGCAGGGACCTGTCTACAGCTACTGCTTGTGCGGGGACAGGGGCACTCCTCGCGCTGTAGAAATAAACAATAATAATGTATCTTTTAGCCTCCTTCCCGTGCGTGCGTGCGCACACGAGGCTTCAGCGTGCAAGCGTGTGTGGGCAGAGGGGTGTGTACGTGCGTCCCATCCAGGCCTGCTCTCTCCCTCTCGCGCATTCGCTTCAGCACGTGGCATCTGCCCATTTCCCTGACTGGAATTCTGGAGAACGCTATCATTCCCGCTCCCTGCCCCGTGCCCACCCTGGCACCTGTCTCTTATACACATCTAGATGTGTATAAGAGACAGCTTCCCTACCCGCTCCCATTCTGGGGGCCTCCAGGCCTGTGGTCAATCCGGTCTGTCTGGATTTGGGAGGGAGGAGGGGAGGCGGGATGGCTGGGTCTCTCTGTGCCTCTCATTCACTCTCTGCCTGTGTGTGGGGCTCTCTCTGTCTCTCAGGCCTTTCCCAGCTGGTTTCTTGGCGCTCGCCATTTCTGGGCACTTGCTTCTGCCAGCTTCCCCGCCCCCCCGGGCTCAGGGATGAAAGGCCCTTTCCTCCCCCCGCCCCCGTATCTGAGGGGCTTATCCTGGAACAAAGCCCCCGGCGCAGGCCTGGAATCCCAAGCAGCTGCTGGCCTTGCTTCACTCCAGCCCTTTCATATTGCGCTCAGCCCTCCCGGTGGACTTCCTCCCTTTTCGCGCTCCGGCCCTGCCCCCTGTGCTGAGTGGGGGCACAGGCAGCGGGGCCCCTCTGTGGCCCTGGCAACCCAGGAAAGGGCTGGATCTCTGGGACGGGGGGCCAGGGCGAGATACTGGGCTGTGTGAGGAGTAATGATTATAGGGTGGCCATCCCTCCCCTTTAAAAGAGGACGCTTATGAAAAATACATGGTGCAGGGCTGCGCTGGAACCAGTGCAGCCCTGCAACATGTATTTTTTATAAGCGTCCTCTTTTAAAGGGGCGGTATGGCCACCCTCAGTGGTTATGGGGAGGGGGATCCCAGCCACGGCTGGTCTTATCACAGGGTGACTTGGGCCCCCACTGTTTTCCCTACTGCTAGGAGCCCTGCATCACCCCCTGTTTTGACCAGGGCAAGGCCCCATGTGGGGTGGACCCATGGTAGTCCCGCAGGCCGTGAAGTCGCCCTCCGGCCCCCACCAGCGAGTCTCAGCGTGGGTGGAACGTTGAAGTCGCCCAAGACCGTAAGTCTGGGTGACCTCCAAGGCCGGCTCGGTCAGGGAGTCTGTCATGGTGCGGCGGCGTGGTCGATCCGCCCGCAGAATCCCCCAATCGACCCGTGGCCTCTTACACAAGGCGGACGCGCTCTAAACCGGATGACTTAGGCCCCAGCTACCGTGGAAAGGCCGGGGTGTCATTACAGATCCCAGCCACTCCGCCTCCCCGACCCTAGGCTGATCCTGCACCGAGTTGGCACCGTCCGGGATAATAGAGGCCAAGATGCCTCAGCCAGCCAGGTCTCCGTAATGCCGACGAGGTCAGCGGCCTCATCCTGAACAAGATCAAAGCTGGTTGGTGCTCTATTCGCCACTCCCCTCACATTAAGCAGCATCAGTGTAGGGTCAGGGGTCCCACTAGCCTGAGATTGGGTGGGGGGAGTGGGGACATAGGAAATAAGTGCCTCTCCCAATATCCCTGGTGGTCTTTCCTCCCCCGCTCATACCTCCCCATGCCCAACACGACCCTAGTTGGCTCTGTACCTGCCCCGCTTACCTCCTCGCAGGGCCCCCTCTCCAGCCCCAGACCCTGGGAGGTGACAACCCTTAAATGGGCAGCAAGGCTCTAGCGGGATGGGTGGCCCAGGAGTGCCCTCCAGTCAGGCATCCCTGGAGGCAGACAGAGAAACTCCACACCGCCCCCCAACCCAATCCCACCCTCCCCAGGGAGAGACTCCTCTCATCCCCCAGTTCATCCGAAGCACCCCCATTCGCCCCTCGTGACAGTAGGACCATGCCCTCCATCCCCATTGCACATACCCCATGGACCCCACTCTCATTCCTCCCCATTCCAGTACTCCTCCCCCTCACCTTGCGGGGGATCCCAGCAAGTTTCCCTGCCCTCCTTCCTCCCCATGCCAGTCCCCCCTGCTCACCAGGGAGTCGTGACTTTCCGTCCCCCCCCCTACTTAAAATAAAGCCCCCTCTCCCTCACGGGAAAGATCTCACAAGGCCCCCTATGGCCACTTAACAGCCACCTAATGGCATGGAGTGTGGTAGCCCAGATGCACGTGGTACAGCCCTCCCAACAGCTCCCCCACTCCACCATGGGGGGGTGGTGGTGGTGGTAGTGGGCAGTCTAGGCACAGTTAACCCTATTCTGCCCCCCACAGGGTGCCAGGCAGCAGTGCAGGTGTCGGTGCCAGCAGAGATTGAGGTGCTGCTGGGACACCGGGTGTCCATCCCATGCACCCACACTGTGACGGGCGACCCCAGCTACCGCTTGGTGGAGTGGTTCATCGTGAGTATGTGGGGCTGGGATCGGAGGCAGGGGGAGCTCTGGGTGCCAGGTCAGCTCAGTGACCACCTCCCCGTCGGATTCCACAGACAGACAAGGGCGGGGAGCGGCGCCGCGTGGCTTACAGCGAGGAGGGGCCCGGGAAAGCCGATGGCGGCACCGAGTACACCGACCGCATCTCCATGAGCCCCGACGCCAGCCTGGTGATCACCGCGGCTGACGTGAACGACGAGCGGGCCTTCTCCTGCCAGGTGACGGCCGGCGCAGCAGGCAGTGGAGAGGGGGTGGCCCAGCTCAAGGTGTATGGTGAGAGCCCCATCAGCCCCTCTGGCAAACCGGTCCAGGCCCAGACCACAATCACTGTAGAATCAAGGCCCAAACTCCTGGCTCCCCGATTCTGGCCAACTCTCTGTCCTTGGAGAGGTGTTGTCCGCCACCCTAGCCCTTGGGTATGGCGCGTCAGTCCTCCACACCTCTGTGGCGGTGCCTTCCGAGCTGGATTTCGGGACTGGCTCTCTCAAGCACCTCCCCCACCCCTCCGATGGCCTGGGGAGCTGCCAGCTCAAATGCCCCCCACAACTCTCTATACCCTGGGGCTCCCCCCAGCTGTCTCATACCCAGGTGGGCAATGTCATGGTCCATAGCTGCCTCACGCCCTGCTGGGTACGTGGGCCCTGGCTCCGCAGCTGCCTCACACCCAGATGGTTTGCCATGAGGGTTGCCCCTGTGCACATTTTTAAGGAACACTTATGGAAAATACATGTTGCAGGGCCTGCATTGGGCGGGCCCTGTGGTACCCCGAGGAGTAGCACGGCCTGCCTGACTCGTAGCCCCTTCTCTCCCCACAGATCCCCCAGAAGCCCCGGAGCTCATAGTTAACGTGAGGACCCTGTCAGTGACCGATTCCTCAGTGTCGGAGGTGAGGGGGGGGGGCGCATGGGGGCACTTGGGTTCGGGGCTCTGTGCTAACAGGGAGGGATGGGGATTGGGAGGGAGGCGATGCCAGGAGGTCACCATTTTCCTTTTTTGCCCAGATTGCCACCTGCATCAGCCGGAATGCCAATCCATTGCCGACCATCAGCTGGTACAAAGACGGGGTCCACTTACCCGCCCCCACCGAGCAAAACAACGGTAATGGAATCCCCTGTCACCCACTGCTGCCAAGCACATACCCCCCTCCCCCCCATCCACACTCCCCACACCACTCCCCACACCTCCCCCATCCACACTCCCCCAGCCACACCCCACCCCTCCCCCAGCCACACTCCCCACACCACGCCCCACACCCCCCCCTGATATGCCCCTCACACACAGCCCCCCCCCCTTATCTGTACTCCCCACCATGGAATTAAATTTAGGCTAAAATTTGTGGGGGGTGCTGACCAAGCTCCACCCCATATCCCTAAAATTGCAGGGGATAGACATTTGGCCGGAGGGGTGGGGGGAGACTTTCCTACCTCCCTATAATAATGACTCCCATGCTCCTCACACCCCCTAGGATCCCTCAGTGATTCCCCCAACCCTAGCTTGCTGTCCCCACACGGC
>QEPC01012618.1:2186386-2204399 GCA_003113815.1 Sphenodon punctatus | reverse complement strand
CCCCCCCCCCCCATGCCACAGTCATGCATGACCTCCAGCCCCGTAAATTAACCATTATCAGTGACCAGTGTCCACTGAACCAAAAAATCGTAACCTCTGCAGCCTGGGAAGCCAAATCTTGCAGATTCACCACAAGCATCAAATTGGCATAATTTCTTCATTTGCATAATTCCACAATGTTTTTTTGGTAAATTTATTACTTCCTAGGATGCAGTCTCCCAGACATAAACACACTTCTGTTCCCCTCAGCTAGCTCAGCAAGATGCAGGGAAAAAAGTCCCCATACACCTCATCTGCCCTAGAGCACACACCTCCCGCACAAAAACAGCCCCCTCCCACCACACCCCCTTTCCCACCACACACAGACTGCCCTCTCCCCACATACTCTAGCAACACCCCCTCCTCACCACACACACAGAAACACTGACCCCTTCCCCCGTGCCCCAGCAACACTGCCTCTCACTCCACAAGCAAATGGGGGCTGCCCCTTCTCCCCACTCCCCAAAAAAATCAGAACCAGGATGCAGGTCACTGATGAGATGCCTCTCCTCAGCAGGAGAGGGTTTGGCTACACAGTCTCCGTGCAGCCTGCTGGGCTGGGGCGGCCTCTCTCTTTCAGTAGAGAACAGCAAAGGGGGAGTGTAACAGGGCACGGTTCCCAGCGGTGAGTCCATGCAGGATCAGACCCCGTAAGTCACTTGCGCATGGGCCTTCACCTCTTCTGACACGCACACACACATGAATTTGTTCTCAGAGCTCATTTATATAACAGTCTCTCAGTCCCTATAATAGTTCAACATCCCCATCATTAACTATACGGATAGTCCATCCCCGTTCACCATATCAGCAAAGCATAGTCAGGCAGGGCCTGGCTCTGGCTCAGGGCTATATGGAGAACCTCTTATCTAGTACCAGGAATGCAGCTTCTCCGGCAACCCAGCCCTAACTAACCCCAAGACTAGCCAGATGACAGTCCACAGGCTGGTGTTTCCAGGTTTCAGATCAGCACTCTATTCTTGGTCATCTCTCTCCTGCTTATCCTCTGCACAGGCCAGCACGCCAGTCTCATTGTGCCTCTGCTGCTTCTCCTTCTAGCAGTGCTTCTGCAGCTCCTATCTCCACAGCAGCCCAGGACAGACTGACTCCGCTGTCTCAGGCGGCCTTTTATATAATCCCTGAGGGGCATGGCTGGCCCTCCAGGGCTCAGACTCTTAAAGGGCCAGTAGCCCTCTGCTTTGTCCCTTTGCCCTTTACTCTGCTTCCAGCCCAGGCTGATGCTCCCCCCTAGGGCTGGCTTCACCACACCCAGTTCCAGCGTCACCGCACCAGGTGCCCGCTACTCTTAAAGGAACAGCAGCCCTGAGAGGCTGCACTCTGCCACACCCCTGCCCCTTTCAGGAGGCTTGCCTATGTCTCATAAGCAGGGTGCAGCCTTAACCTGGTCCCATTTCCATACGCAATAGCAATTCACATTTCTCAGTTCATCATATTCAGTTTTGACAATCAGTACAGCCAAATCCAATATATAGCAGTCCCCAATTTCCTTTTTTACTCTGGGGTCTAGCACCCTAATTGGGGCTTTAATGCCCTATCTGGCCTCCCTTCACCCCTCACAGCTGGTCCGTACCACCGGGTGTTTACCTTATACAATTACTTAGTTGTTTTACCCATCAGTGGGGAGCTGGCTCCTTCGCCACCCTGCACCCATAGACTCACATCAGTTGGGTGCCAACTCCTTCACCACGCTACACCCCTCTCAAGTTCACATAGTTCAGTGGGGTGCCGTCTCCTTTGCCACCCTGCACCCACTTGAACCTCCGTTGAGGTTGGGGCCGGGGACCTTCCGTCCTTTCCCTGATCCCACTCTGGGACCCTCTAGTAGGCTACCCGTGCTGTTAAATACAAGTATAGCCCTCATAGGGTTTTCTCCTGTCCTTTCTTCCTTATTCTCCCAGGGTTTAGTGCAGTAACGTATTCAATAGGCTTGTCACGGTACTAGTGCCCTCAGCATCTGTTTCTTCTTTCATGGATGCCCTTGCTGTCAATCCTTGGGTACAGTCCCAACTTTGTAACCCACTCTGACCTAGGTACTCCCTGTACTCTCCAAGAACCAGTGTGGTGTAGTGGATAAGGTGCAGGATTTGGTCCGGGGAAGCCAGGGTTAAAATCCTGCCCTAGCCATGAACTCACTGGGTGACCTTGTGCAAGTCACAACCTATCAGCCTCAGTCTCCCCATCTGGTAAATGGGAATATGTGCATCCTTGTCCATCTCAGATTGTAAGCCCACTGGGCAGGGACCTGTCTTTGAAAAATCTGTGGCTGTAAAGCGCTGTGTTCGCCTAGTAGCGCTATAGCCGTGAGAAGGAGGAGTATTTCTTTAGTTCTCTGTGGCGGGTGCCGTTTTTGTGGCCTGTTCTGACCCAGGAGGCTTTAGTATCCTCCATCTGTCTCCCGAGCTCCTGCATTTCTTCTTTTGCTTTATCATTCTATTTCATTATGCTTTGGCTTTCATGTATCATGTATCATCTTGTGGGTCCCTTTTAACTGCACACCGCCTCCTGTTTCAATGCTGCGTTCCGCTCTTTCAGCCTCTGCTGAGAGTCCTGCAATTCTGTTAGTTCTTTCTTGAGCAGCTGATTTGCTCTTACTTCTCTTTCTAGGTTTTGGAATATAGGACTGTAAGTCCTGGTCTGAGTAGCCCGTTTCTTCCTTTAGAGGCCTCTCCAGACTCCTCCTTTCCCCTCCGTTCTACCATTATCTTTAGTCTATCCTGGAGTTGTGTTTTTGTTGAGCAAACCCCTCTTTAAGTGCCCTTCTTGCCCACAATTATAACAGGACCTGTTAAGGGTTTTCTCCTGCACCTGCTCAGAGGCCCCATAATATTTCCTAGGAGGAGCTCACCCCTTGTGCTCTCATTCCCTGATTCGGGCACTCGTGCCTCAAACGTCCCAGGGATTTACAGCTCCAGCAGAGCTTCCTTCTTCCCAGTCCCAGAGGATTCCTTCTGTTCCTGTAATATCCCAGCAAAGGGGAAGCGTTTATCAGTGGGATGTTTCCTCAGAAGGTTTTTCCCTTATTAAACCTTATTCTTGTTGGAGCAAGCCCAACAGAAGTGACCCCGCTTCCCACAGTGCCGACATTGTCTATTCTCTTTTCCAGTCTGGCAAGTCTGGTTCTGACACCCCAGAGTCCTAGCATTCCCCTGGCCTTGCCACCTATCCGGGCAGACCCTCTGAAAACGTCCGTACAAGCCACAATTGTGGCAGGCTTTTGGGGCCTCCCCCTGGGTCCCCAATATCTGCGCGTTGCTGCTCTGGGTCGTTGGTCATACTGCCTCATTTCTGGCTCTACATAGGGCCAGAGGCACTACACTTGGCATGGGCGTCTCTGACTAGCCATGGCACCCAGCCCTGGACTCAGGGGCGGGTCTTGGGTGGCGTTTTTTTTTGGACGGCAATCCTGGCCCTGGCGCCACCCTGCTCCGTTGTTTTCCCTTTTCTCCCTGCATGACTGGAGGCTGCTGCCCACAGCCGAAGCCTGCTGCCTGGGTCCCCATCCATCACCTGCCTCTGCCGTCTGCCCGCTTGTCGCTCCGCAGCAGCGGCGGATCGGACTGGGAGATAAAACTGTTTGTTTACAAACAACTCCTCCCCATGTGAATGATCAGAAGGTTGTTGCCTTGTAAAGACGGTTCTTCAAGATGGCTCCTAATATTCTCACAACTGGGTTGTGCATGGCATGCTCACCCTATTCAAATAATAGACCACTTGATGGTCTCGAGTTCCTCTAGTATAAAAAGTACTCCCCCCAGAATGACAGTACCTTCCAACCCTTTCTAGCAATATAAGAAAAAAAATCCATGTGGGGCTGGAAGGGTGGGTGTTGTGAGAATGTTAGGAGCCATCTTGAAGAACCTTGCTTACAAGGTAGCAACCTTCTGTTCGTCTTCGAGTGGCTCCTCACAGGCCCTTTTTACATGGCTTCCTTGGGTGGGGGGTCCGTGTGTGCACTGGTGCATGAGCGGGGCATGCACACGACTGCACACGCATCGCCACTCACTCCCCACACATCCGCACCCATGGAGCAACTGCCATTTCCCCTGGTTGCTCCGTACGTGGGGATGAGTGGGGGGTGAGTGAGGATGCGTTTTAGGTGGGCGCACGCACACACCCCCACTCACTGTGGGCACGTGTGCCACATTGTTCACACGGGGCTCCCCCACCCATGAACACGCAGCGTGGGGGCAGGGCTTGGCTTGGGGGCAGCAGCCTGAGAAGGGCCATGGGGCATAAAATTCTTAAGTCTGGCCCTGATAGCACCATCTGGGACCCACATGTTGCTTTCCAGTCTGTCTCTCTCATCGCTACTGGTGGGGAAAACCTCTTGGCTGCAGCCAAGCTCAAATCCTTGTTTGGGTGAGCTCCAGCTGCTATCTCTTGCGTTCCCACTGCTCTTGGGCGCAATCCTCCAGTTATTGCCTCTCACTGGACCCTGATGCAGGACCAGCTGCCTTAGGGGGAGGGGTCACCAACTTGACAGTTAGCAAGGCATTGCCCGCATTCTCCACCACTTATGTAAACAGGGCGCGGTTCCCAGGGGTGAGTCCACGCAGGATCAGACCCCTGTAAGTCACGTGTGCATGGGCCTTCAACTCTTCTGACATGCACACATGGGAATTAGCTCTCAGAGTTCATTTACACAGTCTCTATAATAGTTCAATGTCCCTACCATTAATTATACAGATAGCCCATCCCCATTCACTGTATCAGTGTAGCATAGTCAGGCAAAGCCCAGCTCTGGCTCAGGGCTATACGGAGAACCTCCTATCTAGTACTGAGAATGCAGTCCCTCCGGCAACCCAGCCCTAAGTAACCCCAAGACTAGCCAGACGACAGTCCACTGGCTGGTGACTCAGAGTTTTCCAGGTTTCAGATCCGTGCTCCGTTCTTGGTCACGTCTCTGCTGCTTATCCTCTCCACAGGTCAGCCCTCCAGTTTCATCGCGCTTCTGCTGCTTATCCTTTTAGCAGTGCTTCTGGAGCATCTCCGTACAACAGCCCAGGACAGACGGACTCCTCTGTTCTCAGGCGACCTTTTATATAATCCCTGAGGGGCATGGCTAACCCTCCAGGTCTCAGACTCTTAAAGGGCCAGTAGCCCTCTGCTTTATCCCTCTGTCCTTCAGTCTGCTTCCAGCCCAAGCTGATGCTCCCTCCTAGGGCTGGCTTCACCATGCCCAGCTCCAGCGTCACCCCACCGGGCACCTTCTACTCTTTAAGAGAAGGCAGCCCTGAGAGACTACATTCTGCCACAGGGAGAACCATTGTTTCCGAGCAGAGTCTGGAGCCTCTCCCTCCCTGGCAGAGGAAGCAGGGAACATTGGACAAGCTAATCTGGGCTAACGTGCACCCACATGACAACATGCCATCAGTTAGTTTAGCCTGCATGCGTACAGGCTTCCAGGACTGTATAGGCTGCCGTTGCTAACTGGACGGAGCAAGAGGTGGAGGAGTTGGGGTGTAGGTGGGGAGGCGTAAGCAGAAAATCAGCTGAGATTGGGTTTGTACTCTGGAGAAATCTTTCTCTGTAGAATTTCCTCCCCTGCTGCTTCCCCCCCCCTCCCCTCGGCCCAGGGCTCGTGACAGGGGCAGCCCCGTTGTTGCTAGCAGAGTTGCCACCTACGGCAGGTTTTAAGGAACACGTATGAAAAATACATGTGGCCGGCCCTGCATTGGCGCCTTCTTAAAAACTGCCACAGCTGGCAACCTTAGTTGCTTGTGTCTGAAGGGGAGCGGAGAAAAGTGGCAGCACTTGGCTCCACATCTCCCCCCCCCCCCCCCCCCCCCCCCCCCCCCCCCCCCCCCCCCCCCCCCCCCCCCCCCGGTCGCGAGGTTTGGCACTTGTCACATGCGTGTAAATGCAACACACCGCATCCTCCCAGACGCGGTTATCTCACTGCAACACACACACACACCCCGCCTCACGTTAGTTAACGTTAAATCTTATCCCCTTATTGCTGTCAGCAGAGCTCAGCTGACACCGTGGCCGTTTGGAAACAAGCGTCTTTAAAAAGCAGTTCAAGCTCATGACCGTATCCCTGCAGCCCTCCGCCGCGGCCCCCTCCGCTGACGGCACTCAGCTGTGCCTGACCATTAGGCTGACTACGCTGCAGCAAGTGGGCCCGCGGCCTGGTGGGGAAGCCTGCCCTGTCTGTAAACCAGCATGTCTTCCTAGCCAGGACACACGGGCCCTCGTCCCTATCCAGGTCTGTGCCGTGAGGAGGTGCCCGTTAAGGTGGCCACCGTCGGGTGCCTTTTTTTACCTGACACTTCCATTTTGGCCGATGGGAGCGTCAGGTAAGTAAAAACCCACCGCAGGGGGCAACCCTAGCGCCAGCGAGTGACCCCTCCACCCACCCCAGTATCACACTCCCCTGTCTGTCTGTCCCCTCAGAACCCCCAAGGAAGGGAACCCTGATGACACTGTGGTGGAGATGAAGACAGACAAACGGAACGAGCAGACGGGACTGCTGAGTCCTGGGGGCGCAGGAGGAGGCGGGGGGCACGAGGTGAGAGATCAGGTCTTGGGTCCGGAGGTGGCTCTGGGCCGGGGTCACACAGTGCGTTTGGGGTCCGACCCCCCTGGGCCTGTTTCTGCCCATGCGACAATGTCTTTTTCCACCCTCTGGCAGCAGCATTTTGCCAGTGGCTTTCCACCAAGGCCCCTTACCTGGTCTAGCTAGTCTGGGAATGGACACTGGAGTAAGAAGTGGCTCGGTCTCTGTATCCCACTGGCTTCTCTCTGGATTGGGTGCCGCCTCCCCATTCCCCCTGAGTCTGTGCCACTGAGTCCGGCTTAGGGAGAGCCTGCCGTAGCTTTGCCCATTTTACTATGGCGCAGTAGTCCTGACAGTAGATGCTTTGTAGTGGGGCGCAGCTGGGGGCTGTAGATGGGAACAAACTCTAGGTTATCGGAGGGGTGGTGTTTCTAGCATTCTAATAATAATAGCCGTTAATAATAACTCTGTTGATATGGCACTAATTGGTCTCTCTCCTCTCCCACAGTGTTGAGGCCACCCCAAGCTGGCTGTTCCAGAGAGCCCCCCTCCCCCACTGTACATAAATGAAGAGGATGCTGGGACTGGACTGCGATGGGGGGCAGGAGGAAATCTCCTCCTGGTCCCTCCTTGTAGGGGGTGAGCCTGGCCCCTGGAATTGTGGTGATGCCCCCCAACCGCTCCTCTTCTTTTCAAATCTCTGGATTTTTAAAAAGACTTGGACAGACGGCCGGATCCCTCCCCCGCCCCCGAGCCCCTGCTGCCAACAGCTCTGAGCGCACACACGCCCAGGCCTGACACGCCTTGGGCAGGGTGCACACGTACACACTCACACCCCGATACAAAAGTACTTGCCAGGAACGTGTTTACACACCCCTATACCAAAACACACACCCCTACACCTGGCGCTGTAGGGCATGCACACTCATACACTTGCCACCAACACACACGTTTACACCAACATGCCTATACGCCACTGTTGTGAAGCACGCAGACTCGCGTCCACTTGTGCGAGCCCACCTGCCGCTGTTGTGTGTACACACCTCCATCTCCACACGTGGCTTGTGTACATGCTCATGCCTGTCGCACCTGCTTACATCAGCACAACCATTGGTGCATGTGTGCACACTTTCACACACAGAAGTGCACACCTGTCTCAGTGCACAGATACCTGCCATTCATACTCCCAGCCCAGCTGTCCCTGACATGCACAGACACTGACGCACAAGCCTCTCTCTCTCTCTCTCACAGCTCCTGCCAACCACACCCCCCCCTCTCCCTCTGCCACCCCCTGCCCCACCAAATGTCCCTCCAGTCCCTGGGCAGCTACACATCATTTCCGTCCACCCCAGAGCAGTGAGGGGAGTCACGCCAGAACCCTCCCCTCCCGACCCTGGTATTTTACATGATGAGATACTGGTTTGTAATGAGGTGTTTTTTTGTACAAGCTCCTATGGGGGGTAGTTTGGGTCTCTCTCCCCCACCTCCCTTGTGCCCCCTAGGGGTGATCTGTCACCCTGCTCCCCACGGCGTCTGTCTCTTTCGCACTGTCTGGTCATGACACTGGCTTCTATGGGGACTGGGTTTATTTTTTACTCTCTAGCGTATTTAATGTTGGGGGCAGTGAGCAGAGCTGGGGGGCGCAGCAGAGCCCGGATAGGCAGCTGTCCCACTATGAAGGGCTACGGGGACCCCGTGTCAGTTCGGAACCCCTGCCCCACGGAGGGGCGGCTGGTATAGCTGGGGGCAACTTTGTTCTAAGAACTATAGTCTCCGGGGAGGGAGCCCCTTCCCCAAGGCATGACTCTTTGGGAAACGCAGCTGAGACACCCACCTCACTGTGTTTCTCCAAATCTCTGACCGGGGGTTCCCACAGCTGGCAAACCCCCAAAAACCCTTAGGATTCCGCTGCCGCCACTTGGCCCCTGGGGTCACCTTTCCCCCCCATCCTCCTCCCACCGCTTAGAGAGCTGCAGTTGGCTGCAAGGCAGCTGATCTCTTTGACACAGAGGCCGAGTCTGGCCAGCCTGTGCTATTTATGGGTCTCCGGCAAGAGAAGGCACTCGGTGCATCCAGCCAAGGGGGCCCCGGGGGAGAGGGGTCAGGGGAAGAAACACAGGCCCCAGTGGTTACCTTCGAAACTCCTCCCCCCTGAGGCAGCGAGAGCCGCTTGCTCCAGGTTAACCGAGAGCCTGTGCCTTCCTGTCCCAGGATGCAAAGGGGAGGGGGGGGAAGAGGCGTGCCCCATAAATGCTCTGCACCTGGAGCGAGGGAAGAGCTAATCCCCTACAATGTATTCCTCCTGTGGTGGGGCAGGAGTCAGACTGTCGCCTGTGCCTGCCCCAGCACATGATTGGCCCTATAATCTATTGCCCCAGGGGACATGAATGCTCTTGAAAGGAGTCTATTCTTTTCCCCAAATCCCTGCCCCATTTCCAGGCCCATAGCCAGCCCCCCCCCCATCTCCCTCCTGTGTCCCCGCCCCCCAGCCATGTTCTGCCTGTTGCCCCTGCCCCAGTTTACACTGTATGTTAGCGATTAAAGGCTGTATCCTCCCCCCTGGACTCGTCTTTATTCTGTGTTTCCTGCCCTCCCCTTCCCCCAGCTGAGAGGCATCATGGACCCTTTGAAAGGAGTGGGCTGGTTTCCCCCTCAACAAAGGAAAATCCTCTTGGCACGAGGGGAGAGTTGGCAGCCAAGAGATTGGGGGAGCGAGATTTCCCTTTCCCAAGGGGCCAGAGCTTCCTCAGGCCGAGATCACTGCATCCGGGCAGGGGGCGATGGAGCAGCCCTCAGCATGCAAAGGAGCCCAAGGGCCCTGCACCGTTGTGTAGCCGTCGGCACTCGTGTGCGCGTTTGTGTGAAGCGGGTGTGAGCTCGATGGTGCGGTGTGGGCACTTGTGCAAAGGGAGTGTGAGCTCGGTGGTGCCGTGCGTGCACTTGCACAAAGGGGGCAGGAGCCCAGTGGTGGTGTGAGCGCGCTTGTGCAGCGACGCCATGAGTCCCCATGGGACCGGGCGTGCGTTTGTGCAAGGAGGACATGAACTCTCTGGTGCCATGCATATGCTTGTGCAAGCGGGTGTGAACCTGGTGTCACAAGGGGTGTGCTTGTGCAAGCGGGTGTGAACCTGGTGTCACCAGGGGTGTGCTTGTGCAAGAGGGTGCGAACCTGGTGTCACCAGGGGTGTGCTTGTGCAAGAGGGTGCGAACCTGGTGTCACCAGGGGTGTGCTTGTGCAAGAGGGTGCGAACCTGGTGTCACCAGGGGTGTGCTTGTGCAAGAGGGTGCGAACCTGGTGTCACCAGGGGTGTGCTTGTGCAAGAGGGTGCGAACCTGGTGTCACCAGGGGTGTGCTTGTGCAAGAGGGTGCGAACCTGGTGTCACCAGGGGTGTGCTTGTGCAAGAGGGTGCGAACCTGGTGTCACCAGGGGTGTGCTTGTGCAAGAGGGTGCGAACCTGGTGTCACCAGGGGTGTGCTTGTGCAAGAGGGTGCGAACCTGGTGTCACCAGGGGTGTGCTTGTGCAAGAGGGTGCGAACCTGGTGTCACCAGGGGTGTGCTTGTGCAAGAGGGTGCGAACCTGGTGTCACCAGGGGTGTGCTTGTGCAAGAGGGTGCGAACCTGGTGTCACCAGGGGTGTGCTTGTGCAAGAGGGTGCGAACCTGGTGTCACCAGGGGTGTGCTTGTGCAAGAGGGTGCGAACCTGGTGTCACCAGGGGTGTGCTTGTGCAAGAGGGTGCGAACCTGGTGTCACCAGGGGTGTGCTTGTGCAAGAGGGTGTGAACCTGGTGTCACCAGGGGTGTGCTTGTGCACAGAGGGTGTGAGCCTAGTGATGCGGTGTGTGTGCTTGTGCAAAGGGGGGCCCGAGCCCCGTGGCACCATGCACTTGTGCAAGAGAGCTAACTTAGAACTGATGGGGCCCAGGGTGCGGGTGGCTAAGGGGGTGAAGTCGCTGAGGCAGGTGTGTGGGTCGCTGCAGAAAGTGCCTACCCTGGGGTTAGGGTCGCCACTGATGCCAATTTTACGGAATGCTTATGAAAAATACATGTTGCAGGGCCTAAGGTGCCAGTGCAGGCCCTGCAACATGTATTTTTCATAAGTGTCCCTTAAAATCGGCATCGGTGGCGACCCCACCTGGGGGCTTCCGGCGCAATGGCCGGGGGAGCCCCGGGGAGCACAGGCGCTGGGAGAACTCAGGAGACAGGCCCTCTGTCTCTGGATCCAGATCCAAATCCTGGCTCTAAGCTGCCCTTTGTCCCTGTGGGCACGTCCTCATCTCTGCGCCCTTCCCCTGCGTTCAGTCTGCAGCGCTTGGGGGTAGGAACTGAATTCAGGGGCCAGAGCCAGGAACTGGACAGGGGTCAAATGAAAACTAGCCAGGGCCACATTTGGCCCTGGGGCCCGAGGATCCCCATCCCTCCTCTAGATCCCACTATCCTGCAGTGAGGCTGCTGGAAGGGGGTGGGGGAGTGGCGTTTCAAGGCCTTCGCGCCTGGGGCGTTCCCACTGCGTTTTGGAGGCAGAGGAAGGTATTCCTGGCACTGAGAGATTTGGGAACTGGAGCAGGAGCCAGATGGTCCTAGCTGCCCCCTCAGCGGCTGTTGACTTCCACCCCAGAGTTTCGGGGCGGAGGGGAGAGGGAGCTGCTAGTGTCGGGGGGACACTGCTAGTGTCGTTAGCAGTGCGGGTCAATGGGGGTTTCTTCTCTCGTACACAGCCCCAGAGGCCAGTGGGAACCCACCCCCACAAGCCTCAAGAACAGGAGCAGCAGCGGTGCTTTCCTGTTCCGAGGAACCAGTTACCCCTGCGTCTGTCTAGCTCTGCCCAGGCAAGAGGGCACAAACTCTTGTGCAAAAAAACAGGCACGAGTGGATGCAAATTGGTCACAACCTGCACCACGCTACACCTGCTGGTTACAAAGTGGGCAAGTCTCCCTGGCACCGCAGAGCCCAGTAGTGCAGAGGGAGGCTGCCCAGCAATCGGGGGCAAGTCACACTATACGAGGGTTCTCGCTTATGCACATTTTTAAGGAGCACTTATGAAAAATACATGTTGCAGGGCCTGCATTGGCACCTACGGCCCCACAATGCAGGGCCTACAAGAGGTAGTTTTTCATAAGCCCTCCTTAAAAATGTGCATCGGTGACAACCTGACTCTGCACTAGACGGGGGTTTCTTCTCTCTCGTGCACAGCCAGGCCCCGACTTAGGGGCAGGCCTCTTAGCCCCAGGCCTTGGGCAGTGTTTTCTGAGGGGTGGCAATCCTGGTGGTACCACCCCGCTCAGTTTTTTGGTTTTTTTCCTCTGCACAGTCGGAGGCTGCTACCCTCAGCCAAAGCCTGCTGCCTGGGTCCCCATCCCTCACCTGCCTCTGCCATCTGCCTGCTAGATGCGAGCGATCAGAAGGTTGTTGCCGTGTAAAAAAGGTTCTTCGAGATGGCTCCTAAAATTCTCACCACTGGGTTGTGTATGCTCACCCTATTCAGATAATAAACCACGTGATAGTCGTGAGCTCCTCTAGTATAAAAAGCACTCTCCCCCCTCAGAATGACAGTTCCTCCCAACCCTTTCTAGTAATACAAGAAAAAAATCCCATGCAGGGCTGGAAGGGTGGGTGTTGTGAGAATGTTCGAAGCCACCTCGAAGAACCTTGTTTACAAGGCAGCAACCTTCTGTTCTTCAAGTGGCTCCTCACAGGCCCTTTTTACACAGCTCCGCTGGGTGTGGTGGGGTCCGTGGGCGCGCCGGTGCATGGGCGAGGCATGCACACGGCCGTACGTGCATCCCCACTCACCCCCCACTCATCCGCACCCACGGAGCGACCGCTGTTTCCCCCAGTTGCTCCATGCGTGGGGATGAGGGGGGGTGAGGGCGGATCTGTGTTAGGCAGGCATGCGTACAGACCCTTAATCACTGTGGGTGCACGCGCCGCGTCATTCGCACAAGGCTCCCCCACCCATGAACATGCAGCGTGGGGGCAGAGCTTGGCTTGGGGGCAGCAGCCTGAGAAGGACCTAGGGGCACAAAATTCCTAAGTCCAGCCCTGTGCCAGCCCCAGAGGCCAATGGGCAGCGTCTGTTGCTAAGGCTGCCTTACTTCAAAGGCTGGCACCAGGCCACGCCACAGCAAGCTGGGCCTTGCAAGCAAGGCTTCAACAAAGGCAGGGCGGGCTCCGTCTCCGTGACTGGCAACACCCAGCAGCTTACGCTGAGCCGCACCTGCATTCCACTTCCCAGCCAGCCGCCGGGCAGGGATTGCAAGGCCTGTATATACTAGAGGTGGCACCTAACTGCCCCCAACCCAGCACCGGGGCTGGTCAGGAAATGGAATACGTGGCCTTTCCCCTCCAGGGGGCACTGGCTCCCATCTGCACCCATAAGGAAGGGGTCTCTGGCACCCAGCCCCCTCTCCTTTATGGATCGCTGCTTCTGGTGTCCCTCGGGCAAAAGGGTTATGCAGATTGGGTTCCCTTCCATGGGAGGAGAGGGGGGAGGCTCCAGCCCTGTCCGAGCTGCCCCACCCCCTCCACATGCCTGAGTTTCCATAGTCCCTCCCCACGCAGCGCACACCCATGGGAACCTTGCTTGGTAGGAAACTCATCAGCTGCTAATTAGAGCAGCACTTCCATCTCTCGCTCACTCCACCAAGCACAGCATCCTTCCTCATTTCTTCTCGTTTGGGGCCTCTGCTCTAACCAGCTTAGAACCCACTACCATCCCAGAGATGGAGAAAGAACCCAGGAGTCCTGGCTCCCAGCCTCCCCTAAGCCACTAGACCCCACTACCATCCCAGAGCTGGAGAAAGAACCCAAGAGTCCTGGCTCCCAGCCTCCCCTAAGCCACTAGACCCCACTACCATCCCAGAGCTGGAGAAAGAACCCAGGAGTCCTGGCTCCCAGCCTCCCCTAAGCCACTAGACCCCACTACCATCCCAGAGCTGGAGAAAGAACCCAGGAGTCCTGGCTCCCAGCCTCCCCTAAGCCACTAGACCCCACTACCATCCCAGAGCTGGAGAAAGAACCCAAGAGTCCTGGCTCCCAGCCTCCCCTAAGCCACTAGACCCCACTACCATCCCAGAGCTGGAGAAAGAACCCAGGAGTCCTGGCTCCCAGCCTCCCCTAAGCCACTAGACCCCACTACCATCCCAGAGCTGGAGAAAGAACCCAAGAGTCCTGGCTCCCAGCCTCCACTGTTCTAACCCACTAAAGCCCACTGCCATTTCAGAGCTGGGGATAGAACCCAGGAGTTCTGACTACTCCCACCGCTGCTCCCAACTCTCTAGTAGAGGGGGAAAGAACCTTCACCTCCCAGGGGTCACTTTGAAAATGAGTACAAGCCCTGAGGGCCATATAAAAGTTGGGGTGCACTGAGGAAATGGAGGATCAAAATCATATAGATCCAAGTTGTCCTCTGTCCTTTTGCGGATGCCCTCATCTCTGCTCCCTTACGCTGGGAGCCTTAGCCTTTCAGCGCTTGGGGGGTAGGAACTCGATCTAGGGGCCAGATCCAGGAACTGGAAAGGGGACAAATTAAAACAAGCCAAGGGCCTGATTTCCCCCCCTCCCTATTCTAGACCTCCCCCCCGCACTATCCTGCAGTGAGGCTGCTGGAAGGATTTGGGGTGGGTGGGTTTAAGGCTTGGGGAGTTTCCATTGGGTTTCGGAGGCACTAAGAGGTCTGGAAGCTGGGACCGTGGGGCCTGGGAACTGGAGCAGGAGCCAGTTGGTCCTAGCTGCCCCCTCTGCAGCTGCTGACTCCCCCTAGAGTTTCTGGGGGCAGCTGCTGTTGCTGGGATTGGGGTAGGGTGGGGTGGATGGAGGGTCCCAAACCTGTTGTCAAAGAAGTTACTGCTGGCTTTGTGCTGTGGCCAAACTGTCCAGACGGAGGGACAACTGGGCCTAGCTAGAGGCTGGTGGAGGGGCACGACACAGAGGGCTATTGTAGGGGACAGGGTGGGGGCACCCAGGAGTGAGAAACAGCTGTCTCTGAGAGAGTGGGTCTAGTGGGTTAGAATAGGAGGGGACTGGGGGGAGCTAGAACTCCTGGGTTCTATCCCCAGCTCTGGGAAGATAGTGTGATCTAGTGTGTTTGGCGCAAGAGGGGCTGGGAGTTCTGGGAGGAGGATCTAGTGGGTAAGAATAGGGGGGCTGGGAGTCAGGACTCCAGGGTTCTATCCCCAAGCTCTTTCTCAGTGTGACTGACCCTTTGACTACAATCCCTCTGTATTTCATTTTCCCCATCTGTAAAATGGGGACAATTAATCTCACTCTTGCCTGTTCAGCCTGTGTGTTGGGGGCAGAGGCTGTTACTCTGTATTTGTAGAGCCTGGTACAACAGGGCTCAGATCTCAGTCGCTGTGTGTCTTTGCGGTGCAGGGACATAGTTTTAACAGCTGCAGCAGGTGCAGCCGCGCCGGGTCGCATGCCTGGGTCACCCCGATCCCAGTCACTCTGTGTTTGCTTTTAGGTACGGCCATAATGAATGCCGAGGGTTCCCCTGAGCAGCTGCATCCCAACCCCTTGTCTTGCTGATCCATCCCATCGTATAGGGGTTAACCGCTTGGAGCAGGATCCAGGACCCTGGCATCAGGGCTGAAATCCTTCCTTGCAGCAGCACTAGACTCCGCTTCTGACTGAGTCATTCCTGCTGCCTGTCATTTCCCCTGTTTAGTGTTTATACCTTTCCCAGCTGGGACCCAGACACACGTCCGGGCCTGGGGGCCTATCTGTCTCGGTGTTATGGATATGAGGGGCTTTGCTGGGCTGGCCCCTACCCTGGGGGGTGGGGAGGGTGAAGGTACAAAGTAGAATGGAAGAAATGGGGGAGGGGGGGCAGAGATGTATCAGCTGAGCCAGTCACAGAACTCCACATCAGGGGAGCTAGGGGAGGGGGGAGATCCAGGACTCCTGGGTTCTGTTCCCAGCTCTAGGTGGGGCTGGTGGATTAGAGCAGGGGGACTGGGAGCTAGGACTCCTGGGTTCTGTTCCCAGCTCTAGGAGGGGCTGGTGGATTAGATCAGGCGGGCTGGGAGCTAGGACTCCTGGGTTCTGTTCCCAGCTCTAGGTGGGGCTGGTGGATTAGAGCAGGGGGACTGGGAGCTAGGACTGCTGGGTTCTGTTCCCAGCTCTAGGAGGGGCTGGTGGATTAGATCAGGGGGGCTGGGAGCTAGGACTCCTGGGTTCTGTTCCCAGCTCTAGGAGGGGCTGGTGGATTAGAGCAGGGGGGCTGGGAGCTAGGACTCCTGGGTTCTCTCGCCAGTTCTGGGAGGGTATGTGGGACTGAAGCAGGGAGCCTTGGAGATGACGCAGGGCTATACTCGCTGGGTGGCGGAAGGTGCTGGGTGTAGCTGTTTATTTCCTTCCCTTGGAGCAGCTCCAAGCTCTTTAGCCCGGGAGGTGGTAGCAGTTTGTGTGCATGTGTTTGTGCAGTGGCTGCCTAGGTGCCTCTGGCTGGGCCTGCCCCGGGTTGGTTGGTTGGGTGATTATAATGAACAATTGCAAGCTGCCAGGTACGTTGCTGGTGCTCTATGATGAAGAATAAGCCGCTCTACCCAGACCCACAGCTCTTTGCAGGGCCGTAGCTGGCTTGGAATAGGCCCTGGGGCAGAAGATGGAAGACACCCCCCCCGCCCCCAATGTTCCTCCCAGCAGCAGGGAATGCAACTGCACCAGGGAGCCTGGCCCCCCTTCCAGGCTCATGGGCCCCCGCCTAGCTGGACCAGCTGCCCCTTTTAGAACTGCACACCCAGCTCCTCCATAGGGGCACTGAGAGGAGCAGCCCCCCAAGAAGGAGAAGCTCTCACAGAATCATCCAGTTGGAAGGAGGGGACCCAGGAGGATAATCTAGTCCAACCCCCCGCTCGGACGCAGGATGGCAACAGCGACAACATCCCCCAACAGGTGCCTGCTCTCCAGCCTCTTCTTGTAAACGTCGACCCCCGCAGGCAACGGGTTCCAGTGCCGCACAGCTCCGACCGCTAGGAGGGTTTTTTCCTGATATTTAATCAAAATCTACCGCCTTGTAATTTAAACCCGTTCTTTCGAGTCCTACCCTCTGGAGCAATGCAGAACCATTTGTTTTGGTGTCAGACTTTTAGATAGCGCCAGGCTGCTGTCATGTCTCCCCTTCGGCTTGGCTTTGCTAGGCTAAACATACTCTGTTAAGAACATAAGACCGAGGAGCGCTACACTGCGTCAGACCAACGGTCCACTGAGCCCAGCATCCTGTCTCCGACCGCGGCCCATCTCGGCCCCCAACAGGTCACAATGGGGCGATCTGGTCCCTGTTGTTCACTCCCAGCCCCTGACAGTAAGAGGTTACATTTCCGCAAACGGGGCATGCGGCTATTGGCTATTTATTTATCTATTTATTTGTTAATAAATTGAACTTCCCCCAACCCTACCCAGTTAATAGCTGCTAATGGAGCTACCCTCCAGAAACTGGTCTAACCCTTCTTCCTTCAACCTTTCCTCACAAAGCTTGCTTTCCAACCCCTTGATCAGCCCTGTCACCCTCCTCTGAACCTGCTTGAATCTGTAGCCCCAGACCTGCACGGTGATGGGCCCTATGAGGTTTGAAACCTTGCGTACCCCTACCGAGTGGTCGCTCCAATAAAAGGGATCACTTTGCTACTTTGTCTCGATTGCCTAAATTTGGGGCCAACATGGTGAACGACTTGCTCTACACGTCTTACAATGAGGTGCCCCAAACTCGCCACGGTACTCCAGGTGAGGGCTGACCAGTGCTAAATCGAGTGAATGAGGGCGGCTGCCCCGGGCCCCGCTCTGTCTGAGGGCCCCGCAATGGCCTCTCTTTTCCCCAGGACAGGTTGTGGGGGCACCACGCCCTCGGTGGGTCCCCGAACATGACCACCCTTCAGGGCACCGCAGAGGTTGCCCCAAAGGGGAGGGGCCCTCAGGGCCCCCGCATTTTATCTTCGCCCTGGGCCCCGCAAATCCTAAGGCCGGCCCTGGAGTGGAATGATTACTTCTACCAGCTTGGAAACAAGATTTTTGTTCACGCGGACTAAAACCGTGTTGGCCTTTTTTGCCGCTGCATCGCATTGCTCAGACGTGGCCGAGTTCTTCCCTGCACCCCCCAGGCAAAACTGCCACACGGGCCCCTCACAGAGCGAGGGACTGAGTCAGCTGAGCGGATGCTCTCATCTCTATCAACCGCAGCCAACCTGGTGAACGGCTGCCAATAAGTGGCTGCCGTTAACCTCCGGCATTACGCATACTTATTTATTTATTGCTGAGGGAGAGGGCAGACACCACTAACTTTTCCATTCAGAGCATTACTGTTTTATTGTCTATATGGGCTTTATGGGAAGGGGTTGTTTTCCACTGTAATGGGGGGGGGGGCATGGGAAGAGAATCTTTTTATGACAACATTCTACCTGGGTTGTCTTATTTCTATTGTGGGAATGAAGTGGAGGGAAAGAATTGGGGGGGGGGGGGG
>QEPC01012618.1:2169189-2183955 GCA_003113815.1 Sphenodon punctatus | reverse complement strand
GGGGGGGGGCAGGAGCCACTGGGACACTGCACCCCCCCCCCCTCCCAGTGGCTCATCGATCCCAGCGCTGCCGCTTCCCGGAATCAGTGCTGAGCTCAGCTCGGCAGCCGGAGCCACCTGCATCGATCCCTGCTGCCGGGTTGTGGAGCCAGCAGCGGGCTCCTCCTTCCCAGGGCTGGGAGGGGGGTGATGCTGCGGGACCCAAGTAGTTCCCCCCCCCAAGGCGAGGGACTGGAATTGTGAGACTAGCTTCTCGCATGGAGGGTCCAGGCAGGAGCACGGCCTCCCCGGAGCAGCAAGCACCCATGGGGGGCATTGGCCACAGAAAGAGCAAGGGATGTATGGAGAGGCAGAAAAACAGGGCTGGCCTTACGCAGGGACCCATGAGAGCTGGGCCCCTGGGCCCTGGGCTTTCCCAGCCCTTCCCGAGCCCTGCAAGACCCTCTCTCCCCTGCTCCCCCAGACTCTCCAAGCGGCAGCGGGACAAGCAATGCAACAGCCTTCAGGGTCCGGGCCCCTGCGAGAACTAGGGTCCCTCGGGTGCAGCAGTCAAAAATCACAAAGCAAACACTGCCCTTCTTTAAAGGGTTCAATGGGCAGGGCCCTTTCCAAGGGGCGGGGCCATGGAGCCGCTGTATTTTGATTTCACCCTGGGCCCCGGAAATTCTAAGGCCTAGTCTGACCCTGCAGAAATGGACGGACGGATATTCCTGTGTACGTCCCTCTGTCCACCCAGCTCCCTCCTTTAGCCTCATTTGCAACCTCTCCCATAAACATCCATCCACATCCTGCCCCACCCTTTAGCCACCCAGCGCTGTGCTCTGGGGGTGCCCCTCCCAGGACCTGAGCAGCCAGGGGGCCAGATGTGCACATTTTAAAAGGACACAAATGCAGGTTTCAGGGCTGCATTGGCGCCACTGCAGCCCTGCAACCTGTATATCTCATACGTAGCCTCTAAAAATCTGCACATCTGGGCACCCTAGTGGGGTGTGCCTGCCTGCTGGGGCTCTCAGGAGATCGGATCAATAAGGTTCCCGACACTTAGTAACTCACTTGGTGCCAGTAAAACTGTCCTGACTCAGTAAGTGAAACACTCGGAAGCTGTCAGCTCTGCTCCGTGCCAGCTTCAGCTGGGAAGCCGCCTCATGCAGCCTTGCCCAAGCTGGCACAGAAAAGGGGGCAGACAGGCCTTCATCCCTGAATTAATCGGAGCCTGGCTCCCGCTCAGAGCTTGTTCGTACATTCCAGTGAGGGGTAGGAAAGAGACCCAGGGATAAAGGAGGGCTATTTATCCATTGGTGCCTCTAGACACCCCAAAGCGGGTGATAGGCTGCCACTCGCCCACTTCAGAAAGGCTACCCCGAATTGGTGTTCGACAAGGGGCAGCTTGCCCCTGTGTGCTGCTGCCCCGCATATCAAAGAACACCCGGTGGGCGCCGCTGGGCTCTCTCTGTACCACCCACTCTGGAGCGTTCGCACGGCTGCAAATACTTTTCTCTCTCACGGGCAGGGTGGCCCCTTGCTCAAAGCAGGGAGGCCGCCGTAGCTGGGGGGAACTGGGGGAGGAGGCGATGCACAGAGGTTAGGCTTGCCACCCATGCAAATGTGTAACATTCATGAAAAATACATGTCGCAGGGCCCGCACTGGCCCCGTAGGCAGGTATATTTTTCATACGCGTTCCTTAAAAATGCGCAGGGGCGGCAACGCCGAGGGAGGTGCCACGCGTTCACGCTCAGCCCCTTATCCGCAGCCGTGGCCTCCTAGGGGCAGCCCTGACGGGGCTCTGAGGGACCCCGTCCCCAGCCCTGCCAGGAGGTGTCACTCAGACGTCTCGTTTACCCCCCAGTAGATCAGAGAGAACCCCTCGGCCCCGGGTGGGGAGCAGGGGCACCCAGCTGCGGCACCCCCTCTAGGCTGCGATGAGCATTGCAGGGGGAGGGGAATATTAGCCCATCAAATACCTGAGGGAAACCCCTGCCTCTAAGGTCCTGCACCCTCCTCCCCACTGCTCCCCCCCCCACTGCCAAGGTGGGTGTGAGGTTGAATTTGGTTTGTTAGCATTTGAATATTAAAGTTGGGAGGAAGTTTGGGGGGGGGGGGGGCGCAAGGGGTCCCAGCAGCTTAGACTCCAGGCTCCTGCTCTATCCCTGGGGCGCTGCTGGCACCTGCTGGACACAACTAGGATTGCAATCTCTATTCAATTTACTGACATTCAGCTGAGGCAGGCCAGGCCCCTCTCACAGGGGCAGAGGCGACCCACCCAGGCTGGGATTACGCGCTGTGTTTAAGGCCTGCTGTCTCTGTCCATCCCCCAGGGCCAGGCACAGGTCTCTCAGTCGTTGTCTGACAACGCTTCCTTCTCTGATCCTGACCAGTTCGGGCCCGGGGAATCTTCTCCTCACGTCCAGGATGCGTCTCAGTCTCTCTTTGGTGCGGCGCTGCTCCATTCCCCCCCCCTTTTAGTTTGTGTCACCAAATCTGGCCTGGGGAGAGCCTGCCTTAGCTTTGCACATCTCACTGCGGTGCAGTAGTTGCTGTTGCCCTTGTTCTGAGCAGGCATCCAACGTAGGCCAGGTCAGTCTAACTTGGATCATTCCTTCCCCGTGGTGTGGGTTGTGGGGGGCTCGGGAAGGACGGGTATCCCAAACTCATTGCCAGTTGGATAGTCTGCTGCGCTGGTCAGGATTTAGGGGTGCTGAGCAGGAGTCCCTTGCTCTGATGATGCAGTGTCTACAGGCCCAGAGGGGTAGATGACCCTAGATGACCTGGATTCCAAAGAAGGGGGTGTCAACTGGGTTTGGTGTCCCTGTGTCAATCCCGCCCCCTCTCCCATCTGTCTAGAACTCCCCTTTCCCCCTCCACCCATGTCTGTCTGTCTCCACTCTCCCCCTGCTGTCTGTGTGCCCCGCCTCAGCCCCACTCACCTGTGCCCACTTAGCACTGACCCCCCCCTCCCCAGCTCAGCTCAACCTCGCTGGCTCTCGCTGCCCTGCAGGAAGAGAAGGATTCACGGAGGTGTCCTGTGGGGCTGAAGAGGGGGGGCTACCCTGGGGGAGGCCAGGGAGGGGTCGGCTCCAGAGCCAGTCTGCGGGGACGCTGGGTGAGACCTGAGAGGGGAGAGAGAGGATATTGCAGGGGGGTGGCAAGAACTGCTAGGGCAGTTGTGCATCTCACCCCTACAGACACACACCTACGCTTATGCACAAGGATCTTCCCCATGCACACCCCTACATTTACACACATGCAGCCCCCAAGACTCCGTGTTCACTGTGTTTAACTTTCCCCCATTTCCATCAATGGGGAAAACGCAGGGGACACGGATTCCAGACCTACACATACACACACTCATGCATCCCCCCACGTACACACCTATATACACACACACACACATCCCTCCACTCATCCTCCCATGCACACCCCAACACACACACACACACACCACTCCTACACACACTCAGACACTTCCCCATCACCTGTACACAGATATGGGTGCACACAGAGCTGCTTACACACGCATATGCTGACATGCACTGTCACACACATCCCTACACACACTGACACGCAGTCACGCACACGCGGCTCTGTATGTGGACGCTGCAGACTCCCTGGCTGTCTCCCGCACACCCGAACAATCATCTACCCCGTGTCGGTACACACGCACTCCTTCCCCTGGTACTCAGACACACCGTCTCCCTCCCTTATACACTTTACACGCGGGGGTGTCATTAGGGGTTCAGCTGGGGGAGAGGCACCCAGATTCCCCTTGAAGCTCTACCCCCTGACCCAAGTAACCCCCCCCCTAATCTGCCCCCATACCCCAGGAGGAACCGCAGGGCTGTGCGCCTAACGGCCGCGCCAAAGGGCTGTTGGGTGAGGGCTGGGGGAGGCTGGTTAGGGGATAGGGCGGGTGGTTAGGGTATATGTTGATGGGGTTGGGGGAGGATTGAGGGGAACATGACTCCTCCCCTGCATATGTGGGGGATGAGGGGGGGACTGGTTGGGGAGGGTTGGGCATGTGCCCCTGGTGAGAGAGGGGGGTTCGACCCAATAAGGGTGGGGGGTTCTGGTCTCCCTGTGAGAGGGAGGGACCAGGGGAGGGGAAGAGAGGATCGCTCACGCTGCCAGTGCAGGACAGCCGGGGGCGTGGGGGGTGACTGAGGGGGAGAGGGCGTGGCTATTGGGGCCGTGATGGGACAGGGGAGATATGGTCCTACGAGGGGGGAGGTGAGATCGGTGAGGCAGGATAGATGCTTGCTGCATGTCCCGCTCACTACCCCCCAAGCAGTGGAGCAGGTGCTTCTTGGTCAGAGGGCCCCTGACCCTGCGATGCTGCTGTTAAATGTGAGATCGGTGGCTAATAAAGCGACAACAGTTCAGAAAACAATCCTGGACCGTGCCGCCGATCTCGTATGTATCACGGAAACCTGGCTGGACAATGAATCGGGGCCTATTCTGGCTGATCTTGTTCCGGCTAGGTATTCCGTGCAGCACCAGACGCGGTCGGAGGGGGGGGCGGTGTAGCTATGATTTTTAAGGAGGAATGGTCTGTGAGGAGGTATCCGGTGCAATCCATATTGGGTATCGAAGGTCTCCATCTTGTGTTTGATCTGGCAGGGGACAGTTTGGGAGTGCTGCTGGTATACCGTGCACCTACCTGTGCAGCGGCCTCCCTGCATGCTCTGACAGAGGTGGGGTCGGGGTGGCGTTGCGGTCCCCAAAGGAATAGTCTTGGGGGACCTCAACATTCATACTGACGCCGCCCTTGAGGGAGCTGAGCATGAGTTCATGGCCACCATGGGCCTGTCCCAGATGGTTATCGGCCCGAAACATCAGGGAGGACACACCTTGGAGCTTGTGTTTTGCACCGGCCTTGAGGCCGGTGTTCCGTTAGTGGGGGAGATATCAGCTGTGCCCTTGTCATGGACGGACCATTACCTCCTGCAGACCTCGCTCCTAGCGCACGTCTGCCCCCAGAAGGCTGTTGAGCTGATTCGGATGGTTCGCCCCCGGAGGATGATGGAACCAGGATGGTGCCGGAATGCTCTGGGGGAAATACCCTCTGACCTCGACGACCGTCTCATCGATGACCTCGTTGTGCTGTGGAACACCTTGCTGACGGAGGCCGTTGATCAGACGGTTCCTAGGCATCCGCTGCACAGGCGGCAGCTCTGCAGACCTCCTTGGTTTTCTGAGGAGCTGCAGTTGCTGAAGCGAGATGGGCAGCGGTTGGAGCAACGGTGGCGTCGTTCTCGGGCTGAAGCCGATAGATTGTGGCATAGAGCCAGTTTACGAGCCTATGCCGTGGCTATGCGGGCAGCAAAGAGGGAGTTCTTTGCTGCCCTCATAGCGTCCACAAAATCCCGTCCAGCAAAGCTGTTCCAGGTAGTGCGAGGGCTGGTCACTCCGACCTCCCTCAATCTTGGAGTGGAGTCATCTACTGCCTGCTGTGACATGTTTGTGGACAAAATCGCTCATATTCACCATGATTTCGACGCAGTATTTATTACACTAGGGGAACCAGAGGTTATGGAAGCCCCATCATGTCTGGTTTTCTGGGATCAGTTTCAGTCAGTGACACCCGCCGATGCAGTGGATGTTCTTGGGGTGGTCAGGGTCACTTCTTGTGAATTAGACCCTTGCTGGTCCTGGCTAGTTAAGATCTGCTGGGAGACATTGGGGCCATTGCTGGCCGGGGTGGTCAACGCCTCCCTGCGGGAGGACACTGTGCCGGGCTGTCTCAAGGAGGCAGTGGTGCGGCCTCTGCTCAAGAAACCATCGCTTGATGCTGGCTCCCCTACCAGCTATCGGCCTGTCTCTAACCTTCCCTTTCTAGGGAAGGCTATTGAATGGGTAGTGGCTCGGCAGTTGCAGGGGTAACTTGATCGCATCGGTTTTTGTCCGGGTTATGGCACCGAGACTGCGCTTGTGGCTCTGGTAGATGACCTGCGCCGAGATATGGATCGCGGTCGTTCGACCCTGCTGATCCTGTTAGATCTGTCGGCGGTGTTTGATACCGCTGATCACGAGATGTTGGTGATGCGCCTGCGGGACTGCAGGAGTAGGCGGGACTGTTCTTGAATGGTTCCTCTCGTTCCTGACCAGAAGAACCCAGCGGGTGGTGCTCGGGGACTGGTTTTCATCACACCGAGACCTCTCGTGTGGAGTCCCGCAGGGTTCTGTTCTGTCCCCTCTCCTGTTCAACGTGTAGATGCAGCCGCTCGGCGAGGTGATTAGGGGGTTCGGTGTGCGGTGTCATCAATACGCTGATGACACCCAACTGTACCTCTCTTTTTCAACAGACCCAGGCCTGGCAGTCTCGGTGCTTACTCGGCGCCTGACGGCTGTGGGGGACTGGATGAGGACTAATCGACTGCAGCTGAATCCTGACAAGACGGAGGTGATGTTAGTGGGTAAGGCGATGGAATTGGCGGCCCCCATCATTGATGGGGTCTGTCCTCCATTGACCTCCCAGGCACAGAGTCTAGGGGTGCTCCTCGATGCGCAGCTCCGCCTGGATCTCTAGGTGGAGGCTGTGGTGAGGAGTGCCTTCCGCCAGTTGCATCTGGTGCGACGGCTGCAGCCGTTTGTTTCGGACTATGGCCTGGCCACAGTCATCCGTGCTTTCATCACCTCTCGACTAGACGACTGTAACGCACTCTACGTGGGGCTACCCATGGTGACGGCTCGGAAATTGCAGCTGGTGCAGAATGCAACGGCCCGTCTCCTAGTGGGACTGGACCACCGGGAGCATATTACACCCGCGTTCCGCTCTCTGCACTGGCTGCCGGTGGTTTTCCGGGCCCAATTCAAGGCGTTGGTTTTAACCTATAAAGTCCTAAACGGTCTAGCCCCTGCCTATCTGCGAGACCGCCTCACTCCCCATGTCCTGGATCGGCCCCTGCAGTCGTCCGGGGATGTCCTGCTCGAGGTCCCCCGAGTTTCTCAGGTGACCACACAGGAGAGGGCATTCTCGGTGCCCGCGCCTATGGAACTCCCTTCCGGTCGGGGCCCGGCTGGCCCCGCACCGCCCTTCTTTTCAGAAAAGTTGCAAGACCTGGTTGTTCCGCCAGGCGTTTGGCGGGGGAGAGGGGGGGGGAGGGGTAAGGGGCGGTTGTTTTCTCTGTTTCCTCCTTCTTGTAAGCTGCCCCGAGCTGCCTGTGGCAGGAGGGACGGGGTAATAAGTTTTAAAAATATAATAATAATAATAATAATAAGAATAGCCCTCTGTGACTGATGAGGAGAATCCCTAGCTGAGGGGACGGATTCCTATCCCTCTCCCCGGGGGCAGGTTCTGTGGTGGCTGCTGTAACAACACTAAAGAATCGGGGGGGGGGGGGGGAAGTGGAGAGTTGCCTCCCCTCATTACACCGGGATGCACACTCAATCCCTCGCACACCCTCATCTTCCCTCGCACACACAACCCCCTTGGATACATGCTCACCCCATCTCTGCTCTCTTGTGCACACCCCGACGTGCTTGCACGTGCAACTCTCACAAACTCCCTCCCTTGCACATGTCGACCCCCACCTTCAAGAAATCGCTCACCTGGGTCTTGGCATCACCCCTGGCACCCCCGCCCTGGCGCTGCAGTAGGTCCAATCGGGGGGGCACAGGGGGAGTCGGCACCTTAGGGGCCGTGTAGGATGGGGGTGCAGGAGGCGTCACCTGCTGGAAAGAGGACAGGTGTGACCAATGCTTCCTCTGCCCCTCCCACCCCCATTCACCACCCCACCCCCGCTCCGTGCCCCATGCTGACCCCCTGGGCCTTGCGCAACGCCTCCAGCTCCTTCAGCACCATCTGCACGTCCTCCAGGTCTCCATCATCATCCTCTTCCTCCTCCACAGGGCCACCCTGGGGGCCAAAGGGTTCAATGCGAATGTCCTCCTGGCCCTTGATCTCGCAGCGGCAGAAGGGGCACGTGTGAGCCTCGGAGAGCTGTGTGGGGGGAAGACACCGGGGGTCAGGGAGAAGAGGAGGGCTAAGGCACACGGGGGAGCGGGGTTAGAGAAAGGGGGGGAACAGGGACTGGGAGCAGGTGCAGGGTTAAGAATGAGGGCCGGCGTGTAGGGCATGAGGGGAAACTAAGCAGGGGAGGAGAAACTTTCCCAGGGCCAATTTGAAAATGAGCACCAGCTCCCAGGGCTGCACAGAAGTTGGGGGCAGGGGTGATTAAGGGGTGCGCTCACGAAGAGGAGGGTCTGTCCCCTCTCCTTGTGCGTGCACCCTACTCTGAATTCAGTCCTTCAGCATTTGGGGTCAGGAACTGGGGCCACGGGCCAGATCCAGGAACTGGAAAGGGGCCACATTAAAAACCAGCCAGGGGCCGCATGTGGTCCCCGGGGCCTGAGGTTCCCTGCTCCTGGACTACAGGGTTAGGTCCAGGGTACAGGAGTTTGGAGTCAGGATTAGGGTATAGAGCGGGGTGGGGGGCAAAGTTCCCATGCTCAAAAGCTGCCACCAAGAACCAGACCAACCTGTATTCCAGTGAGCGTGGCTTCCCTTGATGCTGGGGACAGGGAAGCAGCGCTGCTTCCTTCAGCTCCCACCAAAGCTCTGGTTCATTCCCCCGCTCCCCGGTCCCCAGGCCAGGAGGCTCCGGTGGCCAAAAGCAAGAAGCCTCTCTTGCTTCCCAGGGAGCTGCACGGCCACTTCCCCCCGTGCAGGCGGCCGCTTCTGGCGAGAGCCACAGAACAGGTGCCCGAGAGCCGCGGGATTTGCCCAGCTCTGTCACAGGGGTCTCGGGGTTGTGCTCTGAAGCCAGGTTACGGTCAGGATAGAGTCAGCGCAGCAGGCCGCTCAAACCTGGGGCACCAGACGGAGGTGGAAGAGCTGCCCGTCTGCTCGGGGGACGCCCGCTGCAGCTCCGCTCTCAACCGAGGGTCGCCCCAGGGGACACCCTAGAGCTGCGGGTGGCAGCTTAGAGCGTCGGGCAATCTGGCCATAGCTCTATGGCGTGGGGGTCGGGGGCACCGCGCAGGTGGACTCTGGGCCGCGGCAGCTGCTGGGTATACCCGGCACAGGCAGGGCTGGCCTCAGCCAGCCTTGGGTGTCTGTCTGAAGATAACCAGGGCTTGGGGTCAGGGTATGGTATGATGAGATAGGGCTATGGTCAGATCTTGGATCTGAGAACTAGGGTCAGGGGGCTGGACACAGGAGAGTGGTGGGGAACCTCCGGCATAAACGCAGCCTGTTATTAGTTCTGCCTTTTCAGTGCCAGAATCTGGCCTCTGGGTCCAGTTCCTCAGGATGAAAGATTGAGCTCAGGGAAAGGGAGCAGAGGTGAGGGCATGCACACAAGGAGAAGGGGGAAGATTCATGATCTGGGCCAGGGCTGGCAAAGGGGTAGAGCCAGTGTGATGTAGTGGAGAAGTTGATGGGACTTGGGTCAGGGTTCGAATCTCACCCTAAAACCAATGAATTCACTGGGTGGCCTTGGCCAAGTCACAACCTCTCAGCCTCAGTTTCTCATCTGTAAAATGGGAATAGGTGCGTGTCTATCTTTCCCTGTGTGTTCCCCACATCCTGGTCCATCTTAGATTGGAAGCCCGCTGGGCAGGGACCCGTCTCTGATAATCTGCGACTGTAAAGCGCTCCGCTGCTGGTCCCCCTCCCCACACTGCAAGCTCGTGATCTCCTACTAAATATTTCTATAGCGCTACTAGGCGTACATAAGGACATAAGAAGTGCCGTACTGAGTCAGACCAACGGTCCATGGAGTTATTCACAAAGGGATAGACGCAAATGGAGTTATTCGCAAAGGGATAAAGAATAAAACGGAGGATGATTCCAAACGCACCTGGAATATTGGGTGCAGTTCTGGTCGCCCCGTCTCAAAAAAGACAAAGCTGAATTAGAAAAGGTGCAGAGAAGGGCAACGAGAATGATAAAGGGTACGGAACGGCTTCCGTACAAAGAGAGGCTCGACAAGCTGGGTCTCTTCAGCTTAGAGAAGAGAAGACTGAGGGGACATGATAGAGGTTTATAAGATCTTGAGTGGTGCGTAACGAGTAGATAGGGAACGGTTATTTACCCTCTCAAATAGTCCTAGAACAAGGGAACACTCCATGAAACTAGCCGCCAGCAGATTTAAAACAAATAAAAGGAAGTACTTTTTCACTCAACGCATAATTCACTTACGGAATTTGTTGCCAGAGGACATTGTCAAGGCCAGTAGAATAGCTGGATTTTAAAAAGGACTGGATAAGTTCTTAGAGAATAGGTCCGTTAATTACTATTAACCAAGTGGCTTACAGGATGAACTTCTTACTGTCGGGAGCTGGGAGTGAACGACGGGGAATGGATCGTCCATTGTGACTTTTGGGTCTTCTTCCATGCGATTGAGATTGGCCACTGTCGGAGACAGGATGCTGGGCTTGATGGACCATTGGTCTGACTCAGTACGGCACTACTTATGGTCTTATGTACACCTAGTAGAGCTATAGAAATATTTAGTAGCAGATCACAAACTTGCAGTGTGGGGAAGGGGACCAGCCTCTCAGAGAGCCTCTCAGGAGAAGAGTGGGACTGGTGCCCCAGAGAGTGTCTCCAGGATGGAAACTGGCTAGGAGAGCTAGCTCCTTCAGTGCAGTAAGTAAGGCAGGCCCTTGTTAGAGGACAGGGCTCCTCTCCCCTTCTGAGAACGGTTGCTAAGGTGCCCTAGAGATGAGAGACGGTAGGAGGGAAGAGTCCCAGCCTGGAGCCAACAGGAGGGTTCTTGGTAGATCACCCAAGACCGACATCTGGAGAGGGTGGCCACCTATGCAAAAAAATAAGGAACACTTATAAAAAATACATGTTGCAGGGTCTGTGCAGGCCCTGCAACATGTATTTTTTGGTAAGTGTTCCTTAAAAATCTGCATAGGTGGCCAACCTACACCTGGACCAAGTGGACCAAGTACGTCTGGCCACCCGTGACCTGGACACCTCCTCTTCCTCCTTCTCCCCACCCAGACCACCCCCACCCCCAACTTCTATGGGGCCCTCGGAGCTTGTGCTCATTTTCAAAGTGGGCCACAGGAGGGGAAAGGTTCCGCCCCCTGGTGTAGGGTTGGGGGTGGGGGACGGGTGTTCGGGCCAAGAACAACGCATAGGTTTAGGGTTATTATGGCCAGGGGTTTGGGGTCAGGATTGGGGTCAGTTTACGGTTTGGGGCTAAGGTGAGCTGTCTCTCTCTCTCACACACACACACCCTATCTCCCCTCCAGCCCCCACCCCCTCTGCTCAGGGTCAGGCTTTGGCACCTAGCAGGGTCATAGGTCAGAGGGGAGGTGCTCACCTGCCAGGTCCGCAGGCAGCTAGCACAGAGGAGGTGGCCGCAGGGCTGGATGCGCACATCCTTGTCATTCTCGGCACAAATCTTGCAGAGCTGGAAGGTGGAGTCAACTTGGCAATAGAGCTGAAACTGCTCCTGGGGAGTGGGGGAAAAGAGGGAGGGTTAGAGTGGGGAGGGGAAAGGGGGAGGGGGAGCCACATGGAGCAACCCTGCTACTGACCCGCGAGACCTGGATCCGGTTCTGGGGGGATGGCACCGTCAGCTCGCTCAGATCGGGATTCATGTTCTTCCCATCGGGATACAGGTAACTGGGGGAGGGGGAGGAACGGGCCCATTAGAAGTGACCAGAACTGACCCAGTTTGCACCCGGACCAACTCCAAAAGGACTGGAACCGGCATAGCGTGCACCAGAACTACCCCAAAAAGGACCGAAACTGACATAGCTTTCACCAGAACTGGCACCCCAAAGGACCGGAACTGGCATACCTTTCACCAAAACCAGCCTAAAAAGGACCAGAACTGGCGTAACTTGCACCAGAAACAGCCCAAAAGACCCAAACCAACGTAGTTTGCACCAGAACTGGCCCAGATAGAACAGAACCGCCTCAGCTCCTACCAGACCTGACATGTGCCAAACCCAGCCCAACCAGGCCCAGAACCAACCCAACTAGACTCAAACCAATCAAAACTCAGCCCTGCCCTGATCCAGCCGCCGCCAAACTGAATCCCTCTTAAGCCAGCCTAGAAATCACCACTACCGAGCCTGCCCAGAACCAGCATGGGCAGCTGATACCAGAACCAGCAGCCTCTGAGCTAGAACTCAGTGAACCTAAAACAGGAGCAATTCCTTACAAACCCAGGGAGCCTAACGCCCAGACAAAAGCTTTCCCAAACCAGGCCTGATCCATCACTGTCCCCAGGGGCTAGGTCTCTTCTTCCCCACCCCACCCTGCAAACTCCCACCCCAGTGCCGTAACCCCAAGGAACCAGCCACAAACCCCTCCCATCCCCGCACTCTCCATACCCCTAAACTTGCCCCCTGTACAATGTGGATAAACGTTTGCATAATTCGCATATTTGAATCTATTCGCATAATTCATTTCCACTTGCAGAAACTGAATTTTCCACTCGCAGAATTTGGGAATCTCAGTTGCAAGAAACTGGAAACATTTTTGTGTGTGTGCAGAATACATAGGGCCCATCCATCCATAACCCCCATTCCCTTCCTCTAGCCCCTCAAACCCTCCTTTAACTCCACCCCCCACAGGCATGCTCCTTGTCCTCTGGCAGCATTGTACTCCATTGCTCCAAACCCTGTCCAGTAAACCCCACATCCACAGCCCTGCCCTTCACTCACTAGCCCTCCCGATGCCCGTTGATCAGTGCTTGGAAGAGAGGCTTGTCCTGTGGGATGGTCTGTAGGATGCTCCCATCCGTTGTGACGTAGCCAATGGCCCACTGGCCCAACCGTGTGCAGCTCAGCCGGAAGATGTAACTGGGGCAGAAGAGAGAATGCTGCTGGATTAGCGCCCCAGGGAGAAATGCAGGGGGCTGCGCTGCAGGGAGCAGGTCAGGGGGCACTGTGCTGCAGAGAGCAGGGCAGAGGACTCAGTAAGGGGTGCAGTGCTGAACTGGAGAGGTGAATCCAGTAGGGAGCACTGTGCTACAGGGAGCAGGCAGGGGCTTCAGTAGGGGGCACTGTGCTGCAGAGAGGATGCCAGGGGCTCAGCAGGAGGTGCTGTGCTGCAGGGAGCATGTAGGGGGCACTGTGCTGCAGAGAGCATGCAGGGGACTCAACAGGGGCGCTGAGCCGCAGGGAGCAGCGCAGAGGACCCAGTAAAGGGTGCAGTGCTGTACTGGAGAGGTGAATCCAGTAGGGGGCACTGTGCTGCAGAGAGCATGCAGGGGGCTCAGCAGGGGCGCTGAGCCGCAGGGAGCATGTAGGGGGCACTGTGCTGCAGAGAGCATGCAGGGGACTCAGCAGGGGCGCTGAGCCGCAGGGAGCAGCGCAGAGGACCCAGTAAAGGGTGCGGTGCTGTACTGGAGAGGTGAATCCAGTAGGGGGCACTGTGCTGCAGAGAGCATGCAGGGGGCTCAGCAGGGGCGCTGAGCCGCAGGGAGCAGCGCAGAGGACTCAATAAAGGGTGCGGTGCTGTACTGGAGAGGTTAATCCAGTAGGGGGCGCTGTGCTGCAGAGAGCAGGCAGGGAGCAGCGCAGAGGACCCAGTAAAGGGAGCGGTGCTGTACTGGAGAGTTAATCCAGTAGGGGGCTCTGTGCTGCAGAGAGCAGGCAGGGAGCAGCGCAGAGGACCCAGTAAAGGGAGCGGTGCTGTACTGGAGAGGTTAATCCAGTAGGGGGCACTGTGCTGCAGAGAGCAGGCAGGGGGCTCAGCAGGGGATGCTGTGTTACCTGCCGGGCTTGTCGCTGTACGCCTGCAGCCGTGCCTTCACCTCGTCGTAGGTGAGGAAGGCCATGTAGCCCGGATGCGTCACAGCCAGGAAGGTCCAGTTCTTCAGGAGTGTCGGCCACGGCTATAGGGGCAAAAGGCAAACAGGCCTGAGACCCCAGAGTCCGGGGGAGCCCCTCGCCCAACTTCTCCCCTCCCAGTACTTCTCCACACCCCTGGCCCTCACCCCTTCAATGACTCTGCCACCCGGTCTGCTCCACCCCACAGGGACCAGGGCGGGGGTTCAAGAGGGGGCGCTGTGCTGCAGGGTGCAAAGGTAGCCTTCGGAGGGGGCTGCTGTGCTGGAGGGTGTAGTGCTGCCATGAGCAGGGCAGGAGGGGCTCCGTGGGGGGAGTGCTGTGCAGCAGGGAGCTGGGGGTGGTGCTGGGTTGTGCAGCTCAGATCCACTTTCCTCCCTCTAGAACGGAAACCCCCCCCCCACCGCCCACGGGGCAGCGCTCGGAGCGAGGGACCTGAGCTGACCACATCCTGCTGATCGCTTCACGGGTGCAGGGCTGCAAGACAGAGCTCATCCAAACAAGGGAAAGGGGCCTGGCGGGGGATGGGGAGGAGGCCCTGCCAGAGAGTTGTCACCTACAGCAGCACTGGGGGCTGGCCTCACCCTGGAGCAGTAACTGGAGGAGGAAGGGGGCGGGGATCCCGGTGGAAGAGGTGGACAGAGGGGAAAAAGAGGGGTGGATGGGTTTGGGATGGAGGTAGGATTGACCGATGACTAGATGCACAAAGAGATGGATGGTTCTGTTTGGGGGTGGATTCGAGGTGCCACTGATGCACATTTTTAAAGAAGGCTTTTGAGAAATACATGCTCGAGGCCCTGCTTTGCTGCCTATGGCACCAGTGCAGGCCCTGCAACATGTATTTTTCATAAGCGTTCCTTAAAAACCGTGCATGGGTGGCAACTCTAGGCTGGACGGACAGACAGACGGACAAGCTGAGCCCGCTGCGTGCTGTGCCCTCGCTCTTTCTCCCCGTGATCCCAGGGGGCCCAATCCTGTGGCCGTCCCCGTGGCGTCAGACGCTGCGC
>QEPC01012618.1:2094484-2107003 GCA_003113815.1 Sphenodon punctatus | reverse complement strand
CCAATGCAGAGTTTACAGAGGAGTGTGAGTAGCTAATCATCAATAAGCAGGCAGGAAGCATACTTAAGCTTAAGTAGCTTTATTAGGAAATACATGTAGGATAGGAAAGGCCTACATCTATGCTAAGTCCTAAGACTAGGTGTGTTCAAGAGGGAGGAAGGAAGCTCTCTGAGACACAAAGAGATGAGAAATCTCCTGGGGGAGGAGATTGACCAATCAAGTCGTGACAGGAGTAGGACAGATAGGATGGGGGAAGGGTTCCCATATCTGTTTGTCTACTCCTGCTGTTTCTAGCAAACAAACAGGATGAGGTGCTTAGGGGGGATGCAACTAAAGGAATGTATTTCCAACAATATAAAACAGAGGTGAAGGCACAAGCTACTGCTGTCAGCAATCTAGCCCAATTTTACATCTTTAGCAATTACTGTTGATGCGGACGACCGTCTTATTATGTTCCTGTTGCCTGGTAGTTTGACCATCCTCATTGTATGTCCATTCTAGGCCGACCATAGTCTATATTTCAATTTTAAACACACTGGGTGTTGGTAGCTGTCCGTATCAATGTGACCAGTAATAAGTTCCCGACAAGGGTCCCAGATCGTATAGAACTCTGCCCGTTTGCCGTGGATGTCTGCGGCTATCTGCTCCATGGAAGCCATGAACCACAATCTTTGTATCTAGTCAGAGAGAGTTGGGAGGGGCCAGCGTCTTCCATTTCTGGGCGATGGAATGGATTGCAGCCAGGAAGAGCGTGTGGTAAGAAATCGTACGTGTGTTATTCATAGCGCTGGGGGGATACAATCTCAGCAGTGCCGCTTGTGATCATTCAATGAGACACCAATTCCTTTTTGACAGAGTCCCAGACACTGTGCCAGAACACTCGCACTTCTGGGCACTGCCACCAGCAGCGGAGGTACGTGCCGCTCTGCCCACAACCTCGCCAACATCTCTCTGGTAATTTGCATTCATTTGGTGGATACGCATTGGTGTTAGATATACCCTCATAGCGAGCTTGATTTGCTGCTCTCTTATCATGAGTGATTTGGCGCATTGAAACATTTGCTCCCACATACCGCTCATATTCTGCTTTGACATCTCAATGACCAAACCCTCTTCCTATTTGGAAAGATAGCTCGCATCCGGGAACTGGAACACCTCCTATAAACATTTGTACAATCTGGATAGTCATTTTCTTGGCTAAGTATCCACAAACAATATCTGCTCCAGGGGATTCAGGTCTCTAGGATAGTATGCCTTTACTTTATGATGTCCAAAAAAGGTTTTCCGTTTTAGATATAACTAGAAATCCACTTTCTCCTTAAGGGCAGGCTCTAGTGTATCTATTTGCTTCAACTGTTCATTTACAAAAAGATGAGCAGCCTGGCAGAGTTACTTCCCTCCCTCCTGGTCAGGGTTATTTTTTCTCTGTTACAAAGGTTCAGCCTGTTGTTGTCTAATGGGCATTTTACCTTGCACAATTTCTAATTTTATTTTACATTTATTCCAGACTCTTAAGGCGTGATCGATGAAAGGATGCGACTTCAAGACGCTTACACAAGCACTACAGGTAAGTGTCTCCCCATTGAAAAAGTCCTTGTAATTTTTAATTTTCATTAAGTTCTTTTCAATTAAGACCCAACTGGGGTCTGGGTTCTCTAAATACCGGTGCCGGATGACTTTGGTAGCCAAGCAGATAATTTGAAGTTTGGAAGACTTGGGCCTCCCTTCTCAGTTCACGTTAGGAGTATGGCTCACCTAGCCCTTTGTTTTCTTCAGAGGAAACTTGAGATGCTTTTATTTAAAGAATTGAAAAATTGGGGTGGTAAATCCAATGGCAGGGCAAGCATGGTGTACAGAATTTTGGGTGAAATGATCGTTTTCATAAGGTTCAGCCTGTCTATTCGTGAGCCACTGACAGAGTGCCAAGCGTCTCCTTGTATACTTTGACCTGTCTCTGGTTAATTTGACTCCTAGATATTTTAGACAGCTTTTTTGCAGAGCGATTTCTGCCAGCTTTGATATTGGCACTCCCTGGACGTTAAAGATTAGCATCTGAGATTTGGTGATGCTGACCCTATAACCGGATACTGATCCAAATTCCTCTAATAGCACAAGCAATTCCGGTATAGCATTATTTAGATCTGCCAGGAAAATCATCATGTGGTTTGCATATAAGGCAACCTTTTGTATGCTTTCTCCACTTTTTATTCCTTTAATCTCGGCGGTGGTGTTGAACTCCTCCAGGACCTTGGTCCTGGGAGACTTCAATTCCCATACCGATGCCAGCCTTGTGGGAGCAGAGCGAGAGTTAATGGCCACCATGGCAACCATGGACTTGTCCCAAGTTGCTAACTGCCCGACCCATGTTGGGGGACATACCCTCAACCTGGTGTTCTGTTCTGGCCTTGAGGCGGGTGATCCGGTAGTGGGGGATGTGAGGGTCACGCCCTTGTCATGGATGGATCATTACCTCCTACAGGCCAGTCTCTCGGCACACCACCTCCAGAAGGGGAAGGGACCAGTTAGGTTGGTCCGCCCTCGGAGGCTGATGGAACCTCAACGATTCCAGGAGGCCCTGGGGGATTTAACCTTAGACCCTGATGGCCGCTCTGTTGATGTACTCGTCCGAGCTTGGAACACCTTGCTTGGGGAGGCCGTTGACAGGGTGGCTCCGAGACGTCTCCTAACTCTGTCTTGTCACCGCAGGGCCCCTTGGTTCACTGAGGGGCTGCGGTGTAAGAAGCAGGCAGGTAGGCGTCTAGAGTGAAGCTGGTGTCCGACTCGCACTGAATCCGACCGACTTCTTCATAGGGCCCATTTACGGTGCTATGTTGAGGCTGTGAGGACGGCAAAGAAAGAGTTCTTTGCCATCCTCATAGCATCTGCAAAGTCGCGTCCAGCGGAGCTGTTCCGGGTGGTGCGGGGGCTGGTCAGTCCGGCCTCCCTCCGCCTGGACGGGGACTTGTCCCAGGCCCGCTGTGAGGAGTTTGCCACTTTGCAGTCAAGATCGCTCAGATTCAGAGCAACTTTGACACTGGATTAGGGACAGTAGAGGTGGACTGCGAGGTGATGGAGGCTCCATCTGGTCCATCTTTTGGGGATGAGTTTCAGGAAGTGACGCCAGCCGATGCTGTGGATGTCCTGGGGTCTGTTAGAGCTACCAGTTGTGAATTAGATCCATGCCCGTCCTGGTTGGTGAAAGCCTCCAGGGAGACATTGGGGACGGTGCTAGTGAGGGTAATCAACGCGTCCCTTCGGCAGGGGCGATTGCTCCCCGGTCTCAAGCAAGCCGTGGTGCGCCCCCTGCTGAAGAAGCCATCCTTGGATGTGGATCCACTCGCCAGCTACCAACCTGTCTCTACCGACCTGTCTCTAACCTTCCCTTTTTAGGGAAGGTTATTGAACGGGCGGTGGCGCTGCAGTTCTAAGCTCATCTTGACAGCATCGGTTTCCTTGACCCATTTCAATCTGGGTTCCGCCCCGGCTATGGCACAGAGATGGCCTTGGTGGCCTTGGTGGACGATCTCCGCCAGGAGATGGACGCAGGACGTTCAACACTTCTGATCCTGCTAGATCTCTCGGACGCTTTCGACACAGTGGACCACGGGCTGCTGTTGAGACGATTGCAAGTCCTGGGGGGGTCTGGGCGGGACTGTCCTTGGATGGTTCCGCTCATTCCTCTCAGGGAGAAGCCAGCGGGTTGTCCTGGGGGATGAATCTTCCAGCCCCCGGGCCTTGGATTGTGGTGTTCCGCAAGGTTCAATTCTGTCTCCATTATTGTTTAATGTATATATGCAGCCCTTGAGGGAGATCATGAGAGGGTTTGGTGTGCGCTGCCACCAATATGCTGATGACACCCAGCTTTACTTCTCCTTTTCAGCCGACCCAGGTCCTGCTGTCTCAGTGCTGTCCCAATGTTTGGAGGCCGTGGCGGATTGGTTACGGGAGAGCAGACGGAAGCTCAATCCTGATAAGATGGAGGTGATGGCGGTGGGTAGGGCGAGGGAGGTGCTGGCTCCCCTCGTAGAGGGGGTCCGCCCTCCTATAGCCCAGCAGGTTCGGAATCTGGGAGTACAGATCTCTGCCGAGTTCGGCAGGTGAAGATGGTGGTCAAGGCCGCCTTCTGCCAGCTGTATCTGGTGTGGAGACTGCGTCCATATATTTCCAGACCCAACCTGGCCACCCTCATCCATGCCTTCATCACCTCCAGGCTGGACTACTGCAACGTGCTCTACGTGGGGCTTCCCTTTGTGCTGGTTCGGAGGCTGCAGCTAGTGCAGAACGCGGTGACTCATCTCCTTAGGGGGATGAGCTGATGGGAGCATATTACTCCCGTGCTCCGCCCGCTGCACTGGCTGCCTATAGCGCACCGAGCCCGATTCAAGGTGTTGGTCTTGGCCTATAAAGCCCTACACAGTCTTGGCCCTTCATACCGCAGGGACCACCTCACCTTCCGCGCCCCAGAGCAACCCCTTCAGTCTGCCAGGGGCGCCTTCTTGGAGGTCCCCCGTGTAAAGCGGGGGGCCACAATGGAGAAGGTGTTCTCGGTGGCTGGGCCGCGACTATGGAACTCCCTCTCGGAGGAAGCCCGTCTGGCCCCGAGTCTGTTGGCCTTCCGCCGGGCCTGCAAAACCTGGCTGTTCTCCCAGGCCTTCGGAGGAGGGGAGGGGGTTTGGGATAAAAGTTTTGGGGGGTGGCTGTTTTTAGGGGGATTTTTTTAGATGTTTTAATTTTTGTGTTTTATTGTCATTTTAACTATTTTTATTTTGTTCTGTTTTCAGCCGCCCCCAGATGCCCTGGGCATGAGGGGGGCAGCTAAAATAACCAAACGTAACAACTGCAAAATAAGCGCATGGAGTCTTTCCCACATCGTTCGAATATGCGGGGGAAAGAAAAAAGCGCTGATTGAATGTATGTGGGAATGTGCTCTCAGATGCATGAGTCTCTCTCTTCCTGGGTGATTGGGGAATTAAGATATTCCATCTGATTTGACTTTAGTTTAGTTTGGGTCATTTTACTCTATTTAGAAATGGATCAATATCCGCCTTTCGGGGATCGGTGGATGTAGAGAGTTTGTAAAATTCGACAAAGTGTCATGGCTCTGTCTCCTGACCGGGGAGTCTATTTCGGTCTTTCCCTGTCCTACTGTACGGTATGGTGGACTTCTGACTTTTCTTTTTTATGAGCTAGGCAGGCACTTTGTCTGGCTTGTTACTGCGCTTGAAATAAAATGGTTTTCTCTCTCTTAATTTTTTAACAATGTGGTCTGTTTCAATGGTGTTTATGAGCCCTTTCATTTCAATAATGTCAGCGGTTGTGTTTTTATGAGGGTGGTGGGTTTTTTTTGTTGCTATTCTCTAGGGCTTTCAGTTTAAGATGCAGTTCATGAAGTTGTTCCCTCCTTTCTCTCTTTTTATAGGCCGCCTGCGATACGAAATGTCCAGGCAGGAATGCCTTCATCGCCTCCCATAGGATGGCGGTTGTTGCCTCCTCATTGTCATTGGATTTAATAAAATCCCGAATTTCCTTTTGGATAGTTTCCTTAGCCAGTGCATTCATGAATAAACATTTACTCAGCACCCATCTGGCTAGCACTGTGTCAGGCTTTTTTCTTTTTCTTTTCCCCCTCTGAAATCTGCTGTCAGGGCACTGTAGTCCGAGAATGCTGTAGGCACCACCCTACAGGTTTTGCATGATTGACAGGTGTCTTGTGATATTAATATATGATCAATCAGGAAGTCAATCAGCCACACAGACCTCAGGTAACAATCTGTTACTCATTGAGTACACAGACCTGCTCATAGCCTCACCACAGGGACCAGCCAGCCATCATTCTCGATGTAACCAAGCCAAGCGCGTGCACCTGGGACCTCCCATCTTCGTGAATGTTACAAGCCTTGTTTCTCCCTCTGTTCCCCTTCCTTCGTCTCCCCCCCCACCCCGTCTGTCAGATTGTAAGCCCTAGGGCAGGGACTGTGTCTGTTCAATTACTTTGTAAAGCACCAGGTACATTGCTGGCGCTATATAAATGCTTGCTAATAACAACAACAACAGGAAGAAGGTGAGGTGGTTATTGGAATAAAATGTGAATTCTTGTTTGTTTGGGTAAATTAGTCTCCTTACATTGTATAACTTGTGTCCCTGCAACATGCTGACAATTTTCTTTTGAGCTTTGTCTAACGGTCGCTTAGTGGATTTGTCAAGATCTGAAAATGGGCAATTGAAGTCTCCCAATATTATAATCTTTGCCTTGGGCCTCTTGGTTGATGGTCTCTAAATGTTGTTTATAATAATCAACTGCATTTCTATTGGGCCTGTACATATCCACACGGGTGTATGGTTCATTATTTATTTCACAAAGTAAGAGCAGAAATCTGCCCTCTTGATCCCCTATTTCCCTGGAGTAAAAGAGCTGCAAGGCAATGCAGATAATTACACCGGCTTGTTTAGATTTGGCGCTAGCGAAGTATATCTTCCCATCATTTTTATTCTTAATATGAAAGTTGTCCTTTCTGACCAGGTGTGTTTCTTGGACTGCAGCGATTTGAATATGGTGATCTCGCAGGAAATGCCACATTCGTTTTCTTTTTAATCAGGCAGTTTAGTCCGTTTACATTAAGTGTACAGCCTCTAAAGTCCGCCATAGTTCCAGGCCTTATTTTCTGCTGTGATGTTTGCGGGGTGGGGGGGCCTATAAGATCATTTGTATTAGATGCTGCCCCTATCTTGTGTGCCTATCCCATCCAAGTACCCCTGAAGTAAAAATTATAAACCAAAAATTGGGTGTGGACATTGCAAAAAGTCCATCCTCCTGGGTTAACAATAAAATTAAAATCCAACAGTAGGAAAGCCAGTGACCCTACCAATGTGGCGTGGGTACCAGCGGAGAGGGCACAGGCCAAAGTCACAAAATCCGGTGTCTGACTCTCACCCTCCCTGCCCGTTATGTTTCTAGTATATTGAGCAACAAGAACCTTGTAATCGCCAACAACGTAATGTCCACGTTTTGTGTAGGTGTTCTGTAGCTGCAAGTCACCTGTAAATTATTGATTTTACAATGAAACTATACCAAGCCTTATAGCAACCATCTTAACATTGTGGTGTTACCAAAAATTGCTGGATGAACTCAATGATAAAGGACAAATGTAAAAACACTTCCATCAAATTATGAAGCTGTAACCAATGAGGTGAGATCCTCGTAATAACCCAGTACTAGTATCCTGCACATAAACCGAGGTGGGATTCGAACAGTGGGTTAAGGCTCCTCGCAGCAGTTGTACCGCCATCTGGTGGCCGCACAAGGTTATAGGTCCAGATCTCACTTTAAACAGTCATGCTAATTCAAACCTTTTAAAGAAAAGCTGTCAAAGTAGTTCGTGCGTCGTTACCACGGCATGGGCGTTAACTCTGTCCAACTCAACCCGGGGGTCCCTTTGCAATGGGTATAGTGTGCATCCAGGCGACTCACTCGTTTGCTCCTCTGCCCAATTCTCAATGCTCATCATATCAGCCCTTTGTGAGAGTTTAGTGTGGACAAATCCATGTATGTGGATTTGCTGCCATCTAGTGGCCGTACATTGTAGTGTCCAGTTAACCTCACAGTATTTATTATTAATTATTATTATTATTATCAAACATTTATATAGCGACAGCAGCGTACCTGGCACTTTACAAAGTAATAAAATAGACATGGTCCCTGCCCCTAGGGCTTACAATCTGAGAGACAGGAGCTGGGGGGAGAGACGTAGGAAGGGGAAAGACAAGGGGTCTAACATTCATGAAGATGCGAGCTCTCAAGTGCACGTACTTGGCTTGGTTACGATGAGAATGACAGCAGGCAGGTCCATGTGGCAAGGATAAGGGTATACAGATCGTAGGTATAGGAATAGTGGCTCAGCAGGATAAAGAGTCAGACAGAGCAGAGCGAAAGAGGTGAGTTTTAAGGAGAGATTTGAAGGTATGAAGGGAGGGGGCAAGGCGGATGTGGACAGGGAGGGAGTTCCAGGCATGGGGGGCAGCAAGTGAGAAGGGACGAAGGCGCTTAGGGGAGCAGGGAAGGCGTGGAAGGGTGAGAGAAGGGACAGAGGAGGAGCGAAGTGCACGGGCTGGAGTATGGAGCTTGATAAGTGCAGAGAGGTAGCGGGGAGCGAGGTTGTGAAGAGCTTTATAGGTGAAGACTAGGAGCTTGTGCAGGATTCGTTCAGGAAGGGGAAGCCAGTGAAGCGAAGAGAGGAGGGGCTGCACATGGTCGAAGCGACGGGCGAGGTAGATGACCCTGGCAGCAGAGTTTTGGACAGAGATGAGGGGAGAAAGGTGAGACCGGGGAAGGCCAGTGAGAAGGAGGTTACAGTAATCGAGGCGAGAGATGACCAGAGCATGAACAAGAGTTTTGGCAGACGAGACAGAGAGAAAAAAAGGGTGAATCTTAGCAATGTTATGGAGGGAGAAGCGACAGGATTTAGCAACAGAGTCAATGTAGGGTTTAAAAGAAAGGGGTGAGTCAAAGATGAAGCCTAGGCTACGGACTTGGGGGACAGGCAGGATGGTGACTCCATCAATCATTATTGACAGTGTGGAAGGAGAGGAAGGATGAGGGGGGAAGATAAGGAGTTCAGTTTTAGCCATGTTGAGTTTGAGTTGACATTGAGACATCCAGGTAGAGATGTCAGAGAGACAGTTGATGAGACGAGCTTGAACAGAGGGAGAGAGAGAGGGAGTAGAGAGATAGAGTTGAGTGTCGTCAGCATAGAGGTGGTATTGGAAGCCATCTTTGCCTAAGGATGAGGTATAGCTCGAGAAGAGGAGAGGGCCAAGAACAGAGCCTTGAGGAACACCAACTGAGAGGGGGAAGGAGGAGGAGGTGGAGTTGGAGAAAGACACATTAAAGGAGCGGTCAGAGAGGTAGGAGGAGAACCAGTTATAGACAGAGTCACAGTACTACAGCATAACATCATAATCCTATATCATTAAAGCAAACTTTAACTCAATTGAGTTTCCCCCCTCCATTTATATATTTGTCACCAGTGGAATACGGTAACCTTAAGCGGGATAGTTGTACTTTCCTCACTCTTTTGATGATGCAGGGCGTTCTTCAAATGTGTCCTTCTTGAATCTTTTCATGTTGACTTCCAGTTCCTGAGCTTCATGGTAACAAAAAAATCTTCTTTTCCCCTTAAACATGAATGTGAACCTGGCAGGGATCCAGATCGGTGTCCTTATGCCAGCTTTCTCAAGGAATATTTGTGCCATCGTCTCCTGCGAGTAAGGGTTTCTGGGGCCAGGTCAGGAAAGAATTTGATTTCCCCCCCTTCTTTAAGTCAGCTGTCTTCCTCACTTCTCTGAGAAGGGTTTCCTTAGCATGTGACCACAGACATCTTGCAATTATGGCTCTAGGCGGTTCCGAGTCCCCAGGTTCAGAGCGTGGGCTCTTTCCAGCTCAATGTTGTGCAGGTCAGGTTTTTTTCAGGAAAAGTGGCTTGTATAATGTTTGAAACCAGATCCTTCACTCCCGGGGTCTCTGATCCCTCGGGGACACCGTGTATTCTGACATTGTTGCTCCTGCTCTCTAGGTCCTCGGTTTTATCATTCAGGAGGAGGACTCCTTTTTCCAGACGTTCCAGCCTCTCCTCTCTCTTTGCTGCCCTCTTCTTGTTCCCTGGGTCTCTGCTCCAGTTCATAGACCCTTTTCCTTATGCCTTCCAGGGGTTGTTTTTTTTTAATCAAAGGCATCCGACTTATCCATGCCTTCTTTTAAGATTTCTCTATCCCATTCTTCCTCCTCTTACTGTTTTCTGATCAGCTCAGTTAAGCTGGAAATCTGAGTTGGGGCCCCTGTGGGACTGGGGCCTCCTGCCCGTTTGGAGGCTGCGTTCGCCATGTTGTGGGGGGGTGGGTGTGGATTTTCAGCTTCTGGTCTGTTTTGGGCTCCAGAGATCTTTAATTGTCCCTTTTTTTACCGCAGCTGTGGCTGCCCAACCTCCTCTCCGATCTCCCGCTCATACATTCTTTTTGATTTTCAGGCTATTTCTAGTTCAGCCGGCGATTTTACCCGTGGCTGGAGCGGAGCTTGTCCCTGGTGCGGCTACCACATGCACGTGCCCAGAGCGCCCGCCATAGCGGGTCTTTCTAGACAAGCGTTTCCCCACCCAGCATGCACGTTGCTGGGTCACACTGGCGCTCTGTGCAGCCCTGCAACGTGCACGATGGGTGAGGAGGCCCTTGTCTAAGAACACCCGCTGTGGCAGGGTCGGAGCTTGCCTTGCGGGTAAGTTGTGTCAGGATTAGGGCCCAAAAGAACTTTCACTGTCTCTAAGTCTCCTGGGAATTATCTTCAAGACTTCTTTATTAGCACACAGTTATCTCATTTCCTAAGCGTATCGACATGTTCTAGCTTCCACACAACGTGTACAGTCTTAAGGGCCTGATGACATTCCAGGAGCCCCAGCCCCAAGCACTTGTCTGGCTACTTGCCTCAGTCTATGGAGCGAAGAGCCCTCTTACTGGCTCAGCTTTTCTCTCTGTCTGGGCTGACTTAGCCACGCCTAGCCCCCAGCTGTGGCCACTCAAACACAGTCCCGGCCCCTTGATAGCGCCTGCAGCTCCCTCAGCACTGTCTGCGTGCTGGCGCTAAACAACAGTCTCTCTTAAAGGGCCTTATACGCACACACGGCACAGCCCAGCCTCTCCAGGACACGCCCACACTTCTTTCCACATATTCTGCAGAGTAAGCAATAGACATATACCATGCAGCCCCCCACGCAACATCTTGAACAACATGCAGACCACCTGGCCCATGCCCCAAGCTATTTTAGTGCCCCAAGCAAAATGAAGCTTGCCCCTCCATCCCTAACTCCCTGGAGCTTCCAAACAAGATCATCCATGGAGCTTTATCTGGCTCCTGCCACAAGGCCATCACCCAAACAAAACACAACTTCCATTATAGGGGTACAAATGCCCAAGTCAAATCACATTCAAATGCCCAAGTCAAATCACATTCAAATGCCCAAGTCAAATCCAATTCTAGCTCATGCGTTCCATAGTGCATCACCCTAAGTGACTGCAGGATCCAAATATGCCTGTACTGGACATAGGCAGCTCTGGTCTCTGGGAATCAATTGAGAGGGTAGGGGTCTGGGTGACACACAGTTGAAACAGGGCCCCTCCAAATGGGAAGGGACAGGCTTCCCCCACACGTAACAATCCTGATATAGGCCCTGTGGGTGTCGTTGCTGGAGTTTGGGTGGATCTCGGTGTCTATGTGCTCTGAGGCAAAGCTCGGAGGTTGGTTGCCCAAGCCCTGGGGGAAGAGGTGGGGAAGGGAATTGGGCAAGTATCCGTGAGAGAATGAGCGGTTTTATTTCATCTCAGGAAGCGTTACACAAGCCCTGCTGGCGAGGAGAAGCTAGGCCCCTCTGGACTCTGCCAGGGCAGGCCCTGTATCAGAAGCCCCACACCACACCTTAAACCCCTCCTTCTCCCCATTGTTTCCCTCTCCTGGTGCGGTTTGCTCCAACCCCCCCGTTCCCTCCCGCTGTCAGACTCCAGCTCTGCTGGGGGAGCACTTGGGGAGACAGTTCCCTCTCCACCGCGCCCCCCGCCCCCCCCCCCCATTGTAGCACGCGGCAGCAGAGAAGTGCTGATAGCTCCTGTCAATGGGGGGCAGGCCCCAAGGGTCCCCACTAGGGTGGCCAGTTATGCAATTTTTAGAGGACACTTATGAGAAATACAGGTTGCAGGGCTGCATTGGCTCCAAAGCTGCCCTGCAACCTGTCTCTCTCATAAGTGTCCTCTAAAAATTGCATATCTGGCCACCCTTGTCCCCATCCCAATGCCCTGTCATTCTCTATAGCCCAATGCTGCCTCTCATCTTCCTTATAGTATCAGGGCCATTTTTTTCCCCTCCCCGCCCATAAAATGCAAAGTCTTTTACTTACAATCCCTGATAAGAGGAGGAAGTATCTTCTATGCACTGGGATGATTTCCTGGTGTTTGGGACTCCCTTAGTCTGTGCCTCTGCATCTGGGAAGAGCCTGCTTTAGCTTTGTTCATCTTACGATGCGGCGGAAACCTCCGCAGCCGTTGGGCCAGTCGCCGATTAAGGGCCGGACGGCAGCCCTGTCATTCTGTAAGGGCCGTATTGGAGCTGAGGGCTGGTTGTCTCAGGCAGGGGGGCGGGGGGGTGAGTGGTGGGCTCTGTTCTGGAGGTCAGACCCTGAGAAAGCAGGTGGCCTGGAAGGTGGGCGTGGAGAGCCGTGGCGGGACTGAGCGGACGGATGCCAGATGGTTTGATGACTCAAGCATGTCGGAATCATTAATGAAGCCACGGCCCACGTCTAACCCCCAAGAACCTGTCTCAGTCGCTTCTTCTGCAGCAGGCTGGTCCTTGGTAAGCACCTTGCCCAGTGTCTCATTCCTGGGCAACGGTCCCTCCCCTGGGGAAATTCCCCCCTCACCAGTACAAAGAGCCCTGGCCCCACTCCGGCCAGACAGCACTCACCATGGGGCGTCTCTCCAGCACCC
>QEPC01012618.1:2067550-2079642 GCA_003113815.1 Sphenodon punctatus | reverse complement strand
GCGGCTGTGGAACTCCCTTCCGGAGGAAGCTCGCCTGGCCCCAAGCCTTTTAACATTTCGGCGAAACTGTAAGACCTGGCTGTTTGCCCAGGCCTTTGGGAGGGAGGGTGGGGAGGGAGGTTTTTAGTCCCCTACCCATTTGTTTTTGTCTAGCCCTGTTTTAATATTTAATATTTAATATCTGATTGTTTTTAGATGGTTTTTATTGTATTTTATTGTTTTATGTTGGAAGCCGCCCCGAGCTGCGTTGCAGGAGGGGCGGGGTATAAATTTATAAAATAAATAAATAAATAAATAAACAGTGCCCTGTGAGTTTTAGGACGATGTGTATGTGTGTGTACGTAAGTGTGTAACTGGGGCCAACTGTTGGGCAACTGACAGGGGTCACTCATGGCAGCATCACAATGTGCACTGCACACACCACACACACACACACTACTGAGAAGCAGCGAAGCCCAGATTCCTGGGGCTCTGTGCCACTGGAAAGACATCAACCGTGGGAACTGGCATCAGAGAGCAGGGGGCTCTGGTTGGGTAGAGGAGGGATTGTGTCCCGGGGCACAGATAGGTTGGAATGGGCCCTGGGGCAGAAGATGGAATGGGGTCCCCCATCCCACTCCCAGCGGCATCCCCTCGAGATCCGTCGCCCTGTATGGTCTGGCTAGTCATTCTCATTTCCTGCCTCTTTTTTTTGAGACCAGGCTGGGGTCACACACCATGTTTGCAACCTGATCCTCTAGGCCCATCCCTTCCTGTTGGTAGGTGGTATGGCACCAACGATTCACCCTGCCAAGAGAAAGAGAATGTCAGGGTGCAGAGACAAAGGGAATGATTTCTCACCCTGCTCCCTGCAGCACAGTGTCACCCACGGAGCCTGGTCACCCCTCTTTGCAGCACAACATAGAATAATACCATCATAGAAACAGAGGGAACCCCAAGGGTTATCTAGTCACACACACACACACACACACACACCATTAAGCAGAATCCACAATATCTACACCATCCCTGAGAAATACTGACTTATTGTCAGCCATCTCCCATTTTGTATTTCTACTTCTGGATTGTCTCTCCTGAGTAAATACTTTGCATTTGATTTTTATTGAATTCCAGTCTTTTCTTTTCACTCCAGCTTTCCAATGGATCAAGATCATTTTGGATTCTGATCCTGTCCTCTAGTGTGTTTGCAATCCCTCCAAATTTTGTGTCACCAGAAAAAAACTGATCCGAATACTCCCCACCCCTTTGTGAATACTCTCCACGCCTTTGTCCATGTCACTGAAGGAAATGTTAAGCACCATCGGACCCAGGACAGACCCTTGGGGTACCCCACTTGTTACCTGTTCTCAATCTTGATGAACCATTTATTATCATCAGTCTCTGGATATGACTATTCAACCATTTATGACCCCAACTAATAATAGCACCAACGAGCCCGTATTTCCCAAACCTTACTTAAGAATATGTCCTGTGGAACCGTGTCAAACACCTGACTAAGTCAACGTATATTATCGCAACTAAATCTTCCCCATTGCCTACTCATCCTGTCATTTTATCAAAGGAGAGAAGGTTGATCTGGCATGATTTGTTCTTGACAAATGTATGCCAGCTATTCTTAGCACCTTGCACATCTCCAGGCACCTGCAAATCGACCATTTTATTATCACTTCTAGGACTTTACTTGGGATTGGAGTCAAATCTGACTGGTCCGTAGCTCTCTGAGTCATCTCCCTCCAACCCCCATCTCATTTTTGAAAATAGCCCTTTTAAATCTGACCTATTACTGCTCCCCCATGGCTGCTGCCAATGTGATCCATTAGTAGGGCTACCACTTGTAAGGAACACTTATGAAAAATACATGTTGCAGGGCCTGCACTGGCACCTCGCCAGTGCAGGCCCTGCAACATGTGTTTTACATAAGTGTTCCTTAAAAATGTGCATTGGTGGCACCCCTATCCCCCTAGCAGGGGGTTGCTGGTTCAGCAGGTAGAGGAGCGCTCTGCTAGTGGACAAATCCCCCGTCTCCCAAGCAGGGCTGGATCCAGAATAGTCTAGACCAGAGGGGGGGGGAGCTCAGGCCCAGGGGCCCAATGCAGCCTGTGGCTAGTCTTTATGTGGCCCCTTTTCCAGTTCCTGGATCTGGCCCCTGGATCCAGTTCCTACCCCCATGCACTGGAAGACTGAGCTCGGGGGGGGGGGGAGGGAGCAGAGATGAGGGCAGGCACAGACCGATCTCTCTGGACGTTCCTTTTCCTGACAGCGGCCCTCCTGCCCTCAACTTCCACTGGCCCCTGGGAGGGAAAGTCCCCCCAGCTCTGGTCTAGACTGTGTGAGGACACAGGGCCCCGTGTGTTTGGGGGCTCCTGAGACGTGGGGTATCAGCCTGAGCGCTGCAAGCAATAAACTGGAAATCAATACACTGGGGGGCGGATCAGCTAATAACCTGGAAATGACAACAGGAATGGAAGAAGCGCTGGGGTAAAACTGGGTTCACAGAAAATCAATCATGGAGAGATCTGGACTATGGGGCAATTTAGGAGGGGTTGGGGGATTGATAAGGGTGGAGGCAGGGGGAGTATTTCTCCCATCCTCCTCCCCTTAGCTCTGTGCCTGGCTCTAGTCTAAGAGACTCCTACACAGAAGGCAGAATCCAGGGTTCGAGGCTTGGAAATAACAGCAACAAATGACACAGACCTGTCAATAATCCTCTCTCCCTTTCCCGCTGCCCCAAGCTCGGTGAGCTCTCAGGCTCTGCAGACAGTCCCTGCTTTCACAATTCATGGCCAATGAACGAGGTTTCTGAGGTTCTTTACCCCGGATCCAAACAGGCGTACTTTACCCTGGGGTGCCCAGTTGTGATCTTCCCCACCTAGTGGCATGTGGAGCCGGGCCTGTGGGAACAGTTTCAAAGTGGTTGGGTTTTTTTAGGGCATAAAACATTGATGAGTCGGATTATTTGATTAATACATTGATACAGATTAAAGTCTTTGATAAATTTAAAAATATTTTTATATATGCAGTTTACATATTTAATTTCAAAAGTTGAACATTCTTAATATTTGCGCAGAACCTACCCTCCACCAAAGTGAAAAAAGGTAACGAAAGAGTATCCTTTCTGCTGTTTAAAGTGTTGTTGAACTTCTAGTCCAGCGTCGGGAAACTCAGTCCCAGGGGTCAAATGTAGCCTGTGGCTAGTTTTTATGTCTCCCTTTTGCAGTTGCTGGACTTGGCCCCTGGATCCATTTCCTGCCCCCAGGCACTGAAAGACTGAGCTCAGAGGAAGGGGGCAGAGAGGAGGGGCTGCCCACAAGGAGAGGAGAGGGGAGATGTTCTAGACCCTCCTTTTTTTGAGCGCACTCCTTAAACACCCCTGCTCCCAACTCCTCCACGGCCCTCGGAGCTTGTATTAATTTTCAGTGTGGCCCCCTGGGAAGGAGAAGGTTCTGCACTTGACTGGCTAAAAGTAACAGGGAACTAAACATTCTTATGGGTGTTTTATTCTCTAATGAATACCATTGCACATTGGCACAAATCTGTGATCTGGACCCTCCTCTTCCTCACACACCCCGCCCCCCCTCCCCACTGACTCCTATCTGGCTAGAGCTTGTAGTCATTTTCAAAGTGGCTCATGGGAGGGAAAGGTTCTCCACGCCTGGCTGACGTAGGCTGATCTGCTACAGGAAGGAAACCTCATGCAGGCATTGGCACCAGGACGTGTGTGTGTGTAGACGGCAGGGGAGGGGGTTGAAAACTACGCCGCCTTTTTGAGGCGGGGGATTGACAAACGATCGGTTCTGCTGAAATTTCTTGAGAAAAGTCTGGAAAACTTTTCTTCCAAATTTTGTGTCACGCCACCTCCCAGGGCCAGCCTTATCATAGGGCAACACAGGGTGACCGCCCCGGGCCCCACACTTCTGAAGGGCCTGCAGTGGCCCCCTGTTTCACACAGACAGGCTGTGGGGTCCCCACTCTCTTCGAGTGGGGCCCCAAACATGTTTCAGAACCCCATATCATCAGGATATGGTGGAATCATCAGGAAAGGGGTGTGTGTGTGTGTGACCAGGGGCCCCACATTTCATCCCTACCCTGGGCCCTGCAAATTCTCAAGCCGGCCCTGCCCCCCACCCTGCTCTGCTGCTTTCCCCTGAGCTCAGTCTTTCAGTGGCTGGGGATAGAAGTGGATCCAGGAAGGCCAGAGCCCAAAGGGGCCACACAAAGATTAACCCCAGGCTACATTTGACCCACAGGCCTGAGCCCCCTTCCCCAACCTCAATAGCACTTTACACAAGAGAAAAGAGACTCTTTAAAGACTCTTTAATTCCCCCCAGCTTTGGGGGAGAGCATGTTCTACTAAAATATTAAGAATGTTAAACTTTTGAAATCAAATATATTTAAGTTGCAGATATAAAATATTTTTTAAAAATTCATCAGAGTTGTTAATCTGCGATCAATCTATTCATCAGGTAATTTGACTAATCCGTGTTTTATGCCCTTAAAAACATCTTTGCCGTTTTGCAACCAAGAAGCCAAGTTCTCCATCTCAGTAATCAATGCTGAAACCTCTTGTCCCAGCTTAGGGTGGCCAGATATGCAAATTTTTACAGCCCTGCAGCCTGTATTTCTCACAAGAACCCTGTAAATATTTGCCGATCGGGCCACTCTACCCTAGATGGATCCTTGCCACAAAGTAGCAAATTGTTTCCAACACTCTGTTCCCCTCCAACCCGGACCGTCCAGGAACTGCTGGGAACAGCCAATCGGAAGCCAGGATTCCTGTCACCCGGCAAGACGCGGAAGGGAGACGAACGTTACGCTACGAGAGGACGTATGCAGATATTCGTACTTGCAATGCATTACGGGAGCCGGAGCCAGGGTCGACGACCCGTGGGAATCCCAGCGCGGATCTCGCCTTGAGGGCGTATCCTGTCCGGGAGCTGAATTCGCTGGCTCAGGGGATGCCGGGGCTACCTGGTCTGGGAGAGAGGGAGAAGGCAGTAGCAGAGGCACCATATGTTCAGAGTACTTAGGGAGCGGTGCTGGGCAGGGGTTCATAGAATTAATCTTTGTTTATTCGGTAGGAAGTATTTTGGTCATGAAAGCTTCCGTAGTGTGAAATTCATCCATTGTCTTGCGGGTGTGAAATCACTTGTGATTTCTTCAAATGCGGGGAAACTTGATTGCATTATTTGTGATGAATGGGTGACTGTGTTCATTGCCCGATCGTGATCTTTGTCAACAGAAAGAGAGATGGAAAGTTCTTAGCAATGACGGTTTCTAATTAGCCTGGTTTCTTGTGTGGTTGAAATACTGGGTCAAACATGGGAGAAAAGTAGAAACTAAATTTGGGTGGAATGTATGATTGTAGAAATGTGGTTTCTAGTCAGGGTTCAGGAGCTTGATTTCCATCTAGTTGTTGATCATTAGCTCGTTTGCAGTAGAGGAGGGCGAGGAGAGTTGTTTTTTTCTCTTGGAGGAGGGATATCATCCCCCCCGCCCCATTTGTCACCACACAGCTTGGGGGCTGTTTCCTTTATCTCTCCCCCCGCCCCCCCAGTTTGCAGAAATCCCTAGCGGGTGGCGCGGCTGTTTTTAGAAATTCCAGGTTCCTAGAAAAAGGCTAAACGTACCGTTTGCCTACCTGGGCCACAGTCTTTCTTCCTCAAGGGATCCACCCAGCTGTTCTGGCCTTTTCCCCCGTGAGAGATACCGATAGTAGGTGTGTCACGGAGAAACATAGGGTCACACACGTGTAACACGGAACTACATGCAGACTACAAGTCTGGTAAATATGTAATGCAAAAGGTTCCACGTGTATGTAATGTTACAATTGAGAACTGTAAAACTCAAATTAGGTGTGTGACACGTCACCAAGCTACAGGAAATGCAAAGAGATATCAAAAATGTGTATTTGGGAACACTTGCCAGATGGAACCCTGTGGAGATGTAGATGAACCTTTATATACCTGGGTTGCCTACGTGTCACATTTCAGGTCTCCCCAAAGGTGGGAACAGAGACAAAGAAGGAGGCCAGTGAGTCACCTTGAGAGAGTTCTCTTCCAGAGCCATCTTGAGCATCTGCATACGAAAAGCTGCCAGCAGCAAGGCTGGAGAAACCATGAACAGAGAGGCATGATTTTGCTCTCTACCAACTATGAAGCCAGGACCCAGTCGCTTATGCCAAAGGACTGAGAGAAACTTATGGACCTTTATAGGGTAAGATGCTGATTTAGGAACTCAACCAGTATAGATGAGGAATGCGTTATATTTACCTTTGATTTCTAGTAACCACTCTGTATCAACTATCTTGCTTATGTAATCAATAAACTTACTTCTTATCTTTATGAAGAAGTGTCTGTGTCTAACACTGGAACACAAGTGAGCAACAAGAGCCCTCAAGCTCTTGCGAACCCAGAGAGTAAAGAGTCTGTAAATAGGAAGGATCGGGCCCTTGAGTGACAAAGGAGTTTCCCTGCGGCAGACTTGAATTAGCCAGAGAGAGAAAGTAATTCCAAAGGGCTGTGCGCAAGGGAAACTGAGTCACTCAAACCCGGTAAAGTGGGGGTGCGGACCCTCCAACCCGTGACAAGGTGTCCGGTAAAAACAGTCTCATTGAACCAACTTTCTTGCTTCCCTTTGGGACCCCATGGCAGCTTCACTTGCTCTAGAGCAGCGACAGGGAACTCCCCCCGCTCCCTTTGAAAAATCGGTCTCTCCTTGTGTGCCTGCCGACGATCTAGCCCTTCTTTTGCAGACCGGGAAGGGCCTAAGCCGGCAGTTGGATGCTTTTGCCGACTATTGTAGGGAGAATGCCCTCGTTCTGAATCTCGCCAAATCCAAGGTAATGGTTTTTGCCAATTCACTGAGAGGTAATTGGCATACTTGGAGTGTAGAAGGAGCCCAGATACTCCAAGTAAGAGAGTTCAGATATTTGGGGATAACATTTCAATCAGCGGGGAGCTGGAAAAAGCACATTGAAGGGACAATGGTGGCGGCCAAACAATCTGCCTTTGCCATCCGGAGATTTTTTTTGTCCTCCGGGAGAATAGAGTTTACTATGGCCCTTCAGGCCTTTAACGCCAAGCCTACCGCCCAGGCCCTGTTTGGGGCAGAATTGTGGGCTCCCTTTGCCCCACTTCACTTGGATAAACTTCAATCATCCTTTTTGAGGGCATTGCTTAGGGCTCCAGGGGGGACACCGGGAGCAGTAATTAGAATGGAGACTGGACAGCGGAGTTGGGCTTTCCAGGCGTGGGCTAGGGCCCACAAAATCTGGCTAAAATCTGTTCAATTACATAGGAGGGGGTTGTTCCCTTACTTACAGGAGGACACCTATCGGAGTCAGTGGGTCCAGAGAGTCGAGATGCATAGAGCCAGGTTGGGGCTGCCCCGGTCTTATCTCTTAGTAAGGGATTCAGGCGGAATTAAAGTGTAGGTGGAAAGATGTGAACCTCCAGGGGGATGTCTGTCTTAATCCTTTCTCCCCCATCAGAAAGGCAGAAAACTGGAGTTGGGGGGAGGGGGCATAGGGGCTGACTGAGGATAGGAGAGGGCACCCTCCTGTGCTGTGGGGGGGCCCACAGCACAACAACATACACAGCACCCTGACCAATCCCCTTCCTCCTTTAGCCTCTTCCCCCAAGCCAGACCCATGCCCCAGTCATTCCCCCATCCCCAAGCCAGCAACTCCCCACACAAGCCAGTTCCAGCATTGCCAACCTCACTGTCCCATAAATCAAGAGAGAAACTCTTAAAAATCAAGACATTTAGTATATAAATCATGAGTTACTATTTTTTTCAAACATAAACCACACTAAAAATAATATATATATATATATATATATTTAAAATAAAGAAAAAAAAATTAAAGATAAGAGTAAAACCAACATAAATGACAGCTGAGTCCTCATGGGCTCCTATGCCATGCTTCCTGATCCCACTTCCCACCAACCCTCCCAATCTCGCAAGATTAGTGACACTAATCGCAAGTGAGGCTTATGTGATATAGAGTATAAAACCAACATACATAACATGTATGAAACTTACATGTATATGATGTGAGCACTGTATGTTAATATTGTGTAGCCATAGGTGGTGTCATACCAGTCAGAATTAAGAGAGGAATGTAAACATGATGAAATACTGTACGAAAACCCTATGGAGTGAGAATACATACACTGCCAGCTATGTAACGAGAATAAATCCAAAAACCAGACCGAGAGTTCAGACATCCTGACTGGGACAGTTAGCACAACAATGATGGTGTCAAGCAATGCAAATGAGGGTTGTCACGAAGGAACACGAGGTCACACATGAGAGATACGGGGCTATAGGTCTAACAGATATGTAACATAAAAGGTTAAACATGTATGTAATGTTAAAACTGAGAGCTGCAAATCTCGCCTCAGGTAATGTTAAAACAGAGAACTGCACAACTCAGTTCATGTAATGGAAGCTACCTCCAGGAAATGGAGAGAGATTAAAAAAAAAAAATGTGTATTCGGGAAGCCTAGCCAGACAGAAACCAATTTAGATGCAAATAGACCTTCCTGTTTACCTCTCTGGTGACAAACCTCAGGTTTCCCCAAGCCGGGAAGAAGTAACAAAGACTTCAAAAAGGGTATTTAAGAAAGCGGACAAGACAAAGAGAGGCCAGTATTAAGCCATCTTCTCCTACCTCTTGAAGGAGAGAACTCATCTCCATCTTGCTTGCCAGCAAGTGAGACTGCTGGAACTATGGACTGAGAGGACAGACTTTGCTTTCTACCAACTAAGAGACCAGTGCCCAGTCATTCTACATCAATGACTGAGGAACTTCAAGCTTATGGACTATTCTATAGGGTAAGACTTATATAGTGATCCACCTAGTACAGAATAGGCTGCATTATATTACTTTTCATTTTGATTAGCCACTCTGTATAAAATATATTGTCTTATGTCATCAATAAACTTTCTTCTTATCTTTGTGAAGAAGTGTCTGTGATCTGACATTGGGAGATCACATGGGAGCAACTTGAGTTTCCAAACTCTTGCGAACCCAGAGAGAAAGAGTCTGTAACGGGAAGCTTTCTGGGAGCTGGGGGTGGCAAAAGGATTCTCCCCTTTGCAGAACTGGACCAGCCAGAGAGAGACTGGTTCCGGTGGGCGGCAAGTGAGGGAAATTGAGTCACCCAACACAGGGAAGTGGGGGTGTTGGACCCCAAGCCTGTGACAGGGGTTACCTGACATACATGCAGGACGAGACCCAAAAGCTCTAGGGAGAGAACCTTGGAAGGACTGAGGAAGTATTTAAGAGTCATCAAGCTACAAAGGGAAAGATTTGTCTTGGAACTGACAGGTAGGGATGGGCGAACGCGGTTCGGCAGTTCGGAGTTCGGCCCAAACTCGGCCTGTTCGGATGACCGAACTCGAACCCGAACCCGAACGTGAACATACCGAACAAACCGAACACTGAACGGTGAAACGGCCGAACAGTTCGGTCAGTTCGGATTGCGTTCGGATGAGTTCGGGTGGCAAAAAAAGGTTCACTGGAAGGTCAATCATGACAGGGAGGTGTAGTCAGTCACTGAGGAGCAGACGTCCAGGCACCAGGGGTGGAGAGGCTTGCAAGAAACGAAACTAATTATCTGCCTCCCCCCTTCCCAACACCTTCTGAGCTAGTCACTGTTCCTGAACAGCAGGCGTTGAGTAGGATTTTTAGATTGCTTTAAGTTTCATTTCANCTTACAGGAGGACACCTATCGGAGTCAGTGGGTCCAGAGAGTCGAGATGCATAGAGCCAGGTTGGGGCTGCCCCGGTCTTATCTCTTAGTAAGGGATTCAGGCGGAATTAAAGTGTAGGTGGAAAGATGTGAACCTCCAGGGGGATGTCTGTCTTAATCCTTTCTCCCCCATCAGAAAGGCAGAAAACTGGAGTTGGGGGGAGGGGGCATAGGGGCTGACTGAGGATAGGAGAGGGCACCCTCCTGTGCTGTGGGGGGGCCCACAGCACAACAACATACACAGCACCCTGACCAATCCCCTTCCTCCTTTAGCCTCTTCCCCCAAGCCAGACCCATGCCCCAGTCATTCCCCCATCCCCAAGCCAGCAACTCCCCACACAAGCCAGTTCCAGCATTGCCAACCTCACTGTCCCATAAATCAAGAGAGAAACTCTTAAAAATCAAGACATTTAGTATATAAATCATGAGTTACTATTTTTTTCAAACATAAACCACACTAAAAATAATATATATATATATATATATATTTAAAATAAAGAAAAAAAAATTAAAGATAAGAGTAAAACCAACATAAATGACAGCTGAGTCCTCATGGGCTCCTATGCCATGCTTCCTGATCCCACTTCCCAACAACCCTCCCAATCTCGCAAGATTAGTGACACTAATCGCAAGTGAGGCTTATGTGATATAGAGTATAAAACCAACATACATAACATGTATGAAACTTACATGTATATGATGTGAGCACTGTATGTTAATATTGTGTAGCCATAGGTGGTGTCATACCAGTCAGAATTAAGAGAGGAATGTAAACATGATGAAATACTGTACGAAAACCCTATGGAGTGAGAATACATACACTGCCAGCTATGTAACGAGAATAAATCCAAAAACCAGACCGAGAGTTCAGACATCCTGACTGGGACAGTTAGCACAACAATGATGGTGTCAAGCAATGCAAATGAGGGTTGTCACGAAGGAACACGAGGTCACACATGAGAGATACGGGGCTATAGGTCTAACAGATATGTAACATAAAAGGTTAAACATGTATGTAATGTTAAAACTGAGAGCTGCAAATCTCGCCTCAGGTAATGTTAAAACAGAGAACTGCACAACTCAGTTCATGTAATGGAAGCTACCTCCAGGAAATGGAGAGAGATTAAAAAAAAAAAATGTGTATTCGGGAAGCCTAGCCAGACAGAAACCAATTTAGATGCAAATAGACCTTCCTGTTTACCTCTCTGGTGACAAACCTCAGGTTTCCCCAAGCCGGGAAGAAGTAACAAAGACTTCAAAAAGGGTATTTAAGAAAGCGGACAAGACAAAGAGAGGCCAGTATTAAGCCATCTTCTCCTACCTCTTGAAGGAGAGAACTCATCTCCATCTTGCTTGCCAGCAAGTGAGACTGCTGGAACTATGGACTGAGAGGACAGACTTTGCTTTCTACCAACTAAGAGACCAGTGCCCAGTCATTCTACATCAATGACTGAGGAACTTCAAGCTTATGGACTATTCTATAGGGTAAGACTTATATAGTGATCCACCTAGTACAGAATAGGCTGCATTATATTACTTTTCATTTTGATTAGCCACTCTGTATAAAATATATTGTCTTATGTCATCAATAAACTTTCTTCTTATCTTTGTGAAGAAGTGTCTGTGATCTGACATTGGGAGATCACATGGGAGCAACTTGAGTTTCCAAACTCTTGCGAACCCAGAGAGAAAGAGTCTGTAACGGGAAGCTTTCTGGGAGCTGGGGGTGGCAAAAGGATTCTCCCCTTTGCAGAACTGGACCAGCCAGAGAGAGACTGGTTCCGGTGGGCGGCAAGTGAGGGAAATTGAGTCACCCAACACAGGGAAGTGGGGGTGTTGGACCCCAAGCCTGTGACAGGGGTTACCTGACATACATGCAGGACGAGACCCAAAAGCTCTAGGGAGAGAACCTTGGAAGGACTGAGGAAGTATTTAAGAGTCATCAAGCTACAAAGGGAAAGATTTGTCTTGGAACTGACAGGTAGGGATGGGCGAACGCGGTTCGGCAGTTCGGAGTTCGGCCCAAACTCGGCCTGTTCGGATGACCGAACTCGAACCCGAACCCGAACGTGAACATACCGAACAAACCGAACACTGAACGGTGAAACGGCCGAACAGTTCGGTCAGTTCGGATTGCGTTCGGATGAGTTCGGGTGGCAAAAAAAGGTTCACTGGAAGGTCAATCATGACAGGGAGGTGTAGTCAGTCACTGAGGAGCAGACGTCCAGGCACCAGGGGTGGAGAGGCTTGCAAGAAACGAAACTAATTATCTGCCTCCCCCCTTCCCAACACCTTCTGAGCTAGTCACTGTTCCTGAACAGCAGGCGTTGAGTA
>QEPC01012618.1:1994614-2026865 GCA_003113815.1 Sphenodon punctatus | reverse complement strand
CCGCATGGCCCAGCGCCACCACTAGAGGGGGACAGAGTGTCACAACCTCCGCATGGCCCAGCACCACCACTAGAGGGGACAGAGTGTCACAGCCGCCGCATGGCCCAGCATCTCCACTAGAGGGGGACAGAGTGTCACAGCTGCCGCATGGCCCAGCGCCACCACTAGAGGGGGACAGAGTGTTACAGCCGCCGCATGGCCCAGCGCCACCACTAGAGGGGGACAGAGCCCCAGAGCCTCTGCATGGCTCTGTGCCACTACTAGAGCAGGACAGAGCACTACAGCCTCCACATGGCCCAGCGCCACCACTAGAGGGGGACAGAGCTCAAGAGCCACCGCATGGCTCCATGCCACCGCTAGAGGGGGACAGAGCACTATAGCTTCCACATAGCCCAGCGCCACCACTAGAGGGGGACAGAGCATCACTACCTCCACATCGCCCAGCGCCACCATGAGAGGGGGGGGATAGAGCTCTGCAGCCTGTCTCCATAAACCAGAACCAGTGTCATTTCCCAACACCCCTGCCCCAAATGACCTGGGCCCCACTTGCCTGCGGGAATGCCTCACGCCCCGGGCCATGGGCCCCTGCGGTTGGTTGGGGACGCCCGACTCGAAGTCCCCCGGGTTGCCCGGGTGGCGACGATGGGGAGGGCATTCTCAGTGGCTGCTCCTAGGCTGTGGAATTCCTCCCGGCAGAGGCCTGCCTGGTCTCAGACCTCCCCTCTTCCCGGGGACGGTGTAAGACCTGGCTGTTCTGCCAGGCTTTTGAGGCGGGAGACGGGTAGGGTGGGATGGAATGGGGGGGGGAGGGTTTGGCTCCACTCTTTTAATGAATTTTTATATAAATTCTATGTATTTGATTTTAATTATTGAATTGTTTCATATTTTCGAATCTCCTGAGCCACCCTGAGCTGCTGTTGTGAGCAGGAGGAAGTGGGCTAAAAATGGTTCGAAATAAAATAAAGAAATAAATAAATTCATCCCACCCTTGACTGGCCAGCCATAGTAGCCAGTGTTGTGTTACAGAGCAACCTGCCAACCGGTCGGGAACAGCAGGTGACCCCCTGGCTTGGGTGGGTCGCCTCCCACCCCCGGCAGAGACCAGAGAGGCCTGGCTTTGCCTTACTCGTTTCTCAGGTCACAGTAGAGTGCCAGGAAATGGAATTGAGCCCGCGTCACTCACCACTGGCCCCATCAAGGCTGGTGGGGGCGAGAGCTTGCACTGGGAAGGGATCATCCTGCTCTCCTTGGGGGTCTTGTTGTGGTCACCACCGCCTGGGGAGGAAGGAGACATTGGAGAGAGCTGGCTGCCGGCACCTTGCAGTGACCCCCCCACTAGAACCCCACTCTCCTCCCAGAGCTGGGCATAGAACCCAGGAATCTTGCCCCCCCACCCAACTCTAACCCACCGGACCTCACTCCCCTCTCAGAGAACCCAAGGGGCCTGATTCCCAGCCTCCCCCCCCAACCCACTAGACCCCCCCACTCCCCGTCTAGAGCTGGGAATAGAACCCCAAAGCTGGGCTGTGGGTGTTACTCACAGAGGAAGCAGAGCAGAGTCAGGAGCAGCTCTGTCCCAGCCAGCGACCCGAGGATCATCCCGACGACAGCCGCTCCCGAGAGACTCAGCCCAACAGCCCGACTTTTAGAGTGATGACCTGGAAGTGTTCGGGTGGGTGAGTTAGTCAATCATGGCCACTTGTAGAGTTGCCGTTACTTTTCATGGTTTGACGCCCATTTTGGCCTATGGGAGTCTCAGGGTCAAACCAGAGCAAAAGGTGGCCACCCTGGCCACTTGCAAGGGGGGCGATTAAAGGGATCTTTGGCCGCTGCCCACAACCTCCTTAGGGTCCAGACTCAGGGACGGTACCAACACTGAGTCTCTAAGTTGGGCTGCACCTCCAATTGGATGGAAACCTTTTGACAGCAAGCGGCCTGCGGCCGTGCCCTCCCAGAGCTGGAAACAGAACCAGGAGTCCCGGCTGCCAGTCCCTCCGGCTCACTAGCTCCCACTCCCTTCCCAGAGCGGCGGCTAGAGCAGCGATTCTCAGCCTGGTGCGCAGGAGCCGCCCGGTGCTCGGGCAATGTGTGAAAGTGCTCCCCGAGCCAGCGGTCAGGAGGGCTAGGGCCGGGAGCACTTTGAAACAGTCCTTCCTCCATTCAAGTCAATGTGAGCTGGGATGAATTGATGACCTCCATTTCCATTGCATCGAATCGCAGAGGGGAAACTGAATCGATGCATATTTATGCAAATCGTTCATGCAAATAATGCGGTGCTCCCAAGCGGTCACGTCACCCCAGTGCTCATAGCTGGGAAAAGGTTGAGAGCCTGCCACTACCAAAACCATAACAGCGGTGTCAAGGAGGGGGGGAGAGTGCCCGTAGACTGCCCCCTCCTGCCAGAATCTGAGGAAGCCACACAGAGAAAGGGCTGGGAGGGGGTGGCTGCTGTCTCTTATCCTTTAAAAGTTAACATTGTTTTAAAAGGGATTAGAAATGGATTTTAAATTTTTTTTAAATTGTGTTAAATTGTTCTATATGATGTACTCCAAGTGCCATGGGAGGGGGGTGCCCTATAAAAATAAATAATAATAATTATTATTATTTTATTTTATTTAAAATGACCCTTGATCCAAGACAGGATTCCCAGTGGTTCCAAGGGGCCTCTGGGATGGGAACGGAGAAGATTTGGGGCGGGGGGGAGGCATCAGTGTTGGTTTCCTGATCTTCATCACAGGGAGTTCCTGGGCTATGGGACCCTGGGGTGGGGGCACGTTTGTGATGGGGAAAGGGAAACAGAACCAACACATTCATTACACACAGGATGTGATGAAACTGAAAAGTATAATTGGAAGGTACTCATTTTTGATATTCACATTGTCTCGGGATAAGGAATCCTGTGATTATAATCATTTAAAGATAGAAAGGATGGGCAGAAAAATGCTATTTGACCTAAATAAAAATGAGATCATCAACCTGAACGGCAAAAGCCAGTGTGAACCAGTTTCAGGGCAGAAGGGAGTAAAGCTTTACGTATGTTTAAATGACTTCTCCACTGTGGACGCTCCCTTTCAGTGAAACTGCTGGAAGCGGATGGAAAAGTACAAGGAGGGGAGGAAATCTCAATCGATCATCTTAAAATCTGGGGCCGGGGGAGAGAAAAGACAAGGGGACTCCGTCTTTGGATCCGAACCAGGAGGGACACAACATGAGTAAAAGACTTTCCTTGAGGAAACACCTCTAAGCTACTGAACCCCAACCCTCAACACCGCCGGGTCGTGATGGTCATTGAAGTATTCTGGACTCGAAATAGGGAAGCTGTGGTTAGGGACCACAGCGAAGCTTAGAAAGCGTTATTTTCAGGGGGGGGGGGGGGNCCCTCCGGCTCACTAGCTCCCACTCCCTTCCCAGAGCGGCGGCTAGAGCAGCGATTCTCAGCCTGGTGCGCAGGAGCCGCCCGGTGCTCGGGCAATGTGTGAAAGTGCTCCCCGAGCCAGCGGTCAGGAGGGCTAGGGCCGGGAGCACTTTGAAACAGTCCTTCCTCCATTCAAGTCAATGTGAGCTGGGATGAATTGATGACCTCCATTTCCATTGCATCGAATCGCAGAGGGGAAACTGAATCGATGCATATTTATGCAAATCGTTCATGCAAATAATGCGGTGCTCCCAAGCGGTCACGTCACCCCAGTGCTCATAGCTGGGAAAAGGTTGAGAGCCTGCCACTACCAAAACCATAACAGCGGGGTCAAGGAGGGGGGGAGAGTGCCCGTAGACTGCCCCCTCCTGCCAGAATCTGAGGAAGCCACACAGAGAAAGGGCTGGGAGGGGGTGGCTGCTGTCTCTTATCCTTTAAAAGTTAACATTGTTTTAAAAGGGATTAGAAATGGATTTTAAATTTTTTTTAAATTGTGTTAAATTGTTCTATATGATGTACTCCAAGTGCCATGGGAGGGGGGTGCCCTATAAAAATAAATAATAATAATTATTATTATTTTATTTTATTAAAAATGACCCTTGATCCAAGACAGGATTCCCAGTGGTTCCAAGGGGCCTCTGGGATGGGAACGGAGAAGATTTGGAGCGGGGGGGAGGCATCAGTGTTGGTTTCCTGATCTTCATCACAGGGAGTTCCTGGGCTATGGGACCCTGGGGTGGGGGCACGTTTGTGATGGGGAAAGGGAAACAGAACCAACACATTCATTACACACAGGATGTGATGAAACTGAAAAGTATAATTGGAAGGTACTCATTTTTGATATTCACATTGTCTCGGGATAAGGAATCCTGTGATTATAATCATTTAAAGATAGAAAGGATGGGCAGAAAAATGCTATTTGACCTAAATAAAAATGAGATCATCAACCTGAACGGCAAAAGCCAGTGTGAACCAGTTTCAGGGCAGAAGGGAGTAAAGCTTTACGTATGTTTAAATGACTTCTCCACTGTGGACGCTCCCTTTCAGTGAAACTGCTGGAAGCGGATGGAAAAGTACAAGGAGGGGAGGAAATCTCAATCGATCATCTTAAAATCTGGGGCCGGGGGAGAGAAAAGACAAGGGGACTCCGTCTTTGGATCCGAACCAGGAGGGACACAACATGAGTAAAAGACTTTCCTTGAGGAAACACCTCTAAGCTACTGAACCCCAACCCTCAACACCGCCGGGTCGTGATGGTCATTGAAGTATTCTGGACTCGAAATAGGGAAGCTGTGGTTAGGGACCACAGCGAAGCTTAGAAAGCGTTATTTTCAGGGGGGGGGGGGGTGTTCTATTTTAATACTACACACTTATGACTTAGCCACTGTAGGTTTAACTTGATTTTACAGTATCTGTCTACTGTGCGTGCAATGATACGCTTGGGGAATCTCACAACTGAAGGGGACACCCCAGGTTTCATACCTGGGCGAACCTACTCAAGTTTGTTTTCACAAGGGAGGGTCTCCCAAGTTACAGGTGACCAGCTGGGAAGACTGGGATGGGACACGCCTGGACTGGGAGGAAGCTCGAGGGGATGGGAATAGTCCTGAGCAATAACCATGTTTCCGTTTGACAACGTACCCTTGACGACGAGTTGGACAGTGCCTTCGTACGTTTGCTGAGATGTGTCAATGACCACCATGTAGGGGCCAGTGTTGTTGCGCTGGAGCCTAGAAATTTGTAGGGAGCAGTCAGGCCTGGCTGTCTCTCGCCCGGTGTACAACCTGCCATTCTGCTGGGGGGGCTTTGCACTTGGGACGTAGGTGAGAATTGAGTTTCCCGCCTGATCAGGTCTCTGAGATTCCTTCCCTTGATACCATTCACATTGCTCGAACTCCCTCGGGCCACCCTGCACGGACAGGAGGACATCCTGGCCTTCCCAGGGCGACTGTGGTTGAGGGTGGATGGTGACGCGTTGTTTAGTCGTGTCCACCTTGTTTTGGGCTGGGGAAAGCTGGAGACAGGAGGCCAGGATGGTGGCTGAGGGAGGGGGAAAGGCACTAGGTTAGCATCAAGAAACCGATATTGATCAACACAACCTCGCGATCCCCCCTGTCCAACCTCATCACCCTCAGCTCTGCTGATGGCCCTAAAGTAAACCCCTAGCAGCTCTCCCCTGCTCTCCCACAGCTCTGCTGATTATTAACTAATTATATTATTAATATTATTTTATTTATATAGCGCCAGCAGTGTACCGGGCACTGTACAATCAATAATTGTAGACAGGTTCCTAACTCAGGGGGCTTACATTCATGCCTCCCCCAGCCCAGTTCTGCTGACACGGCCTCAACCCCATCCTCCCTGCTATTCCAGTCTACGCTCCCCCTCCCCCCCCCAGTTCTGCTGATGCCCCTAATCCCAGCCCCTTCTAGCCCAGCCTGGGCTCCCCCCAACTCTGTTGATGCCCCTCAATCCCAGCTCCCTGCTAGTCCAGCCTGCGCTACCCCACCCCAGCTGATCCCCCTCAATCCCAGCCCCCTGCCAGACCAGCCTGGGCTCCCCCCAGTTCTGCTGATGCCCCTCAATCCCATCACTCCCACTAGTCGAACCTGGGTTAACCCCCCCCCCAGTTATGCTAATGCCCCCCCAATCCCTGCCCTCTGCTAGTCCAGCCTTGGCTCCCCCGAGTTCTGCTGATGCCCCTCGATTCCAGCCCCTGCTATTCCAGCCTGTGCCCCCCAGTTCTGCTGCCACCCCTCAGTCCCAGTCCCTGTTATTCGAGCCTGCGCTACCCCCAACCAACTCTGCTGATGCCCCCAGTCCCAGCCCCCTGCTAGTCCAGCCTGGGCTCCCCACCCCCCAGTTCTACTGATGCCCCTCAATCCCAATTAAGGCTGCTACTCCTTGCCGTTTGACCCTGAGACTCCCCTTTTGACCTTGTCAAACCACAAGAAGTAGCAGTCCTAATATCCGTCCCCCTGCTATTCCAATCCTATCTCCTCCACACTTTTCAGCTCTTCCGATGCCCCTCAATCCCAGCCCTGGGCTACCCTCTCGAGCTTTTTCACTCTGTCTTTAAATTCCACCCATCCCCGTTATTACAGCTTTGTCCTCCTTCACCACATCTCTCCTGATGCCCCTCAGTCTGGATTTGAAACCCCCTGCTGCTACCCAGCCCTGGGCTCCTTTCCTCTGCTCTGCAGATGGCCTCTAATCCTAACCCTCAACCCCCTTGCTGTCCCAGCCCTGGACCCCCTCCTCTCACCTGCCAAGAAAAGTCCTTTCCATGGCCCCCCATGGCTGTTGGTCAAAGTCCCCATGTCCTTTCCTTGTAGCAGGAGCTGATGCCGAAGTGAGTGTCTGGTGTGGTAGCAGGAGGAATCAACGCTGGGATCCTCTCCTGTTCTGGGGACCCTTCTCCACCTGCTTCCCTTTTTACTTCCCTTGTCCGGAAGCACAAGGGGAACCAGATGGGGAAAGCAATGGGTGTTGTGCCATGCAAGAATTGGGGACTCAGAGATGACAAAAGAATTTTAACACTAAAAGGGATGAAGGAATATTGTTCTTGCTTTAGCTAGTTCCAGCAACGTGCTTGCGGCTCAGCCGATGGGTCCCTGCTCCAAGGAGCTTACAGTCTAGAATGGACAAGAGGGGTCACAGTGTCCAAGGATCGACCAGAGGATGCCACCAGAGACCTGCATTTTATCTTCACCCCGGTGGCCGGTCCTGCTGCACAATGAGACATGCCCGCCCCGCGGTGAAGATAAAATGCAGGTCTCTGGTGGCATCCTCTGCAGGGCCCTCAAGGTGGTCATGTTTGGGGCCCTGCTGGGAGAGAATGGGGCCCCACCCTTGCCCTGGTGAAAACAGGGGCCACTGCTTAGGGCCCCTGGAAAGAGTAGGGCTCAGGGTGGTTGTCCTTTAGTAAGGCCGTTCCTGTCAAGCAGTGCTGACAGTGATTTGGCCATGGAGAATGTAGGCCTATAGACTGTGGCAAGGCCGGCCCTGTCAAGCACTGCTGACAGTGATTTGGCCATGGAGAACGTAGGCCTATAGACTGTGGTAAGACTGGCCCTGTCAAGCACTGCTGACAGTGATTTGGCCATGGAGAACGTAGGCCTATAGACTGTGGCAAGACTGGCCCTGTCAAGCAGTGCTGACAGTGATTTGGCCATGGAGAATGTAGGCCTATAGACTGTGGTAAGGCTGGCCCTGTCAAGCAGTGCTGACAGTGATTTGGCCATGGAGAATGTAGGCCTATAGACTGTGGTAAGGCTGGCCCTGTCAAGCAGTGCTGACAGTGATTTGGCCATGGAGAATGTAGGCCTATAGACTGTGGCAAGGCCGGCCCTGTCAAGCAGTGCTGACAGCGATTTGGCCATGGAGAATGTAGGCCTATAGACTGTTGTAAAGCTGGCCCTGTCAAGCACTGCTGACAGTGATTTGGCCATGGAGAACGTAGGCCTATAGACTGTGGCAAGGCCGGCCCTGTCAAGCACTGCTGACAGTGATTTGGCCATGGAGAACGTAGGCCTATAGACTGTGGCAAGGCCGGCCCTGTCAAGCACTGCTGACAGTGATTTGGCCATGGAGAACGTAGGCCTATAGACTGTGGCAAGGCCGGCCCTGTCAAGCACTGCTGACAGTGATTTGGCCATGGAGAACGTAGGCCTATAGACTGTGGCAAGGCCGGCCCTGTCAAGCACTGCTGACAGTGATTTGGCCATGGAGAACGTAGGCCTATAGACTGTGGCAAGGCCGGCCCTGTCAAGCACTGCTGACAGTGATTTGGCCATGGAGAACGTAGGCCTATAGACTGTGGCAAGGCCGGCCCTGTCAAGCACTGCTGACAGTGATTTGGCCATGGAGAACGTAGGCCTATAGACTGTGGCAAGGCCGGCCCTGTCAAGCACTGCTGACAGTGATTTGGCCATGGAGAACGTAGGCCTATAGACTGTGGTAAGACTGGCCCTGTCAAGCAGTGCTGACAGTGATTTGGCCATGGAGAATGTAGGCCTATAGACTGTGGCAAGGCCGGCCCTGTCAAGCAGTGCTGACAGTGATTTGGCCATGGAGAATGTAGGCCTATAGACTGTGGTAAGGCTGGCCCTGTCAAGCAGTGCTGACAGTGATTTGGCCATGGAGAATGTAGGCCTATAGACTGTGGCAAGGCCGGCCCTGTCAAGCAGTGCTGACAGTGATTTGGCCATGGAGAATGTAGGCCTATAGACTGTTGTAAAGCTGGCCCTGTCAAGCACTGCTGACAGTGATTTGGCCATGGAGAACGTAGGCCTATAGACTGTGGCAAGGCCGGCCCTGTCAAGCACTGCTGACAGTGATTTGGCCATGGAGAACGTAGGCCTATAGACTGTGGCAAGGCCGGCCCTGTCAAGCACTGCTGACAGTGATTTGGCCATGGAGAACGTAGGCCTATAGACTGTGGCAAGGCCGGCCCTGTCAAGCACTGCTGACAGTGATTTGGCCATGGAGAACGTAGGCCTATAGACTGTGGCAAGGCCGGCCCTGTCAAGCACTGCTGACAGTGATTTGGCCATGGAGAACGTAGGCCTATAGACTGTGGCAAGGCCGGCCCTGTCAAGCACTGCTGACAGTGATTTGGCCATGGAGAACGTAGGCCTATAGACTGTGGTAAGACTGGCCCTGTCAAGCAGTGCTGACAGTGATTTGGCCATGGAGAATGTAGGCCTATAGACTGTGGCAAGGCCGGCCCTGTCAAGCACTGCTGACAGTGATTTGGCCATGGAGAACGTAGGCCTATAGACTGTGGTAAGACTGGCCCTGTCAAGCAGTGCTCACAGTGATTTGGCCATGGAGAATGTAGGCCTATAGACTCAAGTGGGCAGTTTATTGCCAAGCAATGGCCAGGTCAGCCCTGCCACCTGATTACAAGAACAATAGCAGCAGGAGACAGGAAGTCACCGAAGCCCCCTGAGAAGGGGAGAAGAAGTGATAGGATTTCTAAAGACTTTAAGGACACTTCCATCTTGAACTTCAACAAGTAAACAGCTCAGTGAAGTAGCTGCTGCAAGAATGCAAACTATGGACTAAAGACTTTGACATTTCGCTAAGAAATTGTGCCCGGCTATGAACATCAAAGCCGTGAGAACTCTATTGGAACCTCTTAGGGTAAGGGGACAGTTAGGGAATCTCAGTGTATCTTAGAATGCATGGACTTTATGTTTGATTTATTGACTTGCACTAGCTGATCAACAGCCTTGTACTTGTACGTACTCAATATATGTTTTATAACCAAGCCTAGCGTCCTTGTGTGTTTATTTGGCCTTGGGGTGGGGGGTTCATTTGAGGGGCACTCTATCTAGGTGAGAGCCTAGACGAACCTTTTTCATATAAGACAACCCCACGGCCAAGTCTTCCAAGCTACAGGTGGCCAGAGAATGTTCTCTGTGTTACGGCTAGGCTGGGCGATCAAGGGGAGGTGTTTCTAGGGGGCGCGGGCCTCCGAAAGCTCCCTGATTGCAGTGAAGGTTTTCTGATCACGTGGGAACTCATGCGGGCACAGGCAACTGGGTTGCGGCTGGCCTGGTGGGCATACGGGGGACAGCCCCTAAAGGGAGAGAGGGCCCCAGCCCCGGTAACACTCATTGCACAGACCTGGGGGAACGCATGCTCAAATGGGATGCTATGTAGTGCAGGGAATGGCTTACTCTACAAGGCAAGGGAGATTTGTGATAGACAACATCCTAACTGGAACCATTGGGCAAAGGGATCAGTTGCCTAGGGAGGTTGGGGAAATCTCTGGGATGCTGTAGGTCACGGGTAGGGAACTTTTTCCTTCCCAGGGGCCACTTTGAAAATGAGTACAAGCTCTGAAGGCCACAAAGGAATTGAAGGAAGCGGAGTGCACTCAGGAAGAGGAGGGTCCAGATTATGGTTCTATACCAGGCATCTATCCTTTATCGTACACATGTCTTCATCTCTCCACCCTCCCCCCGAGCTCAGACTTTCAGCGCCTGGGGTTAGAAACGAGATCCAGGGGGAGATCCGGGGGCCAAATAAAAACGAACCGTGGGCCGTATTTGGGTCCTAAGCCTGAGGTTTCCCAGCCCTGCTTGTATGTACGGCCCGGGGCATCTTGCCTTGGGGCAGGGTTTAACGGACTAGACGGCCCCCTGCCAACCCTGCAATCTTGTGGCTCTGCATTTGAGAAGCGCTGGCACAATCCCGGGTTGGAAGGGGAGTCTTTCCCCATCGCAGCCTCCTGACCCTGCTGCAACCGGCTCTGGTGAAATGTTTTGCTTCACTTACCGAAATAAGTGAAGCAACCCCCCCACCCCCTTTAATGTGTCAGCCACGTCTTCCACACCAACTGCTGCCCAGCTAAGGGGCAGCTCAACCAGAATGCTGTAAGGGCCCTGCCCTCCCATCTCCCCACCCTGCCAAGCTGGGGCAGGGCTGCTCCCCTCTCCTGGCTTTATCTGCTCCCCCTTTCAGACTCCAGATCCAATATGGGGCGAGGGGGGGAGCAGCAGCAAGGTGATGAAGGGGGACCCCCAAAGCCAGAGCTTCCCTGCTCCCCCTCTCTCCCCATACCTGCTTTCCCTTTTCATACCTGTTGCCTTGTGCCTAGACCTGGGGGGGGGGATGGGGGGGGACACACAACATAGGCAAGCACTGCCCCACTGTAAATGCCCCCCCGCAAAATAGTTTCCTCTGTTTCTTAGCCTGAAGAAATTGCTTCCCTTGTCACATTTCATAACTACAGGCCTGTTTGTGGTGGGGAAGGGTGGGAGGTGGGGGGTAAGGGCACAGTATTGCCTTCTGATGCCTGAGTGGGCAGAACGGTTCCCAGCTATGCAAATTTTAAGGCGCTGGCCCTGCAACATGTATTTTTCATAAGTGTGCCTTAAAATTTGCATAGGTGGCTGGCAAACCTAGTGGGGATGGGAGCCCCCGAGGGCCATACAGCAATGGAGAGAAGAGAAGGAGAGGGGTGTGAGCTCATGCTGGGGGCCGGCCTCTAGGATGTGTCTGTGGCCCAGTACGGAGCTTGCTCTCACACAGGTTGTACCCCTATAGCCATTATGCCCTCTTTTTTCAGCAACACAGCGACTGCCACCTACTCCCAAAGTTAAGATGGCTTCCCAGCTCACGTGTGTGTTTTTTGCACTTGCCACTAGGGGGCGCCATGCTGCAGGGTGGCGTGAGCGTTGTTTGTCACGTGGGTGCTGAGCCCAGCACTAGGGGGCGCCATTCAACAGGGAAGAAAGCTGGTTGAATCTACTACTAGTAGTATTATTTCTATCTGGTCTGAAACTGGTTCCTGCTGGCATTGATGGCTTGGCAGGAAACAGATTTAGCTCTTCCTAGCTGTGAGGCAGTAGGATTGGTGGGCTAGAGCAGTGGGCCTGAGTGCCGGGACTCCTGGGCTCTCTGGGAGGGGAGTGAGGGCGAGTGGTTGGGAGATGAGCTGGGTGCCAGGACCCCTGGGTTCCCTTCCCAGCTCTGGGGAGGTGGGTTAGAGCAGGCTAGAGAAGGGGAAGGCAGGACTCCTGGGTTCTATCCCCGGCTTTGGAAGGGGAGTGGAGTCTAGTGGGTTAGAGACCTACCTGTTGGGGTGTATGCGAGCCAGAGAGTGACTGTTCACTACTACTAGAGCCAGGCTTCTGGCTCTCTCGCCAAACCTAGTTCCGTGCACAGGCCTAGGTTTGCCACTTCTCATAGTTTGACCCCTAGACTCCCATTGCGACTTATGGGAGTCTCAGGCTTAAACCGCGAGAGGTGGCAATCCTGACATGCCAGAGCCTGTCTTTTGCCACCCACAGCTCCCCCACTGATGGCTGACTGCTCCCCAGTGCCCCACGTCTGTGCATCTCTGCCCCCCCCCATCTCATGNCGCAGCTTGGGTTTCATCTTCGACTCGCACCTTACCTTCAAACCCTACATTGACTCCGTTGCCAAATCCTGCTGCTTCTCCCTCCACAACATTGCCAAGATCCGCCCTTTTCTGTCTGTCTCCTCTGCCCAAACTCTCATTCATGCCCTAGTCATCTCAGGCCTCGACGATTGTAACCTCCTCCTCGCTGGCCTTCCCCGCTCCCACCTTTCTTCCCTTATCTCTGTTCAAAACTCGATTCCTCCCTTCCCAGACACCTGACATGGCTGCTGGGCTAAGGAGCTGCGCATCAGGGACTAACGGGGGCCTTAGTTTCTAATTACAGGAGGGTGGTTACCTTTACCAGGCACTAATAGACTCCAGGAACCAACCCCATACCAAGTGAGCTGCACATTGCCCGGTGTCTCCATGCATCAAGGCTTACTGGCTGCCCAGAAGTTGCTGACTGAGACTGGAGCCGTGCCGTGCAAAGAGATTAAAAGCCACAACACAAGAAGCTGTGAAATGGGTGCATCTGCATAATTAAGTGGGAGGGCTGCTTTCCATCTGCCGGTGGCCGCTGCTGCTTCTGCGGGACCAGCTCTGCATCCCCGTTGCTGCTGCGGGCGCTCCTGTCACCTGTGGGGAAAGGACAAAGACTGTGGGATTAAGGGGTAACAGTGGACACGCTTCCCCTCCCCCCACCCACCCACTCAGCACCGGAAGCACCATGGGGGCTATTTAAGAACATCTACTGTGGCTGCGCCGCAGGCCGCGAGCCAGCGACCGCGAGCCGAAGGGCCGTGGGGGCCTTGGGGGTGCGGGGGTCAGAAGCTGCCAAGAGAACGGCCCCGCCAGGCGGAGCCTGCATCAGTTGAGCAACCTCAACCAACAAAACAGCGCCTGGATAGGTACAACTCACTCCGCTCATGCACTCAGTCCTCTAATGAGGGTTTGCAATCTCTGCCCACTGATTTGGCCACAACGCGGGGTCCCTAACGTTTCGCCACGCTTCGATGAGATTCATCAGAAGCCAGGCCGCTGTGAGTCAGAGCTATGCTGTTTGGACCCGTCGTTTCCTCACGACCCTGAACCCTCTGCCTCCTCCAGCCCCGTATCCCCCGTGGCTGGGTTCTCCTCTAGCAAAATTGAGAAACACTGTGTTGCATTGGGGGAGCAAGTGAATGTATTGCTGAATAAAGTCAGCGGTTTGGCTAGCCTAGTGCAGCAACAGCGAACGTCTGCTGATGACGGTACTGCAAAGTTTGGCAAATGAGGAACGGAAAGAGTCCGGGAATCTTCTCGAGGGAGGTGGCATCACGATCTCGAACTGCCCTCCAATGGTATCCATCCCCGGCTGAGTCGCCTTTGCGAGACAGCCCTAAGCAGAGAGGTAGTGAACCATGTCCCTGTCAGACGCAGCTGGTCCCTGCCTCGGGCTGTGACCCTCTGCCTAATGGCCACCTCCCTTCCTGGAACACCAAATATGCAGTTGCTTATCATCTGGAAACCCTGTTGGGCTGGGTCCCATTTGGCGTCATTGATTCAGTCCAGGCATTACCCTCATATGGGCATATGCACAGACTGATTAACTTTAGTTGCCCCTCTTTTGCTTTTAGGGTGTTGGAGCAGGCCCGATTCCTGGCTACATGGGGGGTTTATGTAGGGGAGGTATTTAGAGATTTGGAGAACAGCCCCCCAGCCCCCCGACCAAGAAGCCCTTTGGGGAGTATTCAACATTTGGATGCCAGTGGTTCCAAAGGCATGGCTGTAGGGAGAGTAGGGGGGAAGGCTGTGTGGGCATCCAAAGGTAGGCGGGGATCTATGAATATGCGGTTACCTCTCCCTGAAGAAGCAGGGCCCCCAGACGGGGTGACCAAGGATCTGCAGCCGGCGGATTTTTTAAGAAAGTCATCAAATCCCCCACCTAGGGCATTGCCTGGGGGTGGGGTTACTATAGAGCCGCGGGCCAACCTGTTTTATTAGCTTCTGGTCAGTTGCCCCATTCCAGCCAAGCCCCTAGGACGGGTGTGACTCCGCCTATAGACTCTCTGGATCTGAGTAAGCTGCCAACAGGGGATCTTTTGCTAGCTGGACATGGGAACATTCAGGGGTCGACCCGGGTGGGTGATGGTGATGACAGGAATTCCCGAGACGATACGTGACAAACTCCCTTTGTCCCTCTAGGAATTTTAAAATTGTGCTCATGGAATGTAGCGGGTTGGGCAAGGCACGTGCCAGATATGCCTTTTTCGCAATATCTTAAAACAACATCATGTGGTTCTGATTCAAGAATCATGGGTAAGAGAGCCCCGGGGAGCTGGAGGGGTATAGGACATATCACTTACCTGCAGTCAATTACGGTGCTAGAGGAAGGGCTTGTGGAGGGTTGGCCCTGCCTCATTGCTCATGAGATGGAATTTAAAGACTTTGTAGCAACTTCTTCCCCGGCCGCAGCTGGCTTTAGGGTTTGTCGCCAGAGTAGGAGACCTATCCTGATTTGCCTTACAGTTTACATTCCACCGAGGAATGCTAGAACTTATAGGGATGATGTATGGGATAGGTTGAAGGATAGGTTGAATACCCTCAGCTCCAGTTACCCGGGGGGTTTATTCATTATCACAGGGGATTTTAACACCAGATTGGGCGCCGATGACATGGCGCTATTACCATACTGTGATCTGTCCCAGAATAGTCTCCCGGAGGCATTGGACTCAAGGAGATCCAAGGATAAGCACATAAACGCCCACGGACTCAAGTTGTCCAATTTAATAACTAGCTTCAATTTATGTATCCTTAATGGGTCAGGCTTCAGTGACCCCCCTGGGAGAGTTTACCTTTATGGGCACGGGAGGATCCAGCGTTATTGACTACATCCTGGTCTCTCCGGCTATCCCCCCCCCTTGATTGCAGACTTTTCTGTTGGGACTGAATTGGTAGGGGACCATCTGCCTCCAACTCTGGAGCTTGCCCACTCTGGTCCGGTGCAAAGGGTGGACGGACTGTTGGATGGTGAGGTCCAGCTTTTGGACAGAGTGAGGGTGCCTAAATGGGATGCTGTTTTGGCAGAGTCACTCGCTGACCTGTTAGTACGCCCTTCCATTTGCCAACTGAAAGGCCAAATCCTGTCCTCCACTGATGACAAGGAGACGGTGGCATCCTTCGTTCTGCTAGCCTCTGCCTTGAGTCAGTATATACAGACTTTAGATAGGGTCTCTGCAGCTTTAGGGACCAAAAGTAATAAAAGGTGGTTTGATAAGGAATGCCAGCAGGAGTGGCCGGGCATGACTTAAGTCTCTTTATGCGGTGTACAGAAGGGAGGGATGGAACAGGCTTCCTTTGGAATACTTCGACCTTAGAGCCCAGTATAAAAAATTGATCAAAGGGAAAAAAGCGAAATATACTCAGGCCAGATGGACCGACCTTCTACGGGCAGCAGAGCGGAAGGATTCGCGTCAATTCTGGAGACTCATGAATGGGTCAATAAACAGGGGCGTTAGGTAGATGCTGTTTCCGATCCCGCCCCACACTTGGACTGAATACTTCCAGGATATATTTGGCAGCGTAAACAAGGCCCATTTTAGTGAACAGGCACATTTGAATCTTGAGGATGTTTCCCCCTGGCAACCAGTAACCGCTGTGGAGGTGGGGTTGCTGGTCGACTCCTTTAAAAACCATAAGGCCCCGGGTCCGGACTTGATACATATTGAGTTTGTTAAATCATTTAGGGATTGGTGGTTTCCCTTGCTCACAGCCCTGTTTACGGCTATAAATAATACCGGTGTTATACCTGAGTATTGGGGGATAGCAGTAGTGATTCCTATTTTTAAAAAGGGTCTTAAATCGGACCCCGGCAATTACTGGCCCATTAGCCTCCTATCCGTTATCGGGAAGATCTATGCCAAGTATCTCCAGAACAGGCTCCTGGAGTGGATGACTGATACCAAAATCTTAGCTGTAGAGCAGGCTGGATTCCAGAAAGGCCGCTCTACTATTGAGAAGTGCCATATATTGTTCCATCTAATGACCAAATACAGGGCAAGGAATGGGTATTTTCTGTGGCCTTCCTTGATTTGAAGGCCGCTTTCGACACCGTGGATAGGGATTTCTTATGGATGAAGCTCCGGGGCGATGCGATGGATGAGAGGTTAGTTAGTCTAATCTCCTCTCTATACCGTCACACTTCATTGGCGGTAAGGGTCGACATGGAAGGCCATGTCACTGCCCCGATAGCCACAGGGGTTGGAGTTAGGCAAAGGTGCGTATTGGCCCCACTTTTATTTAATCTTTTCATTAATGAGGTATTTAGCCAGATGGCGGAGATGGTGAGATTTTTTCCTCCTAGATTAGGGACCAGAGCGGTAGGATGTTTGGGGTGTGCAGATGATGTGGCTTTGTTGTCACAGGCCCGTAATGGATTAATGCGGCAACGACATGCTTTTGTGGCATTTTGTGCCACTAACAAGCTAATTTTGAACTACCAGAAATCTAAAATTATGGTTTTCGCAGCCAGGAAGAAAATTTACTCCTGGAACATAGAGGGGCAGATGATACAACAGGTATCCTGGTTCCGTTATCTCGGACTCCTCTTCCATAGATCCGGCACTTGGAAGGATCACATAGAAAGGGCCTTAGATATGGCCCAAGGGACCGCCCAGGCCATATGCAGGCTCTTCACGAGTCAGGGCAATGTATCTATCTGTTTGCCAGTCGAAAGTCAGGGCTCAGCTCCTATACGGCGCTGAACTCTGGGCTCCGTTCTTGGCCCACAGGATTGATAGAGTGCAAAATAGATTCTTGATGGGCATCTTGGGGAACCCTAAAAGCACCCCACATGCAGCAGCTAGAGTGGAACTGGGATTAATTAGTTGACAGCAGGTCACAATGGACTTAGCTTTAAAATTCTGGTTTAAGTTATTTTCAGGATCTTGCTCAGAGCTATTAAAGGCCGTGTATTCTGACTCCTTTGCTGACCCCTGGACGATTAGGGTTGAGGCATTTCTTGCAAAGTCAGGGATGACCAAGGGATATTTATCCCACAAGTCAATGGGTTCCGCCTGATGAGGATTGGTGACATTGAAAGGCAGGCCGAGATAGGGCGTATAAACTCTTCAGGGCATATGCGAGCGTATCTTGGCTGGATGCTGGGCTTGGGGAAAATGGCCCATTATTTAGTAGCTCCTATTTCTCTGAAAGCTAAACGGCTATTGTTTCGGGCTCCTGTCAATTCCTTCCCTTCTAGTGTCCTAGAGGGACAGTTTCGGGGTAGTCCTTTCCTTGAAAGGCTTTGCCCCTTCGACTTTGTGACAGTAGAGACGGTGGAGCATATCCTCCTTTTGACACCCCTAGAGACCGGTGGATTGCCCCCCATACACAAAGATTCCCTGGTAAATCAGCGGGCACTCTTTTGGGGCTACTGATAAACAGCCTGGATCCTCAAGTTATCCATGATGTTGCTGCTTTCCTACTCCAGGTGGTGCACATCAGGGCCAGATTTCTGGAATTTAAACCTTTTAATGATATTCTTTAGAGGATGGGGCAAGTTTAATAAGAGTCAGTAAAGGGGAGCCGGCCCTAGTAGCCCCAAATTTAATTTAATTTAGATTAAGACTAGATCAGTGCCTTAGTTAAGGTTATGTGCATGTATATGTTTTATTTTTTTAGATTAAATTGTAATGTATATGCATCTTTGTTTTGATGAAACTGTTTGTTTGTATGTGTGCCTTCAAAAGCAATGGACTACGGTCAAGCTTATAATAAACTGAACTGAAACTGAACTGAACTGTTCAAAACTCTGCTGCCGGGATCATCCACCTAGCCCGTCGCTTTGACCACGTGCAGCCTCTCCTCTCTCCACTGGCTCCCTCTTCCTGAGCGTGTTCTGTACAAACTCGTCTTCACCTACAAAGCCCTTCACAACCTCGCTCCCCTCTACCTCTCTGCCCTCATCTCCCTCCGAACCCCTGCTCGAGCCCTCCGCTCCTCCTCCGTCCCCTCCCTCACTCTCCCACGCCTCCCCTGCTCCCCCAACCACCTTCGTCCCTTCTCCCTCGCACACCTGGAACTCCCTCCCTACCCTCGTCCGCCTTGCCCCCACCCTCCACACTTTCAAGTCCCTCCTCAAAACCCACCTCTTCCGCTCTGCNGCACTGCTGACAGTGATTTGGCCATGGAGAACGTAGGCCTATAGACTGTGGTAAGACTGGCCCTGTCAAGCAGTGCTCACAGTGATTTGGCCATGGAGAATGTAGGCCTATAGACTCAAGTGGGCAGTTTATTGCCAAGCAATGGCCAGGTCAGCCCTGCCACCTGATTACAAGAACAATAGCAGCAGGAGACAGGAAGTCACCGAAGCCCCCTGAGAAGGGGAGAAGAAGTGATAGGATTTCTAAAGACTTTAAGGACACTTCCATCTTGAACTTCAACAAGTAAACAGCTCAGTGAAGTAGCTGCTGCAAGAATGCAAACTATGGACTAAAGACTTTGACATTTCGCTAAGAAATTGTGCCCGGCTATGAACATCAAAGCCGTGAGAACTCTATTGGAACCTCTTAGGGTAAGGGGACAGTTAGGGAATCTCAGTGTATCTTAGAATGCATGGACTTTATGTTTGATTTATTGACTTGCACTAGCTGATCAACAGCCTTGTACTTGTACGTACTCAATATATGTTTTATAACCAAGCCTAGCGTCCTTGTGTGTTTATTTGGCCTTGGGGTGGGGGGTTCATTTGAGGGGCACTCTATCTAGGTGAGAGCCTAGACGAACCTTTTTCATATAAGACAACCCCACGGCCAAGTCTTCCAAGCTACAGGTGGCCAGAGAATGTTCTCTGTGTTACGGCTAGGCTGGGCGATCAAGGGGAGGTGTTTCTAGGGGGCGCGGGCCTCCGAAAGCTCCCTGATTGCAGTGAAGGTTTTCTGATCACGTGGGAACTCATGCGGGCACAGGCAACTGGGTTGCGGCTGGCCTGGTGGGCATACGGGGGACAGCCCCTAAAGGGAGAGAGGGCCCCAGCCCCGGTAACACTCATTGCACAGACCTGGGGGAACGCATGCTCAAATGGGATGCTATGTAGTGCAGGGAATGGCTTACTCTACAAGGCAAGGGAGATTTGTGATAGACAACATCCTAACTGGAACCATTGGGCAAAGGGATCAGTTGCCTAGGGAGGTTGGGGAAATCTCTGGGATGCTGTAGGTCACGGGTAGGGAACTTTTTCCTTCCCAGGGGCCACTTTGAAAATGAGTACAAGCTCTGAAGGCCACAAAGGAATTGAAGGAAGCGGAGTGCACTCAGGAAGAGGAGGGTCCAGATTATGGTTCTATACCAGGCATCTATCCTTTATCGTACACATGTCTTCATCTCTCCACCCTCCCCCCGAGCTCAGACTTTCAGCGCCTGGGGTTAGAAACGAGATCCAGGGGGAGATCCGGGGGCCAAATAAAAACGAACCGTGGGCCGTATTTGGGTCCTAAGCCTGAGGTTTCCCAGCCCTGCTTGTATGTACGGCCCGGGGCATCTTGCCTTGGGGCAGGGTTTAACGGACTAGACGGCCCCCTGCCAACCCTGCAATCTTGTGGCTCTGCATTTGAGAAGCGCTGGCACAATCCCGGGTTGGAAGGGGAGTCTTTCCCCATCGCAGCCTCCTGACCCTGCTGCAACCGGCTCTGGTGAAATGTTTTGCTTCACTTACCGAAATAAGTGAAGCAACCCCCCCACCCCCTTTAATGTGTCAGCCACGTCTTCCACACCAACTGCTGCCCAGCTAAGGGGCAGCTCAACCAGAATGCTGTAAGGGCCCTGCCCTCCCATCTCCCCACCCTGCCAAGCTGGGGCAGGGCTGCTCCCCTCTCCTGGCTTTATCTGCTCCCCCTTTCAGACTCCAGATCCAATATGGGGCGAGGGGGGGAGCAGCAGCAAGGTGATGAAGGGGGACCCCCAAAGCCAGAGCTTCCCTGCTCCCCCTCTCTCCCCATACCTGCTTTCCCTTTTCATACCTGTTGCCTTGTGCCTAGACCTGGGGGGGGGGATGGGGGGGGACACACAACATAGGCAAGCACTGCCCCACTGTAAATGCCCCCCCGCAAAATAGTTTCCTCTGTTTCTTAGCCTGAAGAAATTGCTTCCCTTGTCACATTTCATAACTACAGGCCTGTTTGTGGTGGGGAAGGGTGGGAGGTGGGGGGTAAGGGCACAGTATTGCCTTCTGATGCCTGAGTGGGCAGAACGGTTCCCAGCTATGCAAATTTTAAGGCGCTGGCCCTGCAACATGTATTTTTCATAAGTGTGCCTTAAAATTTGCATAGGTGGCTGGCAAACCTAGTGGGGATGGGAGCCCCCGAGGGCCATACAGCAATGGAGAGAAGAGAAGGAGAGGGGTGTGAGCTCATGCTGGGGGCCGGCCTCTAGGATGTGTCTGTGGCCCAGTACGGAGCTTGCTCTCACACAGGTTGTACCCCTATAGCCATTATGCCCTCTTTTTTCAGCAACACAGCGACTGCCACCTACTCCCAAAGTTAAGATGGCTTCCCAGCTCACGTGTGTGTTTTTTGCACTTGCCACTAGGGGGCGCCATGCTGCAGGGTGGCGTGAGCGTTGTTTGTCACGTGGGTGCTGAGCCCAGCACTAGGGGGCGCCATTCAACAGGGAAGAAAGCTGGTTGAATCTACTACTAGTAGTATTATTTCTATCTGGTCTGAAACTGGTTCCTGCTGGCATTGATGGCTTGGCAGGAAACAGATTTAGCTCTTCCTAGCTGTGAGGCAGTAGGATTGGTGGGCTAGAGCAGTGGGCCTGAGTGCCGGGACTCCTGGGCTCTCTGGGAGGGGAGTGAGGGCGAGTGGTTGGGAGATGAGCTGGGTGCCAGGACCCCTGGGTTCCCTTCCCAGCTCTGGGGAGGTGGGTTAGAGCAGGCTAGAGAAGGGGAAGGCAGGACTCCTGGGTTCTATCCCCGGCTTTGGAAGGGGAGTGGAGTCTAGTGGGTTAGAGACCTACCTGTTGGGGTGTATGCGAGCCAGAGAGTGACTGTTCACTACTACTAGAGCCAGGCTTCTGGCTCTCTCGCCAAACCTAGTTCCGTGCACAGGCCTAGGTTTGCCACTTCTCATAGTTTGACCCCTAGACTCCCATTGCGACTTATGGGAGTCTCAGGCTTAAACCGCGAGAGGTGGCAATCCTGACATGCCAGAGCCTGTCTTTTGCCACCCACAGCTCCCCCACTGATGGCTGACTGCTCCCCAGTGCCCCACGTCTGTGCATCTCTGCCCCCCCCCATCTCATGGCTGCACCGGCTCCTGGCTCCAGCTGCCCCCAAGGCAAACCCCGGGGGGGGGGGGGGGATGCTCACATACTTGCACTAACCCTGACACACTCAAAATGGGCACACTCACGTACACACTAGTGCTCACACACCCAGCTGCTCCTTTGTTCAGATCCCTCTCCTTGCTATTGTGGCCTCTGCTAGCGGGTGGGGGGGCAAAGATGCAACCTAGCACCTCTAAGGGAGAATTCCCCCGCCCCCCACAGGCTTGAAGGAGTAGAGGAACCCACTGCAAAAAGGGGGAGTCCCAGCAGGGATGGGATTATGGGGGTACATAAGGGGGTATCCCTGAATCTTAAAAGGGGGGAAGGCAGCGGGAGGAGGCCTCAGTGACAGTGCAGAGCCCATCCTCCGCATGCCCTTTGTTCCCCCCCCCCCCACTGGGTACATGGCACCATGACTGAGTCTGGCAGGGACCCAAGAGGCTTGGTTGGGATTTTCCCTTCTTCTCTTCCTCCTGCTTCCTTCTCGCACCTCATGGGGGTGAGGCGAGATTAACCCATCCCTGCCCTGCCTCCAGACAGAGTGAGATCCCAGTGATCAGGGACAGTAACTGCCAGGTTTTACCCATGCACAATTATTCCAAAGTAGCTGCAAGTCTGGATTTGTCATTCCGGAGCTGTCTTTCAGGAATAGCTGTTTACATTGTCATTCATATACTGGAATAAGCACTAAGCAGTTCTCTATGGCGGGGGAGGCAGGGTGTGTGTGTCCAGTCTGGGATAAGTGTTTACATGTTCACTGATCCAGATTTATTTAGTCTGGAGTAAATAAATCCTTGAAAATTAGGACGTAAAACTTCAGGTTACAAGAAGAATCCGGATTTATGTACTCTGCAATATCTGTGTACATGAGCACTTAAATCTGGATTTAGAGGCGTTTACTCTGGATTTTTGATAAGTGTAAAAACAGCCATGGGTCAGGACTAAGGGCCTTAGGGGGGAATCACACGTGCAGAAATTATCTGGATTTTAAAAAACTGGTTCTCAATAGTTCGCTGTTAACAAGTCCTGTTGCATTCACATGCATGCCATACCGATTTTAAGTACAGCGAAATAATGCATTCAGACCTTCTTGTAGTGCGCGCTTACCCGGCTGCTCAGTACGTTTCAGTTACAGGAAGTGCCCTGTGGGGAGCCGGAAGGTTGCTACTTTGTAGCAAAGTACAACTTTGTTACAACCTTTGCTGCAACTTTGCAAACTTTGCAACAACTTTTGCTACAACCTTTGTAGCAAAGGTTGCTACTTTGTAGAATCAGGGAATAAAAACGGAGAGCCTGAGGCTGCTGGAAAGAAGCCCCTCGCATAGTGAGGCGCGCTGCTTCTCTCCCTGGTTTCTTTCCGGTATCCCGCTGCTGCTACTGCTGCAGCACTACAGTAGAGAAAAAGAAAGATGATTGAAAGTCCCTTGGAGGGAAGAACTTTTTTGGGGAGAAGCATGGAGGGGAAACATGGAGGGGAAGAACTTTTTTGGGGAGAAGCTGGCTGCAGCCTGCACCCAGCGAGGCAACTACAGGGCTCCAGCTGGTCTCACTGCTTCCGGTAGGGGCAGGAGTAAAACAGCGCACTTGGAAGCACGGTTGCATTCACATCAGAAAAGATTACACACTAGTTAAAACCAGTACGATGTTGCTTTCACACTGCTGTTAAGTGCGGATTTATTGAAAACGGACAGCAAAAAGGTAGGTTTGAGTAGCTTTTCAACACGCATTGCTTTAGTACGATATTGACTCCATTTAATCGAATTTAGGTGTTCAGACAGGCATGAAACATTCGTTTTTTAAAAAAAATCGCACAAATCAGAACGTCTGAATCCCCCCTGGGGTTGTGCTGCACTCTCGTGGTCACTCAGGGAACTGCAGCCCATGAACTCTATTCCCAGCTCCCCCCCTTCTCCCAAACTGGGCGAGGCAATCATTCTGCAACAGCAACAGAACAGCAATAAAACCACACGGTTTTATTTATTGCATGAAATCCAAGCCAACCAGACCCCGGCGCGCCTTGCCGTTCTAGCCTGAGGCTGACACCGGTTTTCTTTGCACTGACGCTGGGACGGCGGAGGAACTGGGGGCGGGGATCTGTGGAATCCCCCCTGGGCCAGACCCCAGAGGAGGAGGCCGTGGGATGGGGAGGCAAGTTAGGGTAGGGTCGCCACCTATGCAGACTTTTAAGGAACACTTATGAAAAATACACATGTTGCAGCAGGCCCTAAGGCACCAACTGCAGGCCCCGTAACATGTATTTTTCATAAGTGTTCCGTAATAATGTGCCCAGGTGGCGACCTTAGGTCAGGGTGATGGCGGTACCACTTTGCCGTCAGCAGCAGGTTTCAGTCTTGTGATGAATGAGGTAGTGACGGGCTCCAGCGCTCTAGACTCAGGAACACGCTCCTTCGCCGCCCTTGCGGCGCCACGGCCTCAGGCTCTTTGCAGACCCAGGCAGGCCCGGCTGTGTCAGTTACATCTTCGGTACAGGAGCCACAGGGGGCTCCCATCATGCCCCAGGCAGAGTGACTCCAGGCCCTTTCCCAGGAGGTGCCAGGCTGCCCTCGGCACTGAGTTTCGCTCTGTCACACGATGAGGACGGGCTCTGAGGGCAGGAGAAAGAGGGAGGCCACATGCCCAAGGCCCTTGCGGAGGGAACCCTTTGTTCCTGTTGCCATGGAGACTGCAGGAAGCAGGGGTCACCTGAGTGAGTGCCGGGAGAGAGATCCAGGGCACGGCATGGCCGGATCCCCAGCGGCCGGGGGGCACGAAAGGGCTGAGACACCCCCCCCTCAAGGATGCCAGGTTTATCTTATTTAGCGCCTCAGCGTGTCATAGACGGCCTGGTCTCCATGCTGCAGCACCTGAGGAGGGGGAGTTAGAGACAGTCAGAGCTCAGGCCAGGATACCCGCCCCCCATCAGCCTGTACACCAGGAGGGGGAAATATTTTCCCTCCCCGGGGGGGCCCCACTTTTATTGCAAGCTCTGAGGGCTGCACAGATGTTGGAGGCAGGGAAAGGAAGGTCCAGATAAGGCTCTGTGCCGTGGATCTCTTCCCCTCTCTTTGTGGACAGGCCCACATCGCTGCTCCCTTGCCTTGAGCTCAGTTTTTTCAGCACTTGGGGGGTAGGAACTGGATCCAGGGGCCAGAGCCAGGATCTGAAAAGGGAACTTGCTGAGGGCTGCATTTGACACCCCCCACCCGGGCTTGAGGTTCCCTGCCCCTGCTGGGTGCAGCCCATTCCCCAAACCCCACCCCCTCCACCCTGGGGGTGCGTGTGCATGGGGGTGTGTGTGAGAGAGAGCCAGTCCCCCCCCCATCACTCTCATGTCCCCCCCACTCCGTTTTCACGCTCTCTCTCTCTCTCAGACACACACACACCCCCAGGGCTGTGTGTGTAAGGCACCCAGGGCTTACCTCGTATGTGGGGTCAAGGGCGTCCTTGAGCTTGGCCTGGAACAGGGAAAGGATAAAGGGGACATTAGCATGAATTCCCTGCTGCCCCCCCCTTCCCCCAACTGGAGGTACCAACAGCAGCAGTCGGGGGAGGGAATTCCCAAGGGGAGTCAACGTGACTCTGGAGTCCGGGACTCCCCTTCCCCAAAAGGGACAGTGGAAAAGGACAGGGGCCTGTGGATGGGGATTGAGGGGTATCAAGAAATCAGAAGCAGGGGTGAGTTGTCACTCACCGCTGGCTCTTTCTGAGCAGCAGGGATCGAGTTCTCATAGGAGGGGGCTGTCATGCTCTCTACTGGAGTCTCACTCTGTCCATGGGCACCTGGGCGGGGATGTAGAGTCTGTAAGCCAGGAGGATTTCAGCTGCTCCTGCTCTAGCTACTAGGCAACACTTCCCTCCCAGAGCTGATGGGACAGAGCTCCGGAGTCCTGGCTTCCAGACTCCCCCTCCCCAGCATCTAACCCACCAGGCCCCACTCTGCTCCTAGTGCTGGGGATAGAACCCAGGAGTCCTGCTCCCATCCCCCCCTGTGTTAAGTGACTAGATGTTACTCCCCTCCTGGAGCCAGGAACAGAATCCAGGAACCCTGGCTCCCGTTCCCTCCCAGAGGTCGCATTTCCTGGGGGTGGGGAATGGGGACACAGAAGCAGAGGGGGAGGGTGGGTGCGTCTCTGTCTCTCTCTTTACCTGCTCTCCGGAGTCTGCTATACACAAACCAAGCTGTGCCAAGGAACACGACAGACAAGGCCACAACCGTGAAAATAGAGACCAGCACCGCCAGCATGGATGAACCGTCAGAGGACATTGCTGGGGGGAAAGTCAAAGGAGAAACTTCTGGGCAAGCTGCTCCATCCCAGAGACAGCTGCATCTCAGAGCCACAGGAGGGACACTTGCATCAGCGGTTGCTCCACACTAGAGTCAGCTGCATCTCAGCATTGGGTGAGGAATCCCAGTATAAATAGCTGTCCCACCCCAGAAGCAGCTGCATCTCAGCATTGGGTGAGGAATCCCAGTATAAATAGCTGTTCCACCCCAGAAGCAGCTGCATCTCAGCATTGGGTGAGGAATCCCAGTATAAATAGCTGTCCCACCCCAGAAGCAGCTGCATCTCAGCATTGGGTGAGGAATCCCAGTATAAATAGCTGTCCCACCCCAGAAGCAGCTGCATCTCAGCATTGGGTGAGGAATCCCAGTATAAATAGCTGTACCACCCCAGAAGCAGCTGCATCTCAGCATTGGGTGAGGAATCCCAGTATAAATAGCTGTCCCACCCCAGAAGCAGCTGCACTGGGTGAGAAATCCCTATAGAAACAGTAGCTCAGTTACCCCTAGAGGTGGCTGCATCTCCACACCAGGTGAGGCCTGTATAAAAACAGTTGTCCTGCTCAAGAGCCAGCCGGTTCTCAGTGCCAGATCTCCCAGCAATGACTCCCCTCACTTACCGTAGACCTTCAGCTGCACCTCAAACGTCCGATTGCTGCTGAAGTCTGGGATCTGCAGGATGTAGATGCCACTGTCATTCAGGGTCAGTGCCACGATGTGCAGGGAGCAGTTGGACAGCCCTCTTTCTCGGCCGCTGTAGGCCAGGCCAGCGACCTGGCTGGGGGTTTGCGTGGGGGAGTAGTTGAAGATGCGGTTTCGCTCTGAAATCTCAGCCCCCCGGTACCAGGAGCAGAAGGGAAATTTCCCCAGATCCCCCTGTACGTGCAGGGTGACATTCCTGCCTTCTAAAGGGTACGGGGGCTCAGGAAATAGAACGACTGCACTTTGGGCCGCAGCCGGCTGGAGGGAGGTCAGGATGGAGGCTGTGGGGGAGATTGGGCAAATCACAGAGCACAGCAACAACTTTCACTTTACAGAGGAAAACTGCAGACACCCCTCAATCCTGATCCACAGCCCCCCCGTTCTCTCAACCTGGGCTCCCCCCAGTTCTGCTGACACCCCTCAGTCCTGATCCACAATCCCCCTGCTCTCCCACCCTGGGCTCCCCCCAGTTCTGCTGACACCCCTCAATCCTGATCCACAGTCCCCCTGCTCTCCCACCCTGGGCTCCCCCCAGTTCTGCTGACACCCCTCAATCCTGATCCACAGTCCCCCTGCTCTCCCACCCTGGGCTCCCCCCAGTTCTGCTGACACCCCTCAATCCTGATCCACAGTCCCCCTGCTCTCCCACCCTGGGCTCCCCCCAGTTCTGCTGACACCCCTCAATCCTGATCCACAGTCCCCCTGCTCTCCCACCCTGGGCTCCCCCCAGTTCTGCTGACACCCCTCAATCCTGATCCACAGTCCCCCTGCTCTCCCACCCTGGGCTCCCCCCAGTTCTGCTGACACCCCTCAATCCTGATCCACAGTCCCCCTGCTCTCCCACCCTGGGCTCCCCCCAGTTCTGCTGACACCCCTCAATCCTGATCCACAGTCCCCCTGCTCTCCCACCCTGGGCTCCCCCCAGTTCTGCTGACACCCCTCAATCCTGATCCACAGTCCCCCTGCTCTCCCACCCTGGGCTCCCCCCAGTTCTGCTGACACCCCTCAATCCTGATCCACAGTCCCCCTGCTCTCCCACCCTGGGCTCCCCCCAGTTCTGCTGACACCCCTCAATCCTGATCCACAGTCCCCCTGCTCTCCCACCCTGGGCTCCCCCCAGTTCTGCTGACACCCCTCAATCCTGATCCACAGTCCCCCTGCTCTCCCACCCTGGGCTCCCCCCAGTTCTGCTGACACCCCTCAATCCTGATCCACAGTCCCCCTGCTCTCCCACCCTGGGCTCCCCCCAGTTCTGCTGACACCCCTCAATCCTGATCCACAGTCCCCCTGCTCTCCCACCCTGGGCTCCCCCCAGTTCTGCTGACACCCCTCAATCCTGATCCACAGTCCCCCTGCTCTCCCACCCTGGGCTCCCCCCAGTTCTGCTGACACCCCTCAATCCTGATCCACAGTCCCCCTGCTCTCCCACCCTGGGCTCCCCCCAGTTCTGCTGACACCCCTCAATCCTGATCCACAGTCCCCCTGCTCTCCCACCCTGGGCTCCCCCCAGTTCTGCTGACACCCCTCAATCCTGATCCACAGCCCCCCTGCTCTCCCACCCTGGGCTCCCCCCAGCTCTGCTGACAGCCCTCAATCCTGATCCACCCCCCTCCCGCTCTCTCAGCCCGACACCCCTCAATCCTGATCCACTACCTTCTGCTTTCCCAGCCCTGGGCTCCCCCCAGCTCTGCTGATGCTCCTCAGTCCTAATACACAATCCCCTGTTGTCCCAGCTCCAGCCCGCAGTCTTCAATCACAGCCCCCAACTATTCTAGCCCGGGGCTCTCCCCTCAGCTCTGCTGATGCCCCATAGGCCTGCCCCACACATCCAGCTCTACTCCCCACAACCTCCCCACCCTCTGCTCTACCGATGCCCCTCAATCCCCACCTGCTGCAGCCCCAATTCTATCCCAGCCCCTTCTCTAACCTGCCAGGAGGAGCTGTGTCCATCCAGATCCAGGGTTGAAAGAGAGACCCCGCATTGCAGCAGGAGCAGAGAGGGCAGGATCCGGTTCTGGTGGTCAGAGTTGGGGGGTCCCTAGGGAATAGGGGCAGTTCTGCCCTGGGATGTGGAGGTTGCTGGGGGCAGGACCAGGGAGGGGTGATGGGGAGGAAGGGGGGGGGTGTACCGTTTGACCACAGGCCCCCTCCTACCCCGCCCTGAAATACTCCAACTTCTCCTTTCTGGTTCCTCTTCTCCCTCAAGTCACACAGCTGCCCCTATGTGCGGCGAAGGGGGGGCCACAACAATGACATCTGCCTGCCTCCTAGTGCACGGGAGCTGGGTCCCCCACGGCCCAAATTCTAGAGAGAGAAGGGGGGGGGGACCATGTGCCTCATAGAAGGAGAAGGGGTGCCGGGAAGGGTGACAGAGCTGCTGCCCACCACAGACTGCCTCTTGGAGGGGTCATTTGTTCCAGTCCTCACCCCATAGACAGCCCTTCCAGTGGCACGGCAAGGCTGGGGTGGTCCTTAGGACCCCCCCCCTCCAAGGGCAAGCCCTCCCAGGGGGGCTCCAGGCCAGCCTCAGCCTCCCCCCACAAAGGTGGTGGTGCTGCCTTGGCTCCCAGCAAGCCCTGCCCCCTGGAATGGTTGCAACCCCGCCAGGAATGACGTTTTAAAAGTCAGTGGGGCCAGCACTTCACCTCAGCCCACTCTGAAAACGTCCTTCTTGGCTGGGTCCTTTGCAAGTAATGTTGCCATTTAAGGAACATTTATTAAAAAATACATGTTGGAGGGCCTGCACGGGCATCTAAAGGTGCCAATGCAGGGCCCGCAACATGGATGCAATGAGCCCCATTGCTCCATGGTAGCTACACCCGTGAGCCCTTCCAAAATCAGGGTGTAGGTTTGAATCCAGCTCCAGGGGAACTGTGGGGGAGAGAGACCTTCTGGGGCTTTTTGCCCCAGGCAGGGAAATGCCAGGACACAAAGCCTGCCCCGGGAGTCCTGCCCCTTGGCCCCAGAAGCCGGGGATGGGGGGGAAGTTCAGAGTGTTTTGCCAGGGCTTCACCAGCTGATTAAGCTTGATGTGGGCAGGAGTTGTTGCTGCTGTTGCCAATCAGCTGTGCAGCCCGGCTGACCAGCCCCAATCCTGTCCAGAGAGACTGGGGCTGGGAGGCTGGCAATTCTGCATTCAGCGATGGGTGGGGCCTCGCACGGCAGCAGCGACGCCCTCTTGAAAAGGTGCCAAGGGCTGAGCCCTGGCATGAATGGAGGTGCCAGGGCTGCATCCTGGTACAAATTAATTCCTGGTTCCCAGGCCCCTAAGCAGCTTTGAGCCTGGCAGATCAAAAAACCTTCTCGGTCCTAGCGGAGCAAACACAATAGACCCCCAGTGGAGCTGACAGCAGGCACCTAGAAATGGGCTCTGCCCACGTATAGCCAGCCAGGGCCCCCTCCATACTCCTTAAATGGCTGCCAAGCCAGGCTAAAACCAGCCTGTCCGGCGCTTCAAAGAAGCTCTGTCCAGTTCCAAAGCGAGGCATGAGGCCATGGCACCTGCCTGCCAAGCAGGGAGCCCGCTCCACTGAAGGGAGAGGGCAGCGGCCATTTTGAAATCTCCAGGCCAGGGATCGGGGCAGAGATTTGGCACCTGGCACCATCGTGGGGAACTGTGCTTAAGAAGGGAGGGGGGAAATCTCTCCCCCCCCCCCGCTCTGGCAGAGTTTGGGGAGCACCGGAGCTGCTATGTGGGCGGCGGCGGCACCTGGAGACCGTGTGAGAGATCAGTGCCCCCTGTGCCAGGTGCTGCACAGACTCAGAGAGACATGCCCTTCTCCAGAGCAGAGTAGAGACAGCCCTCAATCCTGATCCACAGCGCCCCCCCCCCTGCTCTCCCAACCTGGGCTCCTCCCACCCTGGCCCCCTATGCACATTTTAAAGGAACGCTTAGGAATATGTTGCAGGGCCTTAGGCAACCCTAAGCGCTCCTCTCGGAACAGTCATGAGGGGAAGGGAGCGAGGTCAGTTTCTGGGGAAGTTGCCTGTTCCATCCGCCTGCCCTCTTACCAGGATCCCACGCAGACCCAGTCTCTGGTGGACGCAGGCGCTGGCAGCACCTGGGCAAGACTTTGTGCTTCGAGCTTGTGGGTTTTGCTTCTTCAAACTCTCAGGGATCAGAGCAGGCTGCTCATGAGGAGGGAGAGCACCTGCTCCTGGGAGAAAGAAGGGAGTGGGTGTTGTGTTATGGAGCAACTTTATTATTATTATTATTAGCATTAGCATTTATATAGCGCCAGCGATGTACCTGGTGCTTTACAAAAAAACAAGATAGACACGGTCCCTGCCGGAGATCAGGGACAGGGGCATGGGGGGGCTTGGATGATGGTGATCTCTGCCCCCCACCCCCAGCCCAGCCCAGCCCTACTCCTTACAGATACCTTCCCTGGCATGTTGGCAATCCTTGTGCTGCTTGGCAGCCACTACTCAATCTGAACTGATACTGCCCCCGCCCCATTGTCCTGTCACCTGTAAGGGAAAGAGCAGCCTGGTGGGGGGGGGGGGAAGGCCAGCCCCTGAGGGGGGAGGACCCAGCTGCTGGGCACCGGGGCTCAGGTGCTGCAGGACGGGGAAAGGACTCAGGCATCCGGCCAGGTGCACAAATCTGTCCCCACAAAAGAGAGAACCTCCAGGAGGGGAAGACCCATGGGACGACTCTGTAGCAGTTGGAACCCTCCGGGATGGGGACGCTCCTGGCAGGGGATGCTCCTGGCAGGTGAGAGAGGGAAGCTGCTCCTGGTTGGGGGAGGAGGGGGGGGGGGTCACATGGATTGGGGATGGTAGGATGAGGGGAAAGACCCGAGGGTGGGGGCTGCTGCCACTTTTCCAAATGGGGTTCACTCCCTTGATTGCAGATGTGTCCCCAGTTCTGCCCTCCCAGAAATCCTGCCCCTCCCTCACATCTAATGTTTGTACCCCAATTCCCTGCCCCAGGGCATTACCCTGGGGCTGCCCCCCACCCCCAATGAGCCCAAGCTGTGCCAGTTTGAGTCTCGATAGGGCTCTTCAGTTTAGAGAAGAGACAACTAAAAGGCGGAGGAGAGACGTTTACAAAATCCTGAGTGGTGCTGTCAGAGCAAGTCAAAGGGGAGCTGGGGAGTAAATTGACCCCTTTTTAAGGGGACATACTAAAACGGTTTCCAATTGTCCATCCATGTCCTGCGGTTTAGTATGTCCGTGTGTGTGTGTGTGTGTGTGTGTGTGTGTCACCCAATGAAATTAACTAGCAGCCGATTTAAGGTGGATACAAGAAAGGAGCTTTTCACTCACCCTAGGATTAGCCTGCGGAACCTCCTGCCAGAGAATGTTCTAAAGGTCAGGAGCAAGGCTGGGTTTAAGTAAGAAGTGGATAAGTTTTCCGGGGGGACGGACATGAACAGCCTTAAAAGGCACTGTTGCAAAAAGTAGTAGGAGCTTATACAGAGAGCTTTACGGTAGCAATGAGACCCGAAGAGACGCACACTAAATTGTAGATCTCCTAGCATTAGATAGATATACAACGTTGTATCAATATCTTCAGTGTGAAGGAGAGCTGAAAGACTAGCTGGTGGGGGAGGGGGTTAGGTTAGCAGGGGCAGGAGGTAAGTGTGGCTGGCGGGGAGGCAGGGGGTAAGTGGGGCTGGCGGGGAGGCAGGTTAGCAGGGGCAGGAGGTAAGTGTGGCTGGCGGGGAGGCAGGTTAGCAGGGGCAGG
>QEPC01012618.1:1938212-1986030 GCA_003113815.1 Sphenodon punctatus | reverse complement strand
ATATTTATTTGTACATTGCACAGTAGTGAAATGGTTAATTTTCACGCATTCGCCTTAACTATGAATTTAAAAGCTACGGTTTTTCATGTTGGAATAGTAATAACAATAGGTGCTGGTACAGTCACCGAGGGGTATTGGAGCCTGCAGGCCTCATTGTTAACCTGTTCCATTCTGGAATGGCCCAGAACAGGCCAGAATGGGACCTTCACCACTGCTAGTAGGAGTAACAGCAGTTGATGCTCTTACACTCACTATGGAGCATTAGAACAGAGACAAGAACAAAGTGATGATCAAGCCCGGTCATTAACCCATTCCATCCAGGAACAGCCCGGCATAATATATTTATTTGTACATTGCACAGTAGTGAAATGGTTAATTTTCACGCATTCGCCTTAACTATGAATTTAAAAGCTACGGTTTTTCATGTTGGAATAGTAACAACAATAGGTGCTGCTACAGTCACCGAGGGGTATTGGAGCCTGCAGGCCTTATTGTTAACCTGTTCCATTCTGGAATGGCCCAGAACAGGCCAGAATGGGACCTTCACCACTTCTAGTGGGAGTAACAGCAGTTGGTACTCTTACACTCACTACGGAGCATTAGAACAGAGGCAAGAACAAAGTGATGATCAATCCCGGTCATTAACCCATTCCATCCAGGAACAGCCCGGCATGGCACCTGAGTTACTGCCAGGCGTAGTAACACAAGTGGATGCTGCTAACATTCACTAAGGGGCATTAGAAGAGAGAAAGGAACCAAGTGATCAGATCTCATCAATAACACGTTCTGCCCAGAACAGGCTGGAACAGAACCTTGGCTACAGTGGGTGCTGTTACACTCACGGGGGGGGGAGGGGGCATTAGCACAAAAAGAAGAACTAATCAATGATGTGTTTTTATTGAACTGTTGCAACCAGGAATGAACCAGAACTTGCCAGGATGAGACTTCTGCCGTGGACTCAGTGGTGCCGAGAGGTGTTACAGTCACGGAGAGAGAAAAGACAATCCAACGTTCAGTACAGTCGTTTCCCATTTTGATGTTCTTGTGTAGCGTAGCACTAGTGACACTTCCGGCATTTGTATAGACCAGGACCAACGTAAGCGATTCCAACAGTTAAGAACATAAGAAGTGGCGTTCTGGGTCAGACCAATGGTCCACCAAGCCCAGCATCCTGTCTCCAACAGTGGCCAATCTCGGTTGTTTGGAAGTAGTAACCAACAGGTCACTGTGGACCTATCCATTCGCCATTATTCACTCCCCAGCTCCCAGCAGTAACATTCGCTACCCTCCAGTCCTCAGGGATAGTGGCAGATTTTAGTGATAGATTGAAAATTACCAGTAGTTGATCTGCAGTTTCCTATTTGAGTTCCTTCACAACTCTTTGAGGTGTATTCCATCTGGTCCCAGTGATTTGCTACAGTTACAATTGGTTGCAACAGTTCAATCAAAATTTGAGTGGATTAAAAATGTGGAAGGGATTAATAAAAGGGAATTATCAGGGGGTTCTTCACTTTAATGTATAGGTGCTGAGTGTGTGTAAAACCTACCTTTTCTATAAACATTTTCAATTCCCAGTGTGCTGTTCTGGGCAGTTCCACTAGGGTTTTTACACCATCCCGTTCTTAGGGGATAGGTCTGTAAATGGCTATTAGTCAAGTTGATGAGAGCTCTCTGTCTGTCCGGGGGTGGGAGTGAAGAGCAGGAAATGGATCACTCCATTAGGACCTGCTGGACACTTCTCTGATACGACTGAAGCTCCCACTGTCGGAGACAGGATACTAGGCTGATGGACCATTGGTCTGACCCCGTTTGGCACTTCTTATGTAGGTAGTGAGGCCTCGAGCCCCTCCCCAGAGCTGCAGTTTTGCTGCCAAACTAACAACCTCTCCCTCTTCCTCCCACAGCCACCACCCTCCTGAACTCCTGCCTCTCACTGGCTCTGGACCAGAGCTTGGTCTCGATCGCTGTTGATCCCCAGTATCCCATAGTGGGAGGGGACATCACCCTGTCTGCCCAGGGAGACCTGGGAAGTTTCCCGTTCTGCAGCTGGTACCGTGGATCGGGGACTAATGAACCAAATCGGATCCTTAACGTCGCCCCCAATAACCACCCAGTTTACATTCCTGGCCCCGCCAGCACCGGCCGGGAGACGGGGCGGGTACCTTGCTCCCTGCACATCAGAGACTTAATGCTGAACGACACCGGCAGCTACACCGTGCTGGTACCAAGTGCTACTGGCAGTAAGGCAGCGACTGTGCGTCTCCAGATGTACGGTGAGTGAGTACTATTCTCTCCCGGGTAGGGGGAGCTGTAACCTCTGGGGGCCTGCTCTGGGCCAGCTCTGACCCCTGGGCTGCTGCCTTCCCTCCCTCTCTGCAGCCGCACCTTGAGATCAGCCCAGCTGCTGGCTGTATCAGCAGTTACAGATATCCCTGGACCCCTAGACTGTGCTAGTATCAGCTCCTACTAGCAGTAAGGTAGCATTTGGGTCTCTCCCGGTTTATGGTGAGTGCTAGTCACCCCCTTGGGGAGCGGCTCTGATCTCTGGGAGCCCTAGAGGGGTCCTGCCTTGGGCCAGCTGTAACCCTGGGACCACTGACCCCTCTTCACTGTGGGAGTGTAGGAGGGGGGCCTTGGCATATTTCCTGGGTCACAGGGGACCCTGCCTGACAGATCTTTAAAAACCCAAAGGGGGATGCCCACGCTCTGCTCCCTGTTGCCTCCAATTTGCATGAAGATGCATAATTAATAACATTTATGCAAACTGCGCACAAGGGGCCACTCCATGAAATTAACTGGCAGTAGATTTAAAACAATTAAGAGAAAGCATTTTTTTTCCAGTTAGCGCACAATTAACTTATGGAATTTATTGCATTCATTTATTGTCAAGGCCGGTAGTGTAACTGGTTTTAAAAAGGGACTGGATAAGTTCTTGGAGGATAGGCCCATTAATGGCTATTAGCCAAGTAAGTTTATTTATTTATTTTATTTCTATAATTTATACCCCGCAGCCTCCTGTAACCAGCTCGGGGCGGCTTCCAACAGTTTTCAAATACATAAAAACATTACAAAACAGTTTAAAACAATCAGCAATATTTAAAACAAGGCCACGGAAGTTAAAACAGTAAAACAGGATGGGGGCGAAACACCATAACCCTAACCCACCCCCCACGGCCTGGGTGAACAGCCAGGTTTTACAACACCGCCGGAATAACAATAGGCTTGGGGCCAGGCGGGCTTCCTCCGGAAGGGAGTTCAAAAGGCGCGGCCCGGCCACCGAGAATGCCCTCTCCATTGTGCTCCCCAGCTTTACGTGGGGAACCTCCAAAAAGGCACCCCTGGCCGACCGCAGGAGCCGCTCTGGGGCACGGAGGGCGAGGCGGTCCCTGAGGTGCGAGGGGCCCAGACCGTAAAGGGCCCCCCCGTTTGGGGGGATGTAACCTCTTAAATTAACCCAATGCCTACATTTGACCTAGTCTCTCTCTCTCTCTCTCTCATACAACCAAGATGTAGGTTTATCTCCCAAACAGACACCAGTGGTGCAGGCTGCGACACAGGCTCAGCTCTCACACTGCAGGACTTTTAAAACTGACATGGTCCCACCTAGCCTCCTGGGGGCCGTGTGACAGAGCAGTGCCAGGCGATTGTCCAGTCTAAAGCAGGACAACTGGTCCCCTTAACTCTGCCCGCAACATTGACCCTCCCCCAACTTGGGATGAGGAACCCTGGGGACTCCAGTTCTCCTCCCCACCAATCCCTGCAATGATGGGCACCTCCAGACTCCCTGCCGCTGCCTCCTTTGCTTCACCAATGCTTGGGATCAGTGCCAGCCAGGCCTTGGCACCAATTGGGTGTCCGCTGGGCAGCGAAGTGGCTTCCTGTTGTAGGATACTGATTCATTACGGGAATGCCAGACACCAGGCCGAAAGGGAAAGCAAAGGCCCTGCTGTATCCAGAGACAGGCTGCCCTGTTCTGAGGAGCTGAGAGAGGGACGGAGGGCATTATTATTGCTGAGTGCTTGAGGAGGGATTACAGTCATTCTGTCGATCCGTGCGTCTGTCTGCAAGGAACAGGATGGAGAACAATCCTGAGAATATTCTGATACCAGGAGATCAGCCTCAGGATTTCCCTGCCCTGCGATATGGGGCTCAGTGCTACATGCCCCCCTCCCCACCTCTGCAGCAGGAATTGGGGAGCAGAGCCAAGTAACAAGGATGACTGGAGGAGGGAGATGGGGAGCTGCTGTCCACCCCGAAGCAGGGGCGAGGGTGTGTGTGGCTAAAAGGCAATGGGTGTTTAGCTACCAAGGCACCATGATTTCTTAGTGCACGGTGTGATAAAGATCATGACACCAACATGCATAACACACATGAAGCATACATGTATATGATGTCAGCACTGTATGTTAATGTTTTGTATCCATGTTTGGTATCGTACCACTCAGAATTAAGGAAGGAATGTAAACATGATGAAATTTTGACTAAGGAACGCTGTGAACGCCTCACATGTAACATGGGGAAAGTCGTGATACCACAGAGGTTTGTATTTCCCATTGATAATATTCACCATTGGTTGTATAAGCCAGAGGGCAATATACGGTAGAGACAATTTGCTCCAAGTCCCTGATGAACACCATCCCCTCTGCGTGCCCAAGCCATCCCAGTCTGGGACTGAGCTTTGCTGCCAAACTAACTGCCTCTCCCCGTCTCCTGACAGCTCCTGTNTTAATGCTGAACGACACCGGCAGCTACACCGTGCTGGTACCAAGTGCTACTGGCAGTAAGGCAGCGACTGTGCGTCTCCAGATGTACGGTGAGTGCTTACTATTCTCTACCGTGGATCGGGGACTAATGAACCAAATCGGATCCTTAACGTCGCCCCCAATAACCACCCAGTTTACATTCCTGGCACCGCCAGCACCGGCCGGGAGACGGGGCGGGTACCTTGCTCCCTGCACATCAGAGACTTAATGCTGAACGACACCGGCAGCTACACCGTGCTGGTACCAAGTGCTACTGGCAGTAAGGCAGCGACTGTGCGTCTCCAGATGTACGGTGAGTGAGTACTATTCTCTCCCGGGTAGGGGGAGCTGTAACCTCTGGGGGCCTGCTCTGGGCCAGCTCTGACCCCTGGGCTGCTGCCTTCCCTCCCTCTCTGCAGCCGCACCTTGAGATCAGCCCAGCTGCTGGCTGTATCAGCAGTTACAGATATCCCTGGACCCCTAGACTGTGCTAGTATCAGCTCCTACTAGCAGTAAGGTAGCATTTGGGTCTCTCCCGGTTTATGGTGAGTGCTAGTCACCCCCTTGGGGAGCGGCTCTGATCTCTGGGAGCCCTAGAGGGGTCCTGCCTTGGGCCAGCTGTAACCCTGGGACCACTGACCCCTCTTCACTGTGGGAGTGTAGGAGGGGGGCCTTGGCATATTTCCTGGGTCACAGGGGACCCTGCCTGACAGATCTTTAAAAACCCAAAGGGGGATGCCCACGCTCTGCTCCCTGTTGCCTCCAATTTGCATGAAGATGCATAATTAATAACATTTATGCAAACTGCGCACAAGGGGCCACTCCATGAAATTAACTGGCAGTAGATTTAAAACAATTAAGAGAAAGCATTTTTTTTCCAGTAAGCGCACAATTAACTTATGGAATTTATTGCATTAATTTATTGTCAAGGCCGGTAGTGTAACTGGTTTTAAAAAGGGACTGGATAAGTTCTTGGAGGATAGGCCCATTAATGGCTATTAGCCAAGTAAGTTTATTTATTTATTTTATTTCTATAATTTATACCCCGCAGCCTCCTGTAACCAGCTCGGGGCGGCTTCCAACAGTTTTCAAATACATAAAAACATTACAAAACAGTTTAAAACAATCAGCAATATTTAAAACAAGGCCACGGAAGTTAAAACAGTAAAACAGGATGGGGGCGAAACACCATAACCCTAACCCACCCCCCACGGCCTGGGTGAACAGCCAGGTTTTACAACACCGCCGGAATAACAAAAGGCTTGGGGCCAGGCGGGCTTCCTCCGGAAGGGAGTTCAAAAGGCGCGGCCCGGCCACCGAGAATGCCCTCTCCATTGTGCTCCCCAGCTTTACGTGGGGAACCTCCAAAAAGGCACCCCTGGCCGACCGCAGGAGCCGCTCTGGGGCACGGAGGGCGAGGCGGTCCCTGAGGTGCGAGGGGCCCAGACCGTAAAGGGCCCCCCCGTTTGGGGGGATGTAACCTCTTAAATTAACCCAATGCCTACATTTGACCTAGTCTCTCTCTCTCTCTCTCTCATACAACCAAGATGTAGGTTTATCTCCCAAACAGACACCAGTGGTGCAGGCTGCGACACAGGCTCAGCTCTCACACTGCAGGACTTTTAAAACTGACATGGTCCCACCTAGCCTCCTGGGGGCCGTGTGACAGAGCAGTGCCAGGCGATTGTCCAGTCTAAAGCAGGACAACTGGTCCCCTTAACTCTGCCCGCAACATTGACCCTCCCCCAACTTGGGATGAGGAACCCTGGGGACTCCAGTTCTCCTCCCCACCAATCCCTGCAATGATGGGCACCTCCAGACTCCCTGCCGCTGCCTCCTTTGCTTCACCAATGCTTGGGATCAGTGCCAGCCAGGCCTTGGCACCAATTGGGTGTCCGCTGGGCAGCGAAGTGGCTTCCTGTTGTAGGATACTGATTCATTACGGGAATGCCAGACACCAGGCCGAAAGGGAAAGCAAAGGCCCTGCTGTATCCAGAGACAGGCTGCCCTGTTCTGAGGAGCTGAGAGAGGGACGGAGGGCATTATTATTGCTGAGTGCTTGAGGAGGGATTACAGTCATTCTGTCGATCCGTGCGTCTGTCTGCAAGGAACAGGATGGAGAACAATCCTGAGAATATTCTGATACCAGGAGATCAGCCTCAGGATTTCCCTGCCCTGCGATATGGGGCTCAGTGCTACATGCCCCCCTCCCCACCTCTGCAGCAGGAATTGGGGAGCAGAGCCAAGTAACAAGGATGACTGGAGGAGGGAGATGGGGAGCTGCTGTCCACCCCGAAGCAGGGGCGAGGGTGTGTGTGGCTAAAAGGCAATGGGTGTTTAGCTACCAAGGCACCATGATTTCTTAGTGCACGGTGTGATAAAGATCATGACACCAACATGCATAACACACATGAAGCATACATGTATATGATGTCAGCACTGTATGTTAATGTTTTGTATCCATGTTTGGTATCGTACCACTCAGAATTAAGGAAGGAATGTAAACATGATGAAATTTTGACTAAGGAACGCTGTGAACGCCTCACATGTAACATGGGGAAAGTCGTGATACCACAGAGGTTTGTATTTCCCATTGATAATATTCACCATTGGTTGTATAAGCCAGAGGGCAATATACGGTAGAGACAATTTGCTCCAAGTCCCTGATGAACACCATCCCCTCTGCGTGCCCAAGCCATCCCAGTCTGGGACTGAGCTTTGCTGCCAAACTAACTGCCTCTCCCCGTCTCCTGACAGCTCCTGTCTCAAGCTTCTGCCTCCCACAAACTCCAGGCCAGAGCTTGGTCTCAATCGCTGTTGATCGCCAGTATCCTGTAGCAGGAGGAGACGTCACCCTGTCTGCCCAGGGAGACCTGGGAACTTTCCAGTTCTGCAGCTGGTACCGTGGCTTGGGGACCAACGAACCAAATCGGATCCTTAACGTCGTCACCAGCGGCAGCCCCACTTACTTCCCTGGCCCCGCCCACACCAGCCGGGAAACTGGGCAGGCGCCCTGCTCCCTGCGCATCACCGACTTAATGGTGAACTACACCGGCAGCTACACCGTGCAAATACCAGGTCCTACTGGCAATGAGGTAGCAACTATGTCTCTGCAGATCTATGGTGAGTGCTATTCACCCCCTTGGGGAGCACTAGAGACAGCCTGTCCTGGGACAGCTCTGACCCCTAGGCGGCTCTCCTCCCCCGCAGTCTGAATCTTACCCCACTGCCGGTCCCTGGAGTGGCCGATCTCTGGGTAGCTCTCTCTGAGGTTCCTCTGATGATCTCTCCCCCACCCCCCCTGGCCACACTGGGGTCCTCTGCTCTTAAGCCTAGGCATCTGGGCACCTAACATATTGGCGTTTCACTACCCCAAGTGTGGATAACTGTAGGATAATCAACCCCCATCCCAAAGGACCTCACATGACCTGTGTCAGGGTGTGTTGGCTAGCCTGCCCCTGAAAGGAGTCACCCATAGCACCCAGAGTCTGCATTGTCCTAGAGGGCTGTTAACCTGGGGAATGCCCTGTTTCAGTATGCTACCGGAAAGTTGCCTCCTTATGTGCCAAAGTCAGAGATTTGCTGCCAAACTAACAGCTTTAGTCTCCCCAGGGGAGAGGAATAAACAGCAGGGTGGCTCAGAGGTCTGGCCTAGGACTGGTGCTGTTTAACATATTCATTCATGATCTAGAAAAAGGGGATGAGGAGTGAGGGGCCCAAATTTACAGGCGGCACAAAGTTACTCAAGATAGTTACATCCAGAGGCAACTGCAAAGAGTTACAGCAGGATCTTGCAGGCCTGAGAGACTGGGCGATAAAATGGCAGTTGAAATTCAGTGTTGCCAAATACAAAGTGATGCACATAGGGATAAATAATCCTAAATAATAAAATATACACACAATATTAGGTTCTAAATGAGGTGTTAGTACTCAGGAAAAGGATCTGGAGCCATTTTTCGACATTGCACTGGGGCTTGCGGATTTAAATAATCCACCTTAGAAAAGTTGCACGGATGGCATTTAGACGCGCCGCCGCCATTGAAAACCGCTGGTCGCACATTCTGTATAAGCCCCGTTCCTAGTGTGCGGTGGCAGCAGCCAAAAGGGCAAAGAGAATTTAAGAATTATTGGGAAAAGGATACAAAGTAGAACAGAAAAATATCCTAACACCACTCTATAAATCTGCGGTTTTGCATATTTTGTGCAGTTCGGGTCACTCCAAAAAGATGTGGTAGAACTGGAAAAAGTACAGAGAAGGGTAACAAAAATATTCAGGGGACTTGAACTACTTCCATCAAAGGAGAGGCTTAGGACAGAGATGACCAATGTGGGGGATATGATGGAGGTTTATAAAACCATTCATGGTGCGGAGTAGAGCAAGTAAATAGGGAGTGGTATTTATATTTACCCCTCCTCAAAATGCTAGAACTAGGGGATGCCCTACAAAATTAACTAGCAGTAGAATTAAAATAAATTAAGGAAAGTAGTTTTCCCACCCAATGCACCATTAACCTGTGGAACTCATTGTCAGGGGATATTGTAAAGAACAATAGCATAACTGGGTTTTAGAAAGGATTGGATAAGTTCTGAGAGGATAGGTCAGTAAATGGTTGTTAGCCAAGCTGGTTGGGGGAGGAGACCTCTAATTGTCAGGAGTAAATAGCAAGAAATGGATCACTCTATTATGACTCATTGTGCATTTTTGTGAAGCACTGTCAGAGACAGGATACTGGGCTAGATGGACCATTAGTCTGGCCTAGACTGGTAATGGCTGTGTTCTTGCTTCCCCTGCAGCTCCCATCCCGGGCCTCTGTCGCCAGCAAGCTCTGGGCCAGAACCCGGTACCTATCGCTGTTGATCCGCAGTATCCCATAGTGGGAGAGGACGTCACCCTGTCTGCCCAGGGAGACCTGAGAAGTTTCCAGTTCTGCAGCTGGTACCGTGGATCGGGGACTAATGAACCAGATCGGATCCTTAACGTGGTCCCCAATAACCACCCAGTTTCCATTCCTGGCCCCGCCCACACCCACCGGGAGACGGGGCGGGCACCCTGCTCCCTGCACATCAGAGACATAATGCTGAACTACACCGGCAGCTACACCGTGCTGGTACCAGGTGTTACTGGCAATAAGGTAGCGACTGTGTCTCTCCGGATCTATGGTGAGTGCTATTCTCTCCCTTGGGGGTGGGTGGGAGGAGGAGCTGTGACCTCTGGGGGCCTGTCCTGGGCCTGCTCTGACCCCTGGGCTCCTGCCTTTCCTCACTGTCTACAACCCCATCTTGAGACCAGGCCAGCTGCTGGCTGCATCAGCAGAGAGACAGAGGGCACTGTGGGATGGGGGGGAAGTGCTAGGGTTTGCCTATGCAAACTTTTAAGGAACACTTATGAAAAATACATTTTGCAGGGCCTGCATTGGTGTGCAGTGCCTGCAACATGTATTTTTCATACGTGTTCCTTAAATTTTTGCATAGGTGGCAGCCCTAGCCGAGGCGCTCTCTCCTGGCCGTTATTTGGGCTCTCATGAGAAATCCAAGTTCTCTCACCCCACCACCCCACCCCCACATCATGGTCTCTCTCTCCTGGGGAGCTAGATGGGTAAGGGCACCTCCTGGGGTGGAAAACGAATCTAACTTGTTCCCCCACCGATTCGCTGTTTCGCACACAGAGTACTGACTCAGCTCAGCTCAGCAATGTCGTCACGTCCAGCAGGTTACGAATGGCACGTCCCTCCCCTCTGACAAGCGGAGATTGCTGCCTGCAGTGAATCGGACCCCGCTCTCCAGGGCTGACACCGGGCCTCTGCCCCACACAATAGAATCCCAGCCCTGTCACCACGGCCTGTAATTCCAATCCCACTGATCTGGGTTTATTTTTATTGATTTGATTTGGATTTCTACCCTGTCCTATCCTCAAAGGCTCAGGACGGCTTACATTAAAAGCACTGCATAAAAGTAAACCCCCATAAAACATTCAAAGACACCCACCCAACTCCACCCCAAACCAAAACCGTTTCCCCGTTTACAGCCCATTTCCCTGGTAACCTGGCTCCCACACTGAGATGCAGCCACTTCTGGGGTGGGGCGAGGCAGCTGCTTATACCAGGCCCCTCAGCTCTTCAAAGAAGACGCATCTGACCAGGAAAGTTTATAAAATCCTGAGTGGTGTGGAGCAAGGAAAGAAGGGGCTCTTATTTACCCCCCCAAATAATACTAGAACTGGGAGGCGCTTAGTGAAATTAACTGGCAGCAGCTTTTAAACAGATAAAAGGAAGTTATTGATTTAAACTGTAGCCATTTCCCTTCATCTCAGTGGGACAGGTCCCAGAACAGGTGTACAGCACCCTTTCTCTTGGGAGTGTTCCCCCAGCAACTATCAGGGGCTCCAGGGGCCCACAGCTCAAGTCACTGTTTCTTTTTGTGGGGAGCGTCGCCAGTGGGGGAGCCTAAGTAACCAGTAAGGGTTCTGGCAATTTGATGCCTCTGCCTTAGGACATTAGGGACCCTAATCAGGGATTTCTCCACCCAAGGGATGATCCAGAGATGGAACGCAGAGACCTCTGTTCAGGCAGCACTTTAGCAAATGATCATGGGGAAGGAGGTTCCCCAGGCTCTTTCCTTCTAACCACCAATGACATAGGGCACACTAGAGAAATCAATCCCACTTAAGACAACCCCTGCTCACAAGTCCCCATCCCCTCCAGCCTTCCCCACTCCCCAGCGAGAGCCCCAAGTGCTAATCTGTCGATCTAATGGAAATTAACAAATCAATAAACTAATTCAGCATTGAACAGCGTTTCATGGTGGTTTGTGGTGGGGTATCTGGATCATATCTCCCAACGGTATCTACTTAAGAGGGACAGTCCTGCTTTGGGTGCTAAATCCCCACCGTCCCGCTTTCAGCAGAAAGGGACAAAAAGACAGGCCCCTCTTTGCCTCCCAGGAAAAGTCCTTGGGAGCCCAACAGGGAGAGGATAGAATGACAAGAAACGCGGTAGAATGAGAAGCAGGCGAACGTCTCTTCCTCTTCATGCCCTGGGAACGTTGGGCGGGGTATGTGTGTGAGGGGGAGGAGCATATTCACAGAGGGGTGGAGCTTATTGGTCAAGAGGGTGGGGCTTGTCCCTCAGGCTGCCAGGAAATGTTGGGAGGCACATCCCTTTCTGACATCTGTCAGACACGCTCCAGGGATGCTCCATAGGGGCAGAGCCCCACCAGGAAAAGAGGTTTCTATGTCCTATTTCTGACATGGCTGCCCCTGGAAGCCCTCGTTTTTCAGGGTTAGCTTGAGGGGACAAAACCCTAGTGATGGCAGCTCCGCTGAGTGCTGCGTTAGCACCCTTGCTTCTCCCACAAACCTACTCAACTTCTCCTCAGTCAACCATCTTGTCTCTCTCCCCTCCCTCCCTCTCAGTGTCTGTCATTCTCAGCACCCAGTCCCCCACTACTGGGCCTCCTCAGCTCCCCTGAAGCAGCTCGTGGTGCCAGCTTCTCTGTCTGGGCTGGGATAACGCAGCAGCACCTGTTTCCAACTAGCTCTGCCTCCTTAAAAGGGGTTATACACACACGACAACATACAGCCAACCTGTGGAACTCATTGCTGGAAGATGTTGTGAAGAGCAAAAGCGTCACTGGGTTAAAAAAAGGATTAGGTCAGTTCTTAGAAGATAGGCCGATTAGTTGCTATTAGACAAGCTAATCAGAGAATGAGGGGCTGTCAGAGGCTGGGACTCAGTGAACAGCAGGAAACAGAGATCACTCCATTATGACCTGTTGGACACGTCTCTCTGAAGCTGCTGCTGGCGGAGACAGGATGCTGGGCTGGATTGGTTTGATCCAATCTGGCATTCGTTGCTGTGTTTTTAGGTTTCTGTTTCTCTCTCGCTCTCTCTGTCAGTGCCTAGCTTTGTCCTTTGCCTCTGCCTTGTCGCTGAGACGCTGCGATATTGGCGATACTGGCGTGAACCTGAGAGGCAGCAGTTAGCTAGTTAGTTTATTAGGATGCCAGCTTTCGCCATGATCCGAAACATACAAAAATACAATACAAAATAAAATAAAATATGGTCCTAACCAGCATTCGTAGTGATGTTATACTTGCAAAATTACCAGCACAAGGATGGATCGTGATCCAATATAAATAAATAAAACCCAGTGCAGGACCATGCTGGAAGAATAAATCACCATCCTCTACCATTATATAAATGACGTTGGTAGACCAATCTGAAATTTAAAATAATAAAACGAGGTCAATTAAGACATATAAATCCATCAATATTGGTATCATGTTAAGCTCTATGTCTGCAATCACTGATCTATTTAACTGGTTTTATCCTTCAAGATGCCTCCTCTCTAACCTTAGCTGCTAGGTAGGCACAGGAGGCGGAGAGGCAGCAGCTTCATGTTTAATCCAGTCTCCTGGGCATCACGTTGATGGGCATTTCCCCTGCCCCCCTTGGCAGCCTTGGCAGCTGCCTCTGGGAGCCACACACCACAGGCCCAGGTTGAAAGGGCACAGCCAGGAAGAGGAAACGCAGACTCCTTTATTGACTGACATTTCTCCTTTATCCCGGCGCACTCAAGGCCCGCAACAGGCTCCCTGGAAACAGCCAAGCTTTCTCTGTACGGTTCTGCAGGCGCCCGACCTTGCTGCTTTGCCACAATCCCGCCATGCTCAGGGTGCTTCCCCTTAAAGCCGGTTTATTTTACTCCACGGCATGCAACTACCTTCTTGAGTAGCATCAGGTTTTGGGAAACCCCTTTTCTCTCCACAGGCCATGACTGGATTTCATAGAGTTGGCAATGACCACAAAGGTAATCTAGTCCAACTCCCTGCATTACGTCTGCAGCCCCATTTCCAACAGATGGTTTTCCAGCCTCTGTTTGAAAACCCCCAGCAAGAGAGAGCCTAGCACCTCCCAGTAAAAGCCCATGGGCTGGACACAGGTCAAGGGGCCCTGCCGCATAGCAAGGCTCTGGCAAGCCCACGTACACATTGCAATTATGCCCCCTCCAAGGGCAAGGTGGCGGGGTCTCCCTATGTTGCCACCATCCCAAAGGGGCTCTTGGCCAGCCTCAGCCTCCCCCCACAACGTTGGTGGTACCATCCTGACTCCCAGAGAGCCGCTCCAGACAATAATTGCTCCAGGGAGGAAGTTTTAAGAGTGGGCAGGGGTGGGGCCCTTTTGCAAGCAGCTTGTGTGCCACTAGAAACTTTTCAGAGTGGGTGGGGGCAGACTGGTGGCCCCGTCCTCCTCCTCCTCCCACTCTGAAAATTTCCTACCAGGCCTCAGGCCACTTGCAAAGCGCCCCCCACCCTAGACTCCAGTGCCTGGGCTCAGCCACGCTTCCTTGGTAGCAGGCATAGAGGGAAAAGGCTGAAGGGGCACAGTCAGGGCCAGGGAAGGGAGCAGAGGGGCTGAAGAAGTACACTCAAGAGAAAGAAGAAGAAATGAAGGGAAAGGGCACAGGTGTTTTTAGACAGACACAGGGCTGACCGCCCCCCTCGCTGCTCCAGGGGTGCACCCCTGCATCCACCCGCTCCCTGCCCCATTTGGGCCTGTCTTAGCCAGGTCCAGCGCTTGCCCTGGCCTGCGATCGGCCTGCGCGGTGCCCCTCCCCACACCATAGAAATGCGAACGGATTGCTTGACGCTCTAGGCTGCCGCCCGCCAGCAACTCTATGGTGTTGCCCAAGGCAATGGCCGGTCAAAGGCAGAGCTGCCGCATGGGTTAGCCGAGCAGACGGAGAGCAGCTCTACCTACATGTTGCAGGGTCCCCTCTTTGAATATGCCAAGTGCAGAAACAAGCCAACCGTTCATTTCTCTCTCACTTGGAGCGTAGCCACCAAAGCTACTTTGGCTCTTTGGGGAGTTGTTCTCGCCTAACTACCCATCTGCTCTGCTGGGGCTACCCCCCTTTTCTTTCACACCTTTCTTTCCTCAGAGATAGTGGCTGTCTGGGGTTATTATTATTATTATTATTAACAAACATTTATATAGCGCCAGCAGTCTACCTGGTACTTTACAAAGTAATAAAATAGACAGGGTCCCTGCCCCTAGGGCTTACAATCTGAGAGACAGGAGCTGGGGGAGAGACATAGGAAGGGGAACAGAGGGAGAGACAAGGGGTCTAACATTCATGAAGATGCGAGGTCTCAAGTGCACGTACTTGGCTTGGTTACGATGAGAATGACAGCAGGCAGGTCCATGTTGCAAGGATAAGGGTAAACCGATCGTAGGTATAGGAATAGTGGCTCAGCAGGATAAAGAGTCAGACAGAGCAGAGCGAAAGAGGTGAGTTTTAAGGAGAGATTTGAAGGTATGAAGGGAGGGGGCAAGGCGGATGTGGACAGGGAGGGAGTTCCAGGCATGGGGGGCAGCAAGTGAGAAGGGACGAAGGCGCTTAGGGGAGCAGGGAAGGCGTGGAAGGGTGAGAGAAGGGACAGAGGAGGAGCGAAGTGCACGGGCTGGAGTATGGAGGGCGATAAGTGCAGAGAGGTAGGGGGGAGCAAGGTTGTGAAGAGCTTTATAGGTGAAGACTAGGAGCTTGTGCAGGATTCGTTCAGGAAGGGGAAGCCAGTGAAGCGAAGAGAGGAGGGGCTGCACATGGTCGAAGCGACGGGCGAGGTAGATGACCCTGGCAGCAGAGTTGTTATTGTGGCCTTGGAGATACATTTTTCTGCCAGCGTGTGAGTTGTTTACAACTTTATTCTCATGGGCCTTCTTGATTTTGTGCCAGCCTGAGGCTTATGGAGCAAATTAGCTGAACTGAATTTGTTCAGGCCTCGTCCATCTTGTGTCTCAGTCTGACCATGGCCAAACTACCTAATTAATTCATCATAACCTGTGGCTGGGAGCCAATAGCTAAGGCTCTAGTGTTGCCCTTTAAAAAGGCTAGTGAATTTCCCGAGAGAGACCTCATGGCCAGCCGGTAGCTGTGCTGGACTAACCTGCAACACCCAGCGTTCTCCACCCAGCTGGGAATGAACCGGACCCTGCAGTGCTAAGACATCCACGCTTACCACGCAGAGAAAGATACGGTGAGTAATTCCATCTAGGCAGGCTAACTCCGCTTCTCTGAATAGATGGAATTACTCACCGTATCTTTCTCTGCATGGTAAGGGTTTTCCTTATATGGTCTGGCAGAGTCCACTAGGATCAGGGGGGAAGCTAACGGGCAATCTGGCCAGGAGGGTTTCTCCAGAGGCGGCGCTCTGGGATGTTCTGGAGCACCGCAGGTTGGGCTGCCAGTGCTTAATTCCACGTCTGGCGGGTCACCCAAGGCGGGCGCGGTCAGCCACAGGGACAGCCCGTCTATCTAGACGCACCCATTGAGACTCGTGCTCAGAGGTGGAGGCTGAATGAGCTGGTGTGACGGGGGTTCTGTGTAACCGATGTGAACGTACAGCAGTTCCCAGCAGCGACGCATTGTACAGCCAACTGATGTAACCTCGGGGGGTTTGGCGTCTAAATGATCAGGGTAACGTATAGAAGAACATGGCGTGGATTATCCGAAGCCATGGGCCGTATCTGGTCTGTGGGCTTGACGTTCCCCACCCCCTGATTTACACATTTCAAAATGTTCTTTGGTCACTTATTATTTATTATTATTATTAACAAACATTTATATAGCGCCAGCAGTGTACCTGGCACTTTACAAAGTAATAAAATAGACACGGTCCCTGCCCCTAGGGCTTACAATCTGAGAGACAGGAGCTGGGGGAGAGACTTAGGAAGGGGAACAGAGGGAGAGACAAGGGGTCTAACATTCATGAAGATGCGAGGTCTCAGGTGCACGTACTTGACTTGGTTACGATGAGAATGACATCAGGCAGGTCCATGTTGCAAGGATAAGGGTAAACCGATCGTAGGTATAGGAAATAGTGGCTCAGCAGGATAAAGAGTCAGACAGAGCAGAGCGAAAGAGGTGAGTTTTAAGGAGAGATTTGAAGGTATGAAGGGAGGGGGCAAGGCGGATGTGGACAGGGAGGGAGTTCCAGGCATGGGGGGCAGCAAGTGAGAAGGCCTCTCTCTTGGGGTTGCCACCTAAGGTATATTTTCCCAGGCCACTTATGAAAAATACATGTTGCAGGCCCTGCATTGGCATCTATGATACCAAAGCAGGCCCCGCAACATGTATTTTTCATAAGTGCCCTGGGAAAATAGACCTAAGGTGGCAACCCTGCTCCCTCTCCCGGCACTTTCCCGGGCCGGGACTCTGGCTTGGCTCTGCACCCCCAGCCCTGTTAGCACAGAGAGCATCCTTCCTCAGTCAGAGCGGCCACTCAGCTTTCTACCCCTGGTGCTCTCCAATGGGCCACTCGGCCAGTTCACTAGCCGCTCAGCCCTTAAAGGTACAGACACTTGCTTTTCCCTGGCCTGCTCCTCAGAGTGATGCGGTGCCTTGGGCCTGGTCCTGCAAGACTTAGTGTCATCTGTTTCACTCCTCCATGAATTGTTCCCGAGGCAGGGAGGGGAAAACCAGCCTCGCATGCCTGCAGTCTAATGCCAGGGGTGCAGTGGGTGAGGGGACAAGAAGCTCGCCCTTCGTGCATCTGCCCATAGCACAGACAGGCCGATGGGTCTCTCCTCTGCCTTCTAGCACACACATGCCAGGCAGTGACGGAGCTGCACTCCAGCCTCTGGAAACCGGACCTCAGTGCTGTGGGGGCTGGAGGCAGCCAAAGGCAGGGGATTTTTCTGCATCGTGTCTGAGGAATTGCCCTCCTAGGGCACTGGGCACGGTGCCACCATAGAACACCAGGCAAAGTCCCTGCCTATTGGCAGTGGGGGCTGAGAGCACCCTTGCAAATACCAGCAGGTGGGGCAATGTGCTCCTTTGGGGGCAAATGGCCTCGTTATCCCCTTCTTCTATTCTCTGAGGAGCAGCTGCCAAATTGCTCTGGGGCAGCCCCTCCCTCCTGCTACTCCATGGCCACGTATCGGGAAAGCCCTGTCTACCTAGGAGTTTGCTAGGAGGCAATGGCTTAGTGAGATGAGATGCCCCGTAGCAATGACTTGCTCTGCTTTCCCCGCCCAACTCTGGCAGACACCTAGGCCCCCAGCCCAGAGGGGAAAGTCAGGGGCGGAACTGACATGAGAGCAGGAAGGGGATGTTGCTGTAGGTAGGGGGATAGCTACAATAGGGGCAGCAGGTGCACCTGCATAGGGGCCCTCGAGCCAGGAGAGTGGGGGGAGGGGGATGGGGGGGACATACTTGTAGAACACATGTGGCTACTGGGGTGGACTGCTGGGGGGGGGGGATTCCAATTTCTGAACCAGGATCCACTCCCCCCTAGCTATGCCCCTGCTGTTCCTGCAAGAGAAGATGCAAGGGGGGGGGGGGTTTGCTCCTCCAGGGGTAGGCGACCTCCCTCCCCATTTTAGCCCCACTTCTTGGCAGAGTTGCCACCTATGCAACTTTTTAAGGAACACATTAAAAAAATCGACGTTGCAGGGCTTTTTCATAAGTGTTCCTTAAACCTTGGCATAGGTGGCAACCCTACTGCAGAGGTATGCCCCTCCTTCCCTCGCCTTACCCCCGGGCTTGTGTAAACACAAGAGATTGAGGAAATGCAGCTGATGCTGAACTGACACTCCTGTGAACGGTCCCTGTGAGAGCCGGTTCCAGGAAACCTGCTTTGAACCAATGCTTTGCCCTTTAACAAGGGCTCCAGGGAAACTCGAGACCTGCCCCAGCTTGTGCAAGCAGCCTCCCTCTAACGGGAAAGCTCAGCTCCAGCCTCTTTCCTGACATGTCCCCTACCATGTGTGACTGGGGAGGGAACCAGGTGGGATAGTACCAAGGCCACTGTGCGGGTGGGCCCCAGCCAGGATCTAGGAGCAGGTGGGTGGGGTGGGGCAGGGCCCCGATTCTTCTGCAGAATATTTTCCAAAATTCTGCGACCCAAAATGGAAAATTCTGCGACCCATATGGCAAAATTCTGCGACTCACATGGCAAAGCAGGAAACCCACCCAGAAAAACCACATGGCAAAGCAGGAAACCCACCCACAAAAACACATGGCAAAGTGTGTTTTTGCCATGTTACACACACATTACACACACAAACTGTAAAATGCAGAGCGCACAGCGGGACCCCCTCCCCCCCAAACTGTAAAATGCAGAGCGCGCAGCGGCCCCCCCAGGAGAACACCCCCCCCAACCACCTACTTACCTTATGCTGGAGCGGCGTCGATCCCTCGAGCGACTGGAGAAGCAGCAGCTGGAGGTTGGGCTGGAGTCCTTCAGTGGCGGCAGCAGCAGCAGCGGCGATCCCGGAGCGGCCGGAGAAGCGGCGGCTGGAGTTGGGTCCCTCGGCGGCAGCGGCGGTCTCAAGTGAATTCCGGACCATAAGTGACATGTGCTGATGTGACCTGCTTTATAAAGGCTGCGCAAGCCCCTGATTGTCTTGTGACCTGAATAAAGCAGGTCCTGGATTGACTCACCGCCAAGGAAGGGAAATTCCGTGGGGATTTTCCCAGTTTCTGCGATAATCCTGCCTAGGGCAGGATTCTGCGAAAATTCCGCAAATTGCAGAAGCGCAGAAGACTCGGGGCCCTGGGGTGGGGGCAAGGATTCTCTGGATTCCATTCCAATGAGGCAACCGGTGTTGCTCATGCTCACGAACAATATTAGTGGGTTTAAGGAGCCGGCAGCGAGACATCTCGGGCAGGGTGGGCCGCTGGGTGATTGAAGGAGCCGCCAGCCCTGGGGCTGCAGCCTGGGAACGCGGTGTAGTGGCTACAGGGGGCAGGGTGGCAGTGGCACGGGGGGCATTGGCAAAATGCCCAGGCTGATGCCAACTGCTGCAACGCCGGTAGAGGGTGACCCCTTTGTCCTTTGGAAAGAGCCAATTCTGTCTGTAGCCGATCTGCTCCAAAGCGGATAAGAGTGGGCCGGGTTCTATGGCAAGGGAGATTTCTATGGGATGGGCTTCTCCCACCTCACCTGGTTGTCCATATTAAAAAACCCGGAGCCCCTCCTCCTGAGCCCAGGGCCGAAAGCCCTCCCAATCTCTGCCATCCGCAGCTCTCGCCAACTCCCCCCAACTCATATGCAGCCTGAAGAGCTTGCACTGATTGTCAGCGCCCATGAGAAGGGAAAAGCTCCCCAGCCCTGAACCTGAAGGCAAACACTGATGGTGCCTGCTGGCAAAGTGAAAATCCTATCGCCGGGGAACTACAGCATCCTTGCCAACAGAAAAGATCAGGGGGCTGCTGGCACGAGAATCTACAGGGGGGGCAGAAAAAATCCCAGGGAACCCAGCTGCAGAATCTCCACTTTCAGACATGCCCCCCCCGGCGCATATTTGGGCTGCGGGGGGATTCAGAGCAGGAATATGTGCGGGGGGGAGGGGGGGGGCATGTCTGACGTGGGCCTCAGGCCAGTTTGGGGATAAGACCGAGGAGCTGCAGTTCCCTGACTAACCACAAGAGGGGGCTACGATCACACAGTTGTGACTCGAGATAGCACACCTGTTCTCCTTGCTATTCCAGCCTTGCTGCTTGCACACATAAATGAACACACACAGACATACAGCAGCCCTGCTGCTTGCACACATAAATGTACACACACACACATACAGCAGCCCTGCTGCTTCAACACATAAATGTACACACACACACGTAGCACACATAAATGTACACACACACATACAGCAGCCCTGCTGCTTGCACACATAAATGTACACACACACATACAGCAGCCCTGCTGCTTGCACACATAAATGTACACACACACATACAGCAGCCCTGCTGCTTGCACACATAAATATATACACACACACATACAGCAGCCCTGCTGCTTGCACACATAAATGTACACACACACACGTAGCACACATAAATGTACACACACACATACAGCAGCCCTGCTGCTTGCACACATAAATGTACACACACACACGTAGCACACATAAATGTACACACACACATACAGCAGCCCTGCTGCTTGCACACATAAATGTACACACACGCACGTAGCACACATAAATGTACACACACACATACAGCAGCCCTGCTGGTTGCACACATAAATGTACACACACACGTACAGCAGCCCTGCTGCTTGCACACATAAATATATACACACACACATACAGCAGCCCTGCTGCTTGCACACATAAATGTACACACACACACGTAGCACACATAAATATACACACACACATACAGCAGCCCTGCTGCTTGCACACATAAATGTACACACACACACGTAGCACACATAAATGTACACACACACATACAGCAGCCCTGCTGCTTGCACACATAAATGTACACACACGCACGTAGCACACATAAATGTACACACACACATACAGCAGCCCTGCTGGTTGCACACATAAATGTACACACACACGTACAGCAGCCCTGCTGCTTGCACACATAAATATATACACACACACATACAGCAGCCCTGCTGCTTGCACACATAAATGTACACACACACACGTAGCACACATAAATGTACACACACACATACAGCAGCCCTGCTGCTTGCACACATAAATGTACACACACACATACAGCAGCCCTGCTGCTTGCACACATAAATGTACACACACACACGTAGCACACATAAATGTACACACACACATACAGCAGCCCTGCTGCTTGCACACATAAATGTACACACACGCACGTAGCACACATAAATGTACACACACACATACAGCAGCCCTGCTGGTTGCACACATAAATGTACACACACACGTACAGCAGCCCTGCTGCTTGCACACATAAATATATACACACACACATACAGCAGCCCTGCTGCTTGCACACATAAATGTACACACACACACGTAGCACACATAAATGTACACACACACATACAGCAGCCCTGCTGCTTGCACACATAAATGTACACACACGCACGTAGCACACATAAATGTACACACACACATACAGCAGCCCTGCTGGTTGCACACATAAATGTACACACACACGTACAGCAGCCCTGCTGCTTGCACACATAAATATATACACACACACATACAGCAGCCCTGCTGCTTGCACACATAAATGTACACACACACACGTAGCACACATAAATGTACACACACACATACAGCAGCCCTGCTGCTTGCACACATAAATGTACACACACGCACGTAGCACACATAAATGTACACACACACATACAGCAGCCCTGCTGGTTGCACACATAAATGTACACACACACGTACAGCAGCCCTGCTGCTTGCACACATAAATATATACACACACACATACAGCAGCCCTGCTGCTTGCACACATAAATGTACACACACACACATAGCACACATAAATGTACACACACACACACACGTACAGCTTTTCTGATGCCCCCTCACTCCCATCCTACAGCTTCTCCCCCACTTCTGTTCAAGCCCTGGGCTCCCCCCCCCCCCAAACACTCCTCAATGCCTTCCAACCCGCAGTGCGGCCATCCACAATCCCAGCCCTGGGCTCCCACCCCAGTTCTGCCAATGCCCCTCAGTGCCATCACAAACTCGCCTGCTGTCCCAGCCAGGGAGCCCCCTCTACTCCCCAACACACTGCAGTGAGTTTAGGCTGAGCCTGACCCATTCTCCACACGCCGGCTCTCGTTCACTGGCTGTCTCCATCCCTCATAATAACCCACGTCGGTTCCTTTCATCTCATTGTTTCAAGCAGATTCCAAACTCCCCCTCCCAGGAGCCAGAGAAAGGGAAAGGGCCGGGTGTATGAGGCCCAGAGACAAATGCTAAGCTTGAAGGATCATAACACGGGAGATGGGACCATTCCCCTTCTAGGGGACTCTGGATCCAATCCTGCCTTCATTGGGTGGGTGGGTGGGTGGATATTGTTTGGCTAGCTTGTCGGGATTCTTGTTCCCCAGATAGGCTGGCCATACCTCCCCTTTAAAAGAGGACACTTATGAAAAATACATGGTACAGGGCTGCACTGGCACCACTGTAGCCCTGCAACATGTATTTTGGGACCTAGGACCTCGTGCACCTGGGACCTCACATCCTCATGAATGTTACACCTTGTCTCTCCCTCTGTTCCCCTTTCTTCGTCTCCCCCCGCCCCCTCAGATTGTAAGCCCTAGGGCAGGGACCGTGTCTATTCAATTACGTTGTAAAGCACCAGGTACATTGCTTGCGCTATATAAATGCTTGTTGATAATAATAATAATAAATAATAATAATAATAATATTTTTCATAAGCATCTTTTTTTAAAGGGGAGGTATGGCCACCCTATCCCCAGATCAGCCCAGTGGGCCCATCCATCTACCTGGTCTCTCTCCTGTGGGATCCAGAAGAAGTTGCAAGGGGCACTTCTACCATCCCCTCCTAGCCCTATTAGTTTGTGGCTGTGTTGCCAGCAGTGGGGCTGGGATCTGCTGAGGAATAAGAGTGACTTAGCCTTTCATCGGGTTGGCTGCCATGCTGGTAGCTCCTGATCTTGCCAGCATCTGTCTTCTCACCCACTCAGCATCATCAGTGGGTGGGGTGAAGTGCTACCTTTGTATCATTCTTGGGGGGCTGAAATGATGCCCTCGGCCTTTCTCTGAAGCAGCCTGCACCCATGCACCCAGTTCCCAGATCCTTCTGCTGCTTCCTCTCATTGCGGCTTCTTCTAGTCTTAAGTCAGTGCAGTTAGGAGGTTGGGGGGGACCAGGGAAAGGGGGAACTGCCCAGTGTCCCCCTCCCCACCCCTCTGGTAACTATGGTCCATATGCATAATGTACTTCATTTGCATTTATTCTGGGCACAGAAATGGGGGAATAGTGCCAAATCCACAGGATCCTGGCTATGGGGTATTTACCTGCACCCCCACCCTCCTCCCAGCTGGTCCAGGGAGGAATATTCAAGGCAGTTTAGACATCAGTCAGACTTTGTGTTTTTTCATGCTGGCATTTGTTGATCAGGATTTGAAATGTCCCAACTATACAAGGCACCAGGATGGGAATTTTCTGATTTTCTTTTTTCTTTTCTTTTTGTAAAATTTATCGTTTCTCTATAATTGTGTAAAAACACAACAAGACAAAAGAGAGACACGTCCTTCAGATAAAAGCAAGAATCACGGCACATGGCAAAATTCAGAGTTCGTTCTCTACAAACCTTGGAGGATGGGAGAAAAATTAAATAAGCGAAACAAAGCTTGAACCTGGTTGTTAAAATTACTAACTAGGTAAATAGGTGGGAACGTCTGTTCTGGAGCCCTTCCAAATGCTTTGGATGTCAGTATGTTTCCTTCTGTGAGCTTGTTGTTTCCTAGGTGAGTTTGATGGGCTAGGCTAGGCTTTCTAATATTAGCATTAGAAAAATGGATCCCAGGGGCTATTATGGTGGCTAAAAGAATTATCCTGAGGAAATAGAAGCCTGCATTTCCTCCCGCATATTCAGACGGGCTGAGTGAGTTCTCTACCATTGCATTAAATGACCTTGTCTAAGAGAATTGCCTGAATGGAAATTTTCCAAGAAGACACGATTTGTTTGATCATTAATCATTTTTGCAGTGCTTTTAAGGTTCAAAGTGCTTTATGATCCTTATCAAGCTCACCCTCATATCTCCTTTCGTAGACAGGAAATGGAGGCTGAAAGAGAGTGACTTATCAAAGTCAGTTCATGACTCATTTGAACCCCGGTCCCAGGTCCAAATCCAACACTTTATCCAGTCGGCTTCTCTGGGTATTTTCAGACGTTACGAGATCACGGTGAACCACGGTCAATTCCCATATGGCGAGCGTGAGCGCGTAACGTCTGCTGGGGCCAACCGTGATTCCCGCTAGATGTTCACGCCCGTGAATCACGGGCGGGAATAGCTTTGACCATGCAAACGGCCCTCCTGCCCGGCCCAGGGCCATTTGCGTGGTCAAAGCAATTCCCGCCCGTGATCAGCGGGGGCGTCACGTCTGTCCCCTGGGGGCATTGGTCGCGGCGCCCGCCCATCTCCCAGTGGGCGGGTGGCCGGGGGAACGGGGGGGGGGGCTGTGCGGCCGCATGTCGCGCCACGCAGCCCCCCCCCCAGGTTCCCCGCCAGAATGGGCCAGCACGTCTGCTGGCCGTGACGGCGGGATTCCGTGACGGGGCAAATGCCGCCCCGTCACGTCTGAAAATACCCTCTGACTCTCGTAGCTCATTGCTATTCAGAATTCCTATAGTCTGTTGATCTGTGATTGGTTGCAGTGGAGTAGAAAGTCCAAAGTGTGGAGGTGGGGAACTCTGCCCCCTTAGCCCCCCCTCCCCCAAGCTCCACCACACCCAATACCCCTTATATGGCTCCACCCATTGATCCAGCTCTTGAAAAATTCTGGCAGGGATCAGAGTGGGGCAGGGGGCAGCCCCTCGCTCTTACCAGGGACTGTGTCCCACAAACACCAGGGGGAGTTCTCTGTTTTTTACATGTACGGTCACCCTGATATAGAGCAGGCTGTTATACTGGCGGAGTAAACATCAGTTTCAAATACAGGCTCTTGAAACAAGCTTCTAACTTGTTAACGCTCAGACTTAATGAGGCCAGAGTTCCACTGAAACACTCAAACTGTTCAAGGTTCATTTCCCATCAATGGATCCTTCACGAGTGTTCTCACAATCAGCTCTTCTGGATCAACAACCCCCCCCTAACGCACTTTCACAATGCGCTGTTCTCATGATCAGGCTGGTGAAATGGGGGGATTTGTACTACTAGCCCCCAAAGCAGTTATTCCCGAATAACTATCCCTAAGTGAGGAAGCAACATAAGCAGTGCTATACTGGGTCAGTCCATATGGTTCATCCAGCCCAGCAGCCTGTCTCCGACAGTGGCCAATTTCAGTCACTTGGGAGAAGTACCCACTGGTCACAAAGGGGTGATCTATTCCCTGTTATTCACTCCTGGCTCCCACAGTAAGAGGCTATGTTCCACAAAACCTATCAGGCTAAAAATAATAGACATATCTTAAATAAATAAACTAAACTAAAACTAAACTGCCTAACTGAGTCAGACCAAAATGAAATGAAATCTTAGCCTGGTATTGTCACAACCTGACATGGCAGCAGGGCATTCTGATCTGACTCTCTGGTAGAGGCCATCCTGGTGTGCTACCTGGGACCCCTCTGAGCCCCCAGTGGGGGCCTCCCCCAGGTGTGCTACCAGGGATCCTGAGGTGGATGCTAGGGATTGAACCTGGGACCTTATCCATGCAATGCACACGCTCTTACCACTTGAGCTATGTGTCCCCCCAGTTTTCTTCCAGAAATCTTGTCAAATCCTTTTTTAAACACAACTATACTACTGGCCTTGACCACATCTTCCAGCAACAAATTCCACAACTAAGGGCGTCTTCAGACAAGACACTCTCCACCCACTACCCACTCACCTCCCACCCACTATGCATATTTCAGGGCACCCATAGGGCAACACTGCAGCCCTGAAACATGTGGGTGGAGCGTGTCTTATCTGAAAATAACTGAAGTGGCTAAGTGTGCTGTACCTGGACGTGGGGGTAGGTCCCGGTTCAAGTCTCACCTTAGTCAGAAACTCACTGGGTGACCCTGAGCCAGTCACAATAGTCTCTCAGCCTAACCTACCTGACAGGGTTGTTGTGAGGATTAAAAGTTGTGTTAATTACTCCAGGTGCCATGGCAGGGGGTGCTATATAAAAAATATTATTATATTGTGCATTGAGTGAAAAAAATACTTGTAATTGTGTTAAATCTGCTATTTGTTGGTTTTATGGCGTGTCCCTTAGCTCTAGTACTATTTGAGGGGGTAAATAACCCTTCCCTATTTACTCGTTCCATACCACTCATTATTTTATAAACTTGTATCCTATCCCCTTTCAGTCGTGTCTTCTCCACGCTGAAGAGCTCCAACCTTCCCAGCCCCTCTTCATAGGGGAGCCGTTCCATACTCATTATCATTTTTGTTGCCCTGCTCTGTACCTTTTCTGAACAATGTGCCGTGGGCAGTTGTGGAGTCTCCTTCACTGCAGATCTTTTAAGAGGAGACCGGAAACATTGATGTAGATCAGGAGTAGGGACTCTGTGACCCATGGGCCAAATAAGGCCGACAGCTATTTATTAATTGACCCCTTTCCAATTTCTGGATCTGGCCCAGTGGACCCAGCCCTAACCCTCAAATCCTGAAATACTGAGCTCAAGGGAAGGGAGTGGAGGTGAGGGCAGGCACTCAAGGAGAAGGGATGGATCCACGGCACAGATCCATGATCTGAACCCCTCCCCACTCTTTCCTCAGGCCTGAGTGCACCTCTCAAACTCCCAGTTTATATCAAGGAGTTGGACGTGGATTAAGTTTCAAAGTGGCCCATAAGAGGGCAAAGGTTCCCCATCCCTTAGCCCTAGTGAATCTTGCCTTAGTGCAGGCGGGGTTTGGACTAGATGACCTTTCTGTCCCTTCCAACCTTATGAATCAACACTCACAAGAACACACCCTTCCTAATTGATTTACACATTGGAAAGTCCCCACTCCCTTTTTCAATCCGGCTCTGAGCTCACCATTTCCACCAGGAAATGGCAGAGGGGGGCGGAAAAAAAATCACGTCTCCAGAATGGATGAAAGGATAGTCCTTGCTACTCACTGCCTTTGTTGCACAGAGAGATAACACTACGAATGGCACACCCAGGAGAAGACAAATAGATAGTAACCAGGGCACAATTTGTGTTCCATGCGTCTGAGAAATTATTCATTTCAAATGAATCATGCTTGCTTGAGGTGTAATCAGTGGCTGCTTGCATGTGTGGCAGCTATGAAGTTTGAACTAAGGACCTCTGACTCCATATGACCTGCTACCCTGGGAACCAAAAGACTTGGTGCCAGTTTTAGGTTGGTGGGGCAGGGGGGGGTGGGGTGGGTCTCCTAACATTTTACACATTACTATGGAAATACACAATGAACAGGAAAAGCACAATGAATACAGACCTAAAGACTGCCCAGTACTGATGCCATACAACAGCGAGCAAAATGCAAAGCTCTGTGAGCAACTCAAAAAGGGGAAACCAGCAATTGCTCCTGTAGTTTAGATGCTAGACAAGAAGATTGGTAGGTTGATGGTTCAAGTCTGTTTTAAGTAAGAAGACATCGTATGTATGGGTGGTTTCTTTCACTTTTAAAATTTATTCTTTTAAAAGTAAGAATCCACACAGGAGAGCAACCTTGTACAGGCCAGGAATGCAAGGAAGTCTTCAAGAGAAGATGAAGCACTCAGTGCACACCAGAGAATCCACACAGGAGAGAAACCTTGTACAGGCCAGGAACACGAGGAAAACTTCAGGAGACGTTGGAGCACTCAATACACACCAGAGAAGCCACACAGGAGAGAGACTGTACATGTGCCATTTATGGGAAATGCAACAGGGAGATCTCAGCCCTCAGTACACACCAGAGAATCCACCATGTAGAAGACGGGTGCCTAACTGTGGGGAAAGCATCAGTGTGAGCCTCAGTCTTAGTATGCATGAAAGAATGGAAACCGTTCCCCATTCCCCCCCAGCTCAGCTGCAGTTGCAGTTGGGAGAGAGGAGGGCACGAATGGTAGAGTTCACTTGGGAGGAGGCACAGGGCAGAATACTTAGGAAATAGTATAGACTTAACGCTACTGAGCCACACTGATGGGGAAGCATTTCTAATCCCTCACCACAGACCAGTCCTTCCCATCCCTTCTCTCCTTCCCGTACACCTCTTTCCCCAACAAAAACAGACCTCTCCCTCACTTCTCCATCTCTTTACACACCTTGCTCCAAAGTGACACCTAAAGGTTTAACTCAGGAGCTGCTGTCTGCAAGGTTAGGGCAGGGCTGATTGGCAACTCTGTGGCAGACTGAATAAAAGGCCCTAGGTGTAGCAATGAGGGAGTTCAAGCAGACATATTGGCATCTGGAAACCACAGGCAAATAGAGGTCAGAATTCTGGGACATACTAAAATGAAGGACATAGAATGCCCATTAGGAACGATGGAGGGAACACAAATGCCAGATATGGAGACGTGTGAATTACAATATGCTTCAATGGGCTGTAAAGCAACACAATGGAGCTGCATCCAGATGTGTGTGTGTGGAATGACAAAAAAGGAGCCAGGGAGAGGAGGTGGAACAACAGCGAGGAGGAAGTGGATGGAGTGACAAAGTGAATGGAATGATAAGGAAGAGGCCACGGGAGTGGGTGGAATGACAGGGAGGAGGCTACAGGGATCGGGTGCAAATTAGCGAGGGATTGGGTGGCATTATAGGAGGAATGCAGGTAGAATGACAAAGTTCTGGGTGAAATGATAAGTGATTGGGAAGAGTGACAAGGAGACCATGGGCAATATTCCTATTATTCCACCCAGTCCCTTGCTATTGCACTCGATCCCCGTTGCCTCCTCTCTGTCATTCCAGCCATTCCATTCACTCTCCCTCGTGCCTTCCTCATCATTCCACACCCCTCCCCGCCAAGATGCAGCACCACTGTATTGTTTTAAACCCGTTTAAACCTATTGTCATTTGTCAGTCCCATTATTATTGCCTCCATTGTTTCCAATGGTTATTCTAGGTCATTTGTTTCAACGTGCCCATAATCATTAGTATTAAGTGTTTACATAACTCTTTCAGTGCCCTTCCTATGAGCTCCAAAACCAAGGGACAAGAAAAACCCTTAAAATCCTGAGATTCGCAGCAACATCAGATCAGCAGGACTACCACAACAACAACAAAATAGAGCAGCACTATTTCCTCCTTTCAGAAACACTATAAAGCTACAGAAGACTGCGTGAAAAGCAAGTGTTCTAAAGTTTTGCCACTGCAGCAGAAAGGTTGAACATAACAAGTTGGCAAAAAAATAAATAAAATCCTCTGGAAAAACTTTTCAGTTCTGGGTGTTTTTATACAAACAAGGTATAAAACCTTGTATAGTTGTACAGGTGTGTGTGTGTGTGTGTCTGTGGCTATCAAGTGGCACTGCCATGGAGCATCACACAGGGGGATTGAGTGGGGAGTGCTTCAAATGGGCTGCTCCCGGTCTGGCTGCCCTGGCCACAGAGGCAGCCACCATATATTTGGCTGGCCCTGCACAGAGTACTCCAGATTTCCTGGCAGTGTGTGCCATGTGTAGCCACGAATGGGTGCGCTGTGGCTCACGGAAGCGCACATTTGGCCGCTCCACCTTCAGACAGGTGGTTGGCTCTGTGGCTCCTGGGTGGCCCTGCAGGGTCGCAGCTCATCTGAAAAAACACCCTCTGGCAGCAATTTTTTCCACTGCATTCAGTGAGCCCAGAAAATATTCCCCAAAGTTTAAACATTTAAAGTTTAGTAAATAATTTCCCCCTAAGCATCAGATCAGTCGGGGAGAGGGGTCAAAATTCAACAGGGTTATCACAGTAAAAAAGAGCAGCAATGTTTCCCTTTCGGAAACGCTATTAAGCCACACAAAGCCGTGTGAAAAGCAACTATTTAAGTTTTCACACTGCGGCAGAAAGATTGAGTATAACAAGTTAGCAAATAAATCCTTTGGAAAAACTTCAGTTCTGCCTGCATTTTTCCCCACTAGGTTGAGTCTAGAAGATATCCCAACCAATTTAATCATCATTCCCAGTTCAGCAAAAAGTTTCTCAGGCATCAGATCACTTGGAGGAAGGAGAATAAAAAAGTCTTCATTCAGACATTTTTTAAAGGTGAGGAGGAAGGAACTGAGACATACATCTGAAAGGAGTGAGTTCCACACCAAGGGACTTGGCGTAGCAAAGGCCCAATTACCCATCAACTTAAGGCATGATGGAGGGATCCCCAAACAAAGGTGGTTACTGAACGCAGACGGCCATCAAAAGTGCGGCTCCAGGAGCAGGACTTCAATATAGATCTGGAGAAATTCTCACAGGAATTGTTTGGAGTGCTTTAAAACTCCTGACGTCTGTTGGCAAAGGTGCATGCCTCAACCACGTTGCCAGGATGGATTTTACAGATTCGCTGTTTGCGACTCTAGGAGTGTGATGGAGCGTGACTCTTGCACAGTCAGTGCCCCAGGTTTGGCTGGCCTGCTCTGCTGGCGGCATTCCTTGGGGTTCCAGAGCGCTGCCGGCAGGGCTGCCCCAGAGCACAGACAGCCTGCTCCGCCTGCACATCTAGAGGCCCGCCTTTAGACAGAGTGCGGTGGAGTAGAGGCAGGGCTGCTGTCTGTCTGTCTGAAAACACAGAGGACTCGGGGTGAGGAACTTTTTCTCTCCTCGGAGGCCTCTTTGAAAATTAGTACAAGCTCTGGGTTCTGTCTAGAACAGGCCCTGGGGGCCAAACGCAGCCTGTGACACCAGGTTTTTATGCGGCCCCTTTCCGGTTCGTGGATCTGGCCCCTGTATCCGGTTCCTACCTCCAAGCACATAGAAAAGCGAGCAGAGAGGAGGGCCTGCCTACAAGGAGAGGGGACAGATCCATGGAACAGATCTATGATCTGGATCCTTCCTTTCTTCAATCCACCCCTTAAGCACCCCAGCCCCAACGGCCCCCAGAGCATAGATTTATTTTCAAAGTGGCCCCCTGGGAGGGAAAAGGTCCTCCACCCCCGGCATAGAAGTTAGGGGCCTTCAGGAAGAGAAGCAGCCAGATCACACGCCTGGTCTCTGTCCTTGTGCGCATGCCCTCGTCTCTGCTCCCTTACCCTGAGCTCAGTCCTTCAGCACTTGGGAATAGAAGCCAGATCCAGAAAACGGAAAGAGACCAAAATAAAAACTAGTCCAGGGCCACACTGAAAAAGTGAAACCAAGGTAAGGGGGCAGTGATGGGGGCATGCACGCATGGAAGGGTGGCCAGATATGCAATTTTTAGAGGACACTTATGAGAAATACAGGTTGCAGGGTAGCAGTCCCTGCACTGCAGCTTTGCAACCTGTATTTCTCATAAGTGTCCTCTAAAATTTGCAAATCTGGCCACCCTAATGCATGGATAGGGGACTGATCCATGGCACAGAGTGATGATCGGGACCTTCCCCCTCCTGAGCATGCCCCTCAAGCACACCCATCACTAGGAGAAGGGGCCAAACCCAGGGGAGGGATTAAGGGAGTGGGAAGAAAGGAGAAAGGAAGGAAGGATACGGATAATCATGCATTCGCAGCTCAGGCCACCATTTTCTTCCGCTCTGCTCAGCCGGGCTGGGCTCTGGGGGAAGGTGGGAAGCGGCTTTTCTCTGCTGTGATTGGCTGGGGGGGCTGCTGGCTTTATCGCCCCTCTGCCTCCAGCCAGGCTGATTGGCTGGGCGGTGCCATAGAGTCCCCGAGCCCCCGCCTCCAACACCTTCCCTGCTCTGAACTGTGGCGCTGTGCTGGGGGCAATTTTCCTGGCGCCCCACCAGCCCCGCCTGGCCAGGGCAGGGCAGGCTAGGGGAGGGTGGAGAATCGGAGACTTCTCTTCTCACTCCTGCTGCTGCCCCCACTGTCTACTTCACCATTAAGCAGGCAGCAGCAGCAGTGAGGGCTGGGGAGCGCATGGCACCATCCCTTTCAACACCCCCACCCCCATGCTGTTAGCTCTGGCTCACGTCTGTGTGGCCTAACACCTCCCTGCCACTAGAGGTTGCCAGTGCTCCCCCCCACCCATCTGTGCTACACACAAAGATACATGTCTTGCCCATACCTGGGAACTGGACTAGAATAACAGAAATGCAGGATTGGGAGGCACCTCCAGGGTTATCTAGTCAAACCTCCTACTCTTGGGCAGGATCTCCTCGGCCTACATGCTTGTCCGGATGGGTTTTGAAAATGTCCCAAGGAAGAAGATTCCAGAACTTCCCTGGGCAACTCATTCCGTTGTCCGACAGTTCTTATAGGTAGGAAGTTTCCACTAATATTTAAACCGAAATCTACAGCGCTGCAGGTTAAACCGATTCCCTCTTGTTCTGCCTTCTGGGGCGGCGGCCAACAAACCTTTACCATCTTTTTGGGGCCTATTTGAAACCTGCTGTCATGTATCCCCCTCTCCCCTCACTCTTCTTTTCTCTAGGCTAAACACCCCCAGTTCTTTCAGCCTTTTCTCTTCGGGCCTTTCGTCCAGCTCCTTTGTCATCTTAGTTGCTTTTTTTCTGGCTCATCACTTTGGAGGAAAGGCAAGTGAGGGGATAGGAGAGAAGTTTATAAAATCAGGAGTGGCATGAAATGTGTAAATAGGGAGTTGTTATTTACCCTCTTAAGCAGCACTGGAACTAGAGGACGCTCCAGGAAACTAACTGACAGCAGATTTAAAACAAATAAAAGAAAGTGGCCCCCCCCCAGCTGCAACACACAATTAACTTGTGGAATTTGTTGCCAGAGGCTGAGGACTTGCATACCCTGTGTACTGAGCACAGATGGAGATTACATAGTGCACACACACCATGTGGGATAGAGGTAAATAGGGCTGTATGTGTGGGGTAAATAGGTAAGAAAGTGGCATTTTGCCCTTATTTGTAATGCAAGGGTTAGAGGGTGCTAGCGGGCATTAATTGGCAACAGGTTTCAGATAAAACAAAGGTAATGACTTTCCCCACTAATGTAGTTAACCTGTGGAACTCATTGCCATGTGATGGTGTGACTATGTTATTCCATTCAGCAGAGGAAGTTTGTTGTAAGTATCTGATACCCACCCACCTTAGTTCCAAGCCTAGTGAAGTTCTAATCATGGGATGGGGTGAATTGAGGAACAGGGCCTGCCTTAGAATTTGTGGGGTCCAGGGCAAAGTAAAAATGTGGGGCCCCTCTCTTGTAGCCCTGTCCCCTTGGAAGGACTTTCTGCAGGGCCCTAGGGGTGGTCATGGTTGGGGCCCTGCTGAGGGATGGGAGCGGGGACCCTGCCCCCTGCCCCGGTGAAACAGGGGCCATTGAGGGTGGCTGCAGAAGTGGATCAAATAACGGGGTCTTGGGGCAGTCGCCTGGGTTGCCCAGGGTTACCACCTATGCAAATATTTACGGAACACTTATGAAAAATACATGTTGCAGGTGCCTGAAGGTGCCAATGCAGGCCCTGCAACATGTATGTTTCATAAGTGTTCTTTAAACATTTGCATAGTTGCCCTGTGTTAAGGTAGGCCCTGCTGCAGAAACTGGGGTACCAGGAAGCTGCAACCCATAACTGCTGCTCTTGGCTTTCACAAGTAACTGCCCTTCAAGCTCTGGCTCCCCCCACCCCCTCCCGCAGAGGGGGGTCACACAACTGCAGCGTGTGTGGGTCCGCGTGTTTGCCATTCCCAGAAGTCTCTGTGTATTGTTGTACAAACAGCAAATTGCTGTATGTCTCAACACGTAATGAGTTTACATGTCTGGTGTTGCTTTAATCCTTGGCAAACGCAGAATACAAGGACAGGAGAATAATATACATCAGTGTTCTAATATACATGTTGTAAAGGCAAACATTGCTTAAAGAAGATTGCTATTGAAAAACATTCCAGTCTTTGAATGACTCAAAGCTGTACTCGGAAGCCAGGGCCTTGTTCTGCTGAGCTGCTAGAACAAAAGAGGGTGAGAGCACCGATGGGGGAGGGGTGTGCAACCCCGGGGTAGGTTGTCTCAAGCTCTGCACCCCGACGACTCAGGTCCATGGGGGATCTTCTCAAAAGTGTCCTTTATTCACAGGTGCTCAGCCTGTCACCACAGTTCCAGATACAGGGCTCTGGGTGCCTCCCCTCAAGGCCCTGCCTGGCTAGGCACAGGGTGTCTTTAGACATAACGCCAATGGGTGTCTGAATGTGTGTTTTGACCTTGATATGCCAAGCCAGGTTCAAGGTTTTGGTGTTGATCTATAAGGCCCTTCACGGTCTGGGCCCCTCATACCTCAGGGACCGCCTCGCCCTCCGCGCCCCAGAGCGGCTCCTTCAGTCCGCCGGGGGCGCCTTCTTGGAGGTCCCCCGTGTTAAGCGGGGGGCCACAATGGAGAGGGCATTCTCGGTGGCCGGGCTGGGCCGCGCCTTTGGAACTCCCTCCCTGAGGAAGCTCACCCGGCCCCGAGCCTATTGTCATTCGGGCGAAGTTGTAAAACCTGGCTGTTCGCCCAGGCCTTTGGGGAGAGGGGGAGGGTGGGTTAGAAGGTTTTATCTCCCCTACCGCTATTTATTGATTTATTGTTTTATTGAGTTCCCGGGCCCTGTTTTAATACTTTGAATTGTATTTGGTATGTTTTAATTGTTTTTAGATATATTTTATATGTACTGTTTTTTTGTACTGCTGTAAGCCGCCCCGAGCTGGTTTTAGGAGGGTCGGGGTAAAAATCTAATAAATGAAGCGAAATGATGAATATGAACACCGGTTTCGCCCTGTGTTCACCATGGGGTGCCGCTTAGACACACAGCCCATCTTGGGTCAAATCGGGGTTTTGCTCGGCACCCGATCTCAGCCCACAAGCGCTGCTGCCTCGATCCCCTAACACGCCACACAATATCCTTAGACACAACGTTGGCCACGTGCTCAGCCAGGACGCGCCAATTGTCCTTGTGACGCGACGGTGTTCACATCGCGAGTTCAACGGGTGGCCAAATTTTGGTTGGGATTGTTACAGTGCTTACACACAACGGCCAATCACGTGCTTACACATAACGGCCAATCACGTGCTTACACACAACGGCCAATCACGTGCTTAGGGAATTTGACACCCAATCTTTGTTATGTCTAAAGATGCCCTCAGTCTCTCCTGGCCAGGTATCAAACCCCGCAGTCTCTTCTCTCTAGTCTCTGGCGACCGGCTCCGTCGCCGATACCCCTGCAAGTAGAGCACTAGAGCCTCCCCTCAGGTTCTGCTGGCCAGGCACAGACTATTTTCACACGGACGCAGGGGGGCAAGTCCGGGAGTGCATGCTCGCCTCTGACTCGGCTGCTGTGGCCCACGGTCCGCCCGCATGGCGCCCCCCTCTTCCACACCACAGAGTTGTGGCATTGCCGGGGCAATCCCCGGCAAAGAGCAGGGCTGCAGCGGGTGTCCGCTGAGCAGACGGACAGCAGCCCCACCTCTGGCCAATGCACCAGGGTTGGCCGGCCCACTCTGCTGGCGGTGCTACAGCACCTGGAGCAGGAACAGCTTGTCCCGCGGACCTCTGCTCGGCGGGCTGTCTTTCAATGGACGTCCTGCCCGGGGGTGAGACGGGGCCGCTGTCCGTGTGAAAAAACCTGCCGTCCCTCCTGAAGCCAGCTAACGAGGCAGGGCCATCCTGCCTCCAGGCCTGCTTTCTTTTAAAGGGCCAGGACTGACCCTGCTGCTGCCACAGGGAGGTAATACGGAAACATCTATTACCTGAGGTCTGTGTACTCATATACTCGCCTCGAGGACCAACCAGCCATCATTCTCAATGTAACCAAACCAAGCACGTGCGCCTGGGACCTCGCATCTTCGTGAATGTTACACCCCTTGTCTCTCCCTAGGTTCCCCTTCCTTCGCCTCCCCCCTCCCCTCCGGTCTCTCAGATTGTAGGGACCGTGTCTATTCCATTACTTTGTAAAGCACCTGGTACATTGCTGGCGCTATATAAATGCTTGCTAATAAAATAATAATAATAATAAAAATTAATAGTAGTAAATATGATACCTGCAGTGATGAGCAAATTCCAGGGGACATTTTACTGAACTATGGCTTGGACTGTTCAGAGGTTGTTTTTTTTGGCGGGGGTGCTATAAAACATAGGGTACAGAAATAGACAAGGTGCTTTTTACAGAGAGTCAAGGACTTGGACACATTTTATTATTCATCCTTTTTAAAAGCATGGGTGTGGACAAAGGTCCCTGACCCCAAGAGCCGGCCGCAGATAGGGTTGCCATATAGGCAAACGTTTCCAGGACACTTATGAAAAATACATGTTGCAGGGTCTGCATTGGTGCCTTAGGGGTTGATTGGCTGGTGCAGCTGGTGCTCTTTGATCCCGGTTCCGAGATTTTGAGAAGCAGGGGTCTTGGGACTGGCTGAGACTGAGCTGCATTTGACCAGCCCAAGAGCAGCTCACGAGGCTCCCAAGCCACAGTTTGCCCACCCCTGCTTTAGCACTTCCTGTGTTCAAAGCACTTTACAACCCGTATCTAGTTCTGTCTCATAACAACCCTGCAAGGTAGGTCATTATTATTCCCATTTTACAGTTGGGAAACTGAGGCTGAAAGAGCGACTTGCCCGAGGCCTCCCACTGTGAGTTTATGGCTAAGAAAAGGGTTTGAGCCCTGAGAACACCTACACTGTGGCCCTTTTTAAACGGGTCGCAGCTGGGGGGGGGACGGTCCATGGTCACGGTGCTGCAGGGGTGGTTTGGCAGCAACACACCTATCTCTTCCGCATCCACACCCATGCCCCCACATCGAGCAACCGGGGTTGTTGCTGGTTGCTCTGTGTGGGGGCAATGGGTGGAGGTGGTTGGGGAAGCATGGTACGTTGGAGCATGCACGACCCCGCCCCCCCCACGCTCCCTCGCCGCCCGCCCTCTGGGGAGACGGGCGGGCGCCGCAGCCAATGTAGCCGCAGTGCCTGCCCAAACTGACCACGGCCCGGATTCCCGGCGGGGATTGCGGGTCGTGGCTGCCGTTCAGACGAGATGGCTCGATTCATCACGGCGGGGAATCACATTCGCCACGCGACCGGCTGAACCCGCGGGGCCGGCGCCGATCGCGTGGTCAATGTGATTCCCCGCCGCGATTGACTGTGATCAACATCTCGGGGGGGAACTTCCGTTCCCCTCATCAGACGTTACGGGATCACTTTCACCGTGTGCAGATTCACTGTGGTTGAGTGTGATCTCATAACATCTGAAAATACCCACACTCACGCATGCCCACCCCGTGGACATGCGTCGGCATGCATGGGTGCATCTCGTGTAAAAAGGGCCGATGTATTGACATTCACGGAAAGGGTCAAACTTGTGTTTGGGCACGTGCTGAAACTGGCCGCAGAGCACTAGAACAGCCCTCGGTTGGATCCAGACGTGAGCCTCTCCAATAAAAAAAAAATCCTGCCTTCCCAGGTGTAGATGGTTTTTGGATGCTACTGAGTCTAGCTTGGTGAACTCTAGCTGAGCGTCACAGTCCTGCAGCAGGCTGTTGGAGGACTCCTGACTGTAGCCGAGACCGCCTGCAATGAGTCATGGCCGACTGTTTGGGGGTGCAGTGGGGTCCCACTAACTCCCCCTTCCAGTGGCAGGGGGACAGTTTCCCACCCCCTAGGCCATGGGCACCCCCTGAGGCCAGGCCTCAATAATGTGATCTCACCCGCTCACTCCCCACTTCTCCCTGTTGCCGGGGGCTGCGTTCTGCCTGTCCAGGGGCCTCACCCACAGTGGGGCAGAAGGTAATACTACACACATCCCACCTGCCCCCTCCCTCTCTCCCTGGCGGGGTGGGTGGGAGAAGGCAATGAGTCCAGAGGCAAGGGAGGGGCCCCAAAGCCAGCGCAGGAGGACAGGGGATAAACTACAGCTAGTGCAGAATGTGGCGGCCCGTCTCCTTCCTGGGACCGGCCACGGGGAGCACATAAGACCGGTGCTCCGAGCACTGCACTGGCTGCCTATTGTCTTCCGGGCCCAATTCAGGGAGCTGGTCTTGACCTTTAAAGCCCTATATGGTCTAGGCCCCACATATCTGAGTGATTGCTTCACCCCCTGGGCCTCTGGTCAGTCCCTGCGGTCGTCCACGGGTGCCCTCCTGGAAGTCCCGCATTACCGACGGGTTCGGACGGACGGGAGGGCATTCTCGGCGGCGGCACCATCACTTTGGAACTCCCTTCCGGCGGAGGGTCACTTCAGCCCGAATCTTCTCGCCTTCCGATGAAATGGGAAGACCTGGCTTTCCCGCCAGGCGTTTGGCGGGGGCGGAAGGGGAGGGTGGGATGGGTGCGTCAGGGTCAAATTGGGGTCTTTCATTTCTGCACTGTTAGTGTTTTATTGTTTTGCGTGTGATTAAGAGTTAAAATATGTTTTATATTTTTCTGTTTATATTGTGTTTTAATTATGAATTGTGAGCCGCCCTGAGTCGCTTGTAGCGAGAGGGGTGGAGTAAAAATGTCCGTATAAATAAATAAATAAAATAAAATAAATTAAATAAGAGGATATGTCCTGTCTGGACTGCCACTGCCCTCTGCACTCCTTCCCCAGCGCAGCCAGAACTTGACAGGAGCAGATGAGGAGACTAACCCGTAGCCATACTTGGGAAGGCATCAAAGATCAGGGCTTCTAAGAGGCAGGGAATGGCTCCCTGCACCCTAGCGAAGTGCTGGTGGCACCCCTGAAAATGAGACAATTTCTGCTTCCGTTTAATTTAAACCAGCAGTTCCAAGCACCCGGTTGGACTAGATGACCCCCAAAAGGCTCTTCCAACTCTGTGATTCCAAGTCTGGCTTCCGAAGGGGGCAGGAGGGATGTGAGTCACTGGGATCTGTGGGGATATGAAAGCAGCTGTCTGTGATGGAGCAGGCACTGGCCTCTCCAGGCTTGCCTGACCATCACTCGTAACGCTGCCCATTTTCGGGGGGGTTATAAGCAGGGCCCCGATTCTTCTGCAAAATATTTTCCAAAATTCTGCGACCCAAAATGGAAAATTCTGCGACCCATATGGCAAAATTCTGCGACTCACATGGCAAAGCAGGAAACCCACCCAGAAAAACCACATGGCAAAGCAGGAAACCCACCCACAAAAACACATGGCAAAGTGTGTTTTTGCCATGTTACACACACATTACACACACAAACTGTAAAATGCAGAGCGTGCAGCGGGACCCCCCCCCCCCCAAACTGTAAAATGCAGAGCGCGCAGCGGCCCCCCCAGGAGAACACCCCCCCAACCACCTACTTACCTTATGCTGGAGCGGCGTCGATCCCTCGAGCGACTGGAGAAGCGGCAGCTGGAGGTTGGGCTGGAGTCCTTCAGTGGCGGCAGCAGCAGCAGCGGCGATCCCGGAGCGGCCGGAGAAGCGGCGGCTGGAGTCGGGTCCCTCGGCGGCAGCAGCGGTCTCAAGTGAATTCCGGACCATAAGTGACATGTGCTGATGTGACCTGCTTTATAAAGGCCGCGCAAGCCCCTGATTGGCTTGTGGCCTGAATAAAGCAGGTCCTGGATTGACTCACCGCCAAGGAAGGGAAATTCCGTGGGGATTTCCCCAGTTTCTGCGATAATCCTGCCTAGGGCAGGATTCTGCGAAAATTCCGCAAATTGCAGAAGCGCAGAAGACTCGGGGCCCTGGTTATAAGACCAGCAGGCAGAGGATCCCAGGCAGTCTGCCAGGAGAATGGAGAGTTCTGGCATGACAGGGTCTCCCTAGGCGCTGTCCTGAGTGCTGAAGGGAGGGGTCTGCAGCAGCACAACAAAGTTAATGCTCCTGGAATGTAAGGCAGTGTCAGGGCTGGGGCTTGCCTCCCGGCCCCTGCCCCGAATCCCAGACCTAGGAGGTCAACCCCCTGCCGCTTGCTGTTGCTAGGGCAACCGGCCCTGCAGCGCCGGATGCCGCACTGCCTCCTCCAGCGGCGCGGGGGGGCGGGGCTGTCCTTACAGCCGTTGCGGCGCACTGCACAGCTCAGAGCACGCCGGGGGGGGGCTTGCCTTTCCCTTCTTAAACCGGCGCAGGAGACATGCTGCCGCCGGTAATCGGAGCGAGAAGCTGGCCCCTAAGCTAAGTGTTGTGTTTACTGTTGATTATTGTGTGTGTGAGAGATATTGGGGTAGAACGGTGTGGGCGTGCATGGTGCTTGTGCTTACATAGGGTGGGTGGGTGCGATATCTGTTCCTGTTCCCTTGACCCTGGTAAACTTGGAGACGGTAGCGTGGGTGTGCAAGTCCTACCCCTTCCCCCGTCCCGGTCCCTTCCCCTCTTCGGTGTGTGTGGCCTTCTACCCTTCCTGTCCTCCCGGGCCCTATTCCCCCCATACCCCTGCACTACCGCCACACCGTGCAATCCCCGTCCCATTCCCCTTCCGTGCGCGTGGGGGGGTGAGACTTTGTGGCGGGCAGGGCCCGGCCTGGCCTCGACCTTCTGCTCTGTGCCCAATGATGATAAAGGCCTCGTTTCTTTGAGACATATAGGGCCGCCATACTATCCTGACGGGCAATCTCCCCTTCCCCTGTGGGGACAGAGCACGTGTGACTGTGTTGGGTACGAGTGGGCGGAGTCGTGTGTGGAACCCTTTCCCCCGTCCCCACTGACAGGCAGGCAGTACTGAGAGGATGATCGGCTGCTGACATCACCCAGGGAGGACAGGCAGTTTGTTATAGTTACACCATATCCTCCCTCCAGGAGCCCCCAATGATATGAATTTGGGGGGTTCCTTGCTTCCCTTTGGCCCAAAAGATATATTTTGTGGAATCAAATGGTATAAAGGTGTGGCAATGCTCAATATGAGTCAATGGGATTTTTCTGCTACAAAAAGGGCCATATCTCTGCTCCAGCTATACCTATTGGTATGAAAGTTGGTTTCCCCATTGATCTGTGTTTCTTCTGCCCCTCTACCAAATTTGGCTGAAATTGGATTTTGGAATCCAAAGTTATTAAGGGGGACACACAGATGCTCATTGGCATTTCCATAGAGAACCAGGCTAAAACCAAACTGTAAATCACCTGATTTTCCTGCCCTTTCTCACATTTTAGAGGCCTGGTTTTATTATTCTGTGGTATTTGGGTGAGACAATGTGACATGCTCTATAGTGACACAAATACTGAAACCAGCTATTTCTGGCTCCACCAAACCTGGCCAGCCCAGCCATAAAATCAATCTCAGCTGCTCCTCACCCAAACATGTTTGCAGACTATAAATGGTATAAACTGTACAGAGCCTACTCAAAAATAAGTTCACACAGGCCTGGCCATGTGAGTGAGTGATGAGAGGCAGTGACCCCTTCATTTTTTTCCACCCCTTGTTCACACAACTGGCCATAGGGAGGCAGAAGGGGAGTTTATTAGTTCTCTTAATAAGCATGGGTATTTGGGTGCTGTTAACGCCCAGCTGGTCTGGCCCGGGCAGATGCAGGTGGCTGTAGCAGGGTGAGTGAAAGAAGAGGAGCAGGCAATTTGTAGAGCAAGGAAGCAGGTTTTATGGTTGTTTGCTGTTCTGAAGCTCTGGGTTTAAAGAGCTGTGCTACTTGTAAGGAGTGAGTCAATGGCCAGGAAAGCCCAGGGTAGAGCTCTGCAGTGAGCAAGGGAGAAAGATATGTAAATAAAGATGTTTTATGTGGACAACTGAGAGACCAGGGCTTGATTCAAGGGAAAAAATGGGGGGCATGCAGCAAATGATGATGTTCCAGTGGGTAACAACCCTGAGACTCCCTCTCTCAACCAAACTCTTATCACCTGCTTGTGGGAACAAACCCTGTCTTGCCAGCTATCGGAGTCAAAAATCCTACCATTGGCTGAAACACAGCCGTTCCTCTGAGCCAGCAGGTCCCAGTGCAGAGTGGAAGTCAGCTGCTCCTGAATTGTAGTGCTGGCTTTGGAACGGTGTGGGTGACGGAGCAGCCTTTGAAGGATCAGAACCATTGTCCAGTACCAGGGGTGTAGCTAGGTAGGAATGGGCCCCCTGTTGAGGTAATCCTTTCCAGTGTGCATATGCACTCTACAAACGTGTGGTCCCCCGACTTGTGGGCCCCGGTGCAACTGTATCTGTTATTGCTACTGGTTGAGTAGCAGCAAGAACAGGAACAGGGAGGCTCGGATGACAAAACCAGCTGGGAAAACTAGGGTGCAAGGCACAGTCCGGAATCAAAACGGTCCGTCTGAGCAGACAACCAAACCAAGTGGCAGCTCAGATCATAGTCCAAACAGGGCCCAGGCCAGCCCAGATCATGGGCAGGCTCACAGGATCACACACTGAGCGGGGTCAGGGCTGGCTGGACAAACCTAGGGCTGGCAGACAGGATCGTTTGCAAGCAGGTAGGAGGATTAGTAGCAGGCTTGTCCAGTAGTGCAAGTTCAGGAGCAAGCCAAGCCAATGATCAGGTTCCAAGAGATCAATCGAAGGACAGTCAGGACTAGGAGCAAAGGGAATTGGATGCAACGAAGGGGCTGGAGGTAGAAGACAGGAACGGGGTCAAGGCAAAGGCAACCAGTGACTGTCAGGCCCCAGGTCTTGAAACACTGGCCCTGTGGGTTTGGGAGTGCTGCCTCAACCACAGGGGCCACGGCTCAGGACTGATTTCCGCCTGCTTCCCTCCTCCCATGACTCCTCCTGTTTTCTTCCACTCCTCACCCTGCCACCCCCATTCCCGGCTGTGTCCCATTGCGCCAGTCCTGCCTCCCGACTTCCTGGTTGGCTGCCAGTCAATACGTAAGGCCTGCTGGTGGCCCCAGCAGATTGGGTGAGGTCATTGCTCTTCTTTGTTTGAGTTCTGATCCCAGGTCCTTGTGTGCTCTCCCCTCCCCTCGCTCCTACTTCCCCTAGCCGCTGGTGGTGTGTTGTCTTGCCTCAGCTGTGCTTTCTAGCCCCTGTTGCCTCTTCCCTCTAGACCCTTCTCTTCTCCTTTTCGTAGACTCCTTGTTTCCTGTTCTTTCCTGGACCTCAGTGATGAGCTGTATGCTCTCTGAGGCTGGGTCTCTGTGATGAGCTTCAATCTCTCTCCGACTGCCCCCTCTTACCTTCTTGCTGCCCCTCTCTAGGTCTTAGGTTTGTCCTCTCCCACCTCTAACCCATCCCTTCAGCTTCCCTGTGCCCTGACCCTCCCTCACCCCTGTTACAGCAACACATAAAACACAGAGAGCTGTTGTTCTGTCTAGTTCCTGTTACCTCTGGGCAGTCCTTGATTCTGTCAGCCGGGGCTGACTTTAGAATTTGTGTGGGGGCCAAGGCAAAAACAAAACACAGTGCCCCACCTGCTCCCATCCCCTTTAACATTAAGCGGTATGGTGCTTGTCATATAAGTTTAAAAACCAACCCACCCACCCCCCTCCAAAATCAGTACAATATAAGTGAAGTTGAGAACTAATTTAGTGAGACAGAACTTAAGAATATCCGGCAAGATTTTCAGGAACCGAGGGTAACTAAGATGTATTTTGCATAGTTTTACATGAAAACACTCCTACAGGCCCCTAAAGACCATGTATTTGGGGTCCTGCTGGGAGGCATTCCTGTCACTGCTGCACTGGAGAAGGGGGGGGCTGCATGGAGGGCCCCCCCAAATAGGGTGGCCATGCCTCCCCTTTAAAAGAGGACACTTATGAAAAATACATGTTGCAGGGTTGGATTGGTTGCAGTGCAGCCCCGTGCCATGTATTTTTCATAACTGTCCTCTTTTAAAGGGGAGGTATGGCTACCCTACCCCCAAAAGTGCAGGAAAGTGTGGGCTATGGGTCCTGCCTGAGGCAGCCAATCCCATGCCCAAGGGGAGTGGCTTAGCCATTGCTGGTTATGGTGCCCAGCGGGGCTGGCCGTATCACAGGGCAACCTAGGGTGACCATCCTGGCCCCTTCTCTTTCTGAGGCCTTGCAGTGGTTCCTGTTTTCACCAGGACAGGATGTGGGGGCCCTGCTCCCTCCCAGTGGGGCCCCAGATATGACCACCTTTAGGGCCTTATGCAGCCCCCCCCCCCATGAAGGTTTGGTGTGATAGGGGAGGGACAGGGCTGCCAGAGGCCTAGCATTTTATCTTTGCCCTGGAGCTTGCAAATTCTAAGGCAAGAGTGCCAATGGCACTAGGGTTGCAACCTAAGCACGTTTTAGTTAGTTCTGAACTAAATAGTAGAGGAGGACACGTTACAAGTGTTTATACCCTTTGATAAAGAAACGGTTATTTACCCTCTCAAATAGTACTAGAACTAGGGGACACTCCATGAAACTAGCTGCCGGGCAGATTTAAAACAAATAAAAGGAAGTACTTTTTCACTCGACGCATAATTATCTTATGGAATTTGTTGCCAGAGGACGTTGTCAGGGCCAGTAGTGTAGCTGGGTTCAAAAAAGGACTTGATGGGGCGCCACTGGGCATGCGCGGACAGTAGATGCGTCTGCTGAGAGCTCCCTGCAGCCCGGAAAAGAACGCTGACTAAAACAAGGTAAAATGGAAATAAAATACAATTAAATGGGCAGGAACGTAAAGAAGAACCTGCCAGCCTCCCAAATAGAAAAAAAAGGGACCTCCCCAAGGCCGAAACGGCAAAAAAAAAAATCAGAAAAAGAAAGCAGTGGGGGAGGGGAAGAAAAAGACACAAGGCCCAAAATGGCGGCCGCGGCAGTGCGACAACGGAGCGGGGAGCAGACTGAAATGGCCTTGCAGATTGCTACCCTCACCCAAACAATCAGGACCCAACATGAGGATGCAAGGAGGCAGTGGGAGACTTTAAATGAGGGCATTACAAAAGTAAACAGTGTAGTAGAAACACTGAACAACAAATTTGATGGAGTCTCCTCACGTGTGACTGAGCTAGAAACAAGCATGAAGGAGAGAGAAGACAGGGAAGGAAAATGGGAGGAAAGGCTGATGGCAATGCAAAAGGGGGGAATACAACATAAATTGGAAGACCTTGAGAACAGAGGAAGGAGAAACAACCTAAGAATACAGGGGATTCCAGAAGCCACAGAGGCACAAGGAGGGAGAGCCCGGATTCAAAAAATACTGAAAGCTGTCTTCCCACTAGCAGAGCAGATTCACAACATCGAAATAGAAAGAGCGCACAGAACTTTAAGACCACGACCTAAAGAGGGAGAACCCCCCAGGGCCCTGATATTCAGATGTCTAAAATTCCAGGACAAAGAAAAGGTGCTCTGGGAAGCCAGAAAAAATAAAGAGTTGAAATTTGAGGGACACAGAGTTATGATCCAACCAGACTTGGCCCCTGCCACTATAGCAAGGAGGAGAAAGTGGTCTACATTTCTGGACAAATTCAAGGCACAAGGAGTGTCAGCCCAAGTGAGATACCCTGCAATCTTCTCATTCATGCACCAAGGGCGAAGAAGGAACTTTCACGAGATTCAGGCACTGGAAAAATATCTGCAGTTTAAAATGCCAGAGATGAATAGTCAGGAGAATGGAGAACAAGCGGAGTAGAGACACAGGACAGGAAAAGAAGGGAAGGACTGAGACTAAAAGAAAGGGAGAAAAAGAGAAGAAAGAAAGAAAGAAAAGAGAGGAATAAAAGAATTCACAGCGTTAAGGGACAGAATGTTGGACCTAAGGGCCCATCGAGTAACTGGACATAAGGGAGGGCTTGGCAGGGAGACAGGCGGAAACAAAGCGACTCCATGGCAAACCCCTCAAAGGCTCCTTTAAACCCCCTTGCAGGGGNCTTACCTTCTTGCTGCCCCTCTCTAGGTCTTAGGTTTGTCCTCTCCCACCTCTAACCCATCCCTTCAGCTTCCCTGTGCCCTGACCCTCCCTCACCCCTGTTACAGCAACACATAAAACACAGAGAGCTGTTGTTCTGTCTAGTTCCTGTTACCTCTGGGCAGTCCTTGATTCTGCCAGCCGGGGCTGACTTTAGAATTTGTGTGGGGGCCAGGGCAAAAACCAAACACAGTGCCCCCCCTGCTCCCATCCCCTTTAACATTGAGCGGTATGGTGCTTGTCATATAAGTTTAAAAACCAACCCACCCACCCCCCTCCAAAATCAGTACAATATAAGTGAAGTTGAGAACTAATTTAGTGAGACAGAACTTAAGAATATCCGGCAAGATTTTCAGGAACCGAGGGTAACTAAGATGTATTTTGCATAGTTTTACATGAAAACACTCCTACAGGACCCTAAAGACCATGTATTTGGGGTCCTGCTGGGAGGCATTCCTGTCACTGCTGCACTGGAGAAGGGGGGGGCTGCATGGAGGGCCCCCCCAAATAGGGTGGCCATGCCTCCCCTTTAAAAGAGGACACTTATGACAAATACATGTTGCAGGGTTGGATTGGTTGCAGTGCAGCCCCGTGCCATGTATTTTTCATAACTGTCCTCTTTTAAAGGGGAGGTATGGCTACCCTACCCCCAAAAGTGCAGGAAAGTGTGGGCTATGGGTCCTGCCTGAGGCAGCCAATCCCATGCCCAAGGGGAGTGGCTTAGCCATTGCTGGTTATGGTGCCCAGCGGGGCTGGCCGTATCACAGGGCAACCTAGGGTGACCATCCTGGCCCCTTCTCTTTCTGAGGCCTTGCAGTGGCTCCTGTTTTCACCAGGACAGGATGTGGGGGCCCTGCTCCCTCCCAGTGGGGCCCCAGATATGACCACCTTTAGGGCCTTATGCAGCCCCCCCCCCCATGAAGGTTTGGTGTGATAGGGGAGGGACAGGGCTGCCAGAGGCCTAGCATTTTATCTTTGCCCTGGAGCTTGCAAATTCTAAGGCAAGAGTGCCAATGGCACTAGGGTTGCAACCTAAGCACGTTTTAGTTAGTTCTGAACTAAATAGTAGAGGAGGACACGTTACAAGTGTTTATACCCTTTGATAAAGAAACGGTTATTTACCCTCTCAAATAGTACTAGAACTAGGGGACACTCCATGAAACTAGCTGCCGGGCAGATTTAAAACAAATAAAAGGAAGTACTTTTTCACTCGACGCATAATTATCTTATGGAATTTGTTGCCAGAGGACGTTGTCAGGGCCAGTAGTAAATGGGCAGGAACGTAAAGAAGAACCTGCCAGCCTCCCAAATAGAAAAAAAAGGGACCTCCCCAAGGCCGAAACGGCAAAAAAAAAAATCAGAAAAAGAAAGCAGTGGGGGAGGGGAAGAAAAAGACACAAGGCCCAAAATGGCGGCCGCGGCAGTGCAACAACGGAGCGGGGAGCAGACTGAAATGGCCTTGCAGATTGCTACCCTCACCCAAACAATCAGGACCCAACATGAGGATGCAAGGAGGCAGTGGGAGACTTTAAATGAGGGCATTACAAAAGTAAACAGTGTAGTAGAAACACTGAACAACAAATTTGATGGAGTCTCCTCACGTGTGACTGAGCTAGAAACAAGAATGAAGGAGAGAGAAGACAGGGAAGGAAAATGGGAGGAAAGGCTGATGGCAATGCAAAAGGGGGGAATACAACATAAATTGGAAGACCTTGAGAACAGAGGAAGGAGAAACAACCTAAGAATACAGGGGATTCCAGAAGCCACAGAGGCACAAGGAGGGAGAGCCCGGATTCAAAAAATACTGAAAGCTGTCTTCCCACTAGCAGAGCAGATTCACAACATCGAAATAGAAAGAGAACACAGAACTTTAAGACCAAAACCTAAAGAGGGAGAACCCCCCAGGGCCCTGATATTCAGATGT
>QEPC01012618.1:1925899-1936754 GCA_003113815.1 Sphenodon punctatus | reverse complement strand
GGGCAGGGACCGTGTCTATTTTATTCTCTGTAAAGCGCTAGGTACATCGCTGGTGCTATATAAAAGCTTATAATAATTATAATAATATAATATGTAATTTGCATGTTTGCCTAATTTGCATATGCTTTCAGAATTAATGCATGATGGGAGGTAACTGGGGAACAAGTAGAGAGTGATTTGCTGCCCCCTGGATAATAGGGAGTTTGTTCCTATGGTGCAATGATGGGCCATGACAACAGCATTCTTGGAAAGGCACTGGGGCTGGGTTTGAGTGTGGGTTGCCATAGCCTGGAAAGCTGTTGGAAATGCTGTCAACCCCAGGTGTGTGCTATCTAAACATAAGCAGACAGAAGGTTTATAAACTTTAGTAAGATGGGGGGGGATTTTATTTATTATTGTTTTGCAGGGGGGATTATTATAGCACAGGTACAAAAGAGCTGCTGAAAAAGGTAAGGATCGCTAGTTCTATCAATATCTATGGACTTCTCTGACTTGATTGTATGTTGATATCATTAGGTTAGGAAATAAGCTTTTAGAGGTTTCTGAAATTGGGTAACAAATAGCTACAGCCAACATGGGATGGCTTTCTTAGACTAGTTTGGAGGGTTCATGAAGGGGCATTAGCCTGCCTCTCTCAGAGTGGCTTACAATTTAAAAAACAAACATACATGAAAACAATTCCCATAACAACATAAATAAATCATATTACAATTTTAACCTGCCGATAACATGGGATGTCTAGGATGGTGCCCACAGAATTGGCCCAGAACACTCATCCAACCAGGTCTCCATCACACACATGAGGTCCCAGCCTTCTGGTGGGATGGCCTTACTGGAACAAGGTTAAGGCCAGGGACCTGAGTTGACTGCACCAAAAAATCTTAAATTCTGCAATCAGTGAAGCCAAATTCTGCAAATTCACCGTGAGCATTAATATTTGCATAATTAACTTGATGTGCATAACTATGCATGCTGGGAAGCAAATTTGCAATAGGTTTGACATAGAATCACAACTTTNTTTAATGAGTGTGCTATCTGGATAAAAGTAAGGCCATTGGGTAATGGAATGTTCCCAAGTTGGAATAATGTTACTAACGCAGCTAGGAATATCTCTCTCCTTTTAGGTGGAAAGATAGATGTGCGGGATATTGTGGATTTTGAATTATTGCACCATGATAGTCGAAGTAGCTGTGTTAAGATATTTTTTCATTCAAGTACTTGGGTACAGAAATTATTTAAGGGTAGGAAGTATTTAATTTCTAGCGCTATCTCAATAGATAGAGTTTTTGTCAGCAGATCCCGTAGAGGGACCGGGTATGATTATTCTGCTGAGCTCCCTCTGCTCCTCTCCTCACCCAATCGTATCGCTATAACAGGAAATCAAAAACCTTGCACTGTTCATATGAATGTACCAGCAGAGGGAGGCGGTAATAAGGAAGAGGAAGGAATGGAGGTTAATGTGGCCCAAGATTTGTTAATAGCGCTAGAAAGTGATAGAGACCCAGTCAAGGAAGGGGGTGGAGCCCAACCAATTCCGGACCCACAGGTAGCAGTTGCTGTGGTAAAGCCAAAGGGTCTTACCTCCTTTTCAAACATAATGAAGTAATTGTTAGAAAATGAATTATTAGGGATTGAGGATCTACGTACGGTGGCGGCTTTCTCTGAGCTTTCCATTCTAGAACAAGATATTGTGATCCAAAAGATAGAAATGGTCAGGAAGTCTTTCCTGCCCTTCTTTGGATTATCAAGCCAAAAATTTGGGAATTGGCAATAAGGATCTTGTGCCTAAGATTAGGACGGAAAACGAGCGGACAGCAGCTCGCTTTCTGGCACAGGATGAATTGGCAGTTATCATCCATCCCACTGCCCAGGTTATTAGTGATCGCCCCTGTTGGGCTCAGACGGGCCCCGCAGTAGCAGACCAAGCAGAAATGGCGGGTGTCATAGCTGCTTCCGAATGTAATGGCTTGGAGTTAGGTTGTGTGGAGGTCCAGGCAGGGCTAATATCCTCTCCAGTAGGGGAGGTTGCGAAGGGTGTTGGGCAGGACTCGACCTTATCCGCAAAACAGGAAGCATTGGTAAAGAGTGCACAATGATGCAAGGGGACCCTGGAGGTGACCCCCGATGAGGGTGTCTTTATAACCCCCTTGGGGGGTGGTGGTTAATGATTGAAAATGTACACGTTGGCTCCCCCCTCCCTGAATCTGCGAGAGTATTTCTAGCGGAAAAAGCAAAGGAGTCGGAGTTACTGATTGACCCTCTCCAAGAAGTGCATAGTGGTTGTAGCAGAGCCTTGAGATTTCCTTCATGGAACATTGCAGGGTATAAAGCTAAATGTAGGGATCTGGACTGGTTTTCTTACCTGTGTAGATACGATCTATTATTCTTGCAAGAAACATGGTGTTTGTATGATTTTTCTTGCAGGGGGTTTGATGTGTACTGTGTCCAGGCTACTCCCTCGGCCTGTCTCTTATACACATCTAGATGTGTATAAGAGACAGCTTTTGGGCTGTACAGATTCGATGATGTCTAGAGCGGTGGCAAGATTCTGTCAAATATTTATGTTGTTAAGGAAAGCCCTTCTGGGGAATTGTGATTGAAAGGCAATGTTAGATGCTGAACTTGGGGATGTGGTCTGGATTGATTGGATTTGTATATTTAACTTTGTGTCATATGTATATATGTCATGTGATGGTGTTGGGGTGTGTTGGATATTTAATAGCCTTGGGCTACACAATAAATAAATACTTGACTTGACCTGGATATGCCCTCCAGTGCCAGCCCCAAAACCTTTACCAAACTTCCCCTTTGACTAGCTCCCTGGCCAAGGCCGAAGGGGGAAACCATTTGCCCGTGTGGGCACGAGTAAGGAGAATGGCGTCATTAAGTTTGAGGGCCATGCTTGCCCTTTCCCCCGCTTGACACCCCTTCCGGAGGCACGATCCCGGTGCTAGCCATGCCCTGCTAATCACCATGAATCGCACCCCCATCTCTTATGGAGATGACTCTTACTTTATCCTAAAACTACCTAACCTACAAGCTATTAACCATACTGGACCCCCGCCACCAGCATGGTGCAACCCTTTTGGATTGCACCCTCCCCACCAACCCTCGCTCAAATCAAGTTCCTCAACTCCGCGGCTAAAGTAGCTAAATAAAAAGCGTTACCCTGCCTGGCTAAATGAACCCCATCCTTCAAAAATAAGTCTGACCGCCTGTGGGTCACATACTCGTGCCGGATACAGCTTTCCCCTAAACCCGACCACCATTTGGTAATCTCCTGATTGACCTTCTTCCTGGCCTTATAAATTTTCTTAGGATTCACCTCGTTGCCCCAATTTAGCCGTGGTACCAAGCATGTCCATAATACTCTAGCACCTTGGTAAATCCCTTTAATCCTTAACATGTCATTTTTGATTCTAATTATTAAGTTAACCCCCTTGGTTACCCTCAAATCATTCTCTCCCAGGTGAACAAGTATAATTTGGGGCCGTGGTTGGTGTTGCATTTTTGTTAACGTTGGGACCAACTCTTCCCATCTCTTGCCCCCACGGCCCAGCCAGACTATCTTAGCTCTGCCTGCGAGGCCCAGTTGTGTCCCCCCTTGTGTGTGTTGCGCTGCCTCTCCAGCCCGGCGGACCGAACTGTGGCCGACAATCCATGCCACCGTNCCCCCCAATTGAGATCCAGGGTTTTCAGGTGTTTTCCATCCCGAGGGTGAGAACTAAGTAAATCGAAAGGGCGTGTTTCTGGGGGACTGGCAATTTTGCTATCAGAGGGGTGTTATGGATCCTTTTTGGAAATTTGCAAGAATAGGCATGAAATCCAGATTGGACTTTTGAGTCTATCTGGGGGAGAGCAAGTTTTACTGCTCAATGTATATATATACCCCCAGTGGACTCTCTCTATTTTGACCCCAGCGTATGGTCTGTCCTGGAAGAAATCTTGGAAGATTTAGAGACCCAATATCCAACTGCAGTGTTATTAATGGCAGGAGATTGGAATGCCAGGATATAGGCTCTACAGTAGGTCCTCTCAATGTCTCATTGCTGGGACATGGAGGTGCCTGCATGAAGAGAAGATCAAGGGACCAGATTAGGAACCAGGCAGGGGAATGTTTGAGTCATCTGCTTCAGACCAATGGTCTTCTGGTGTTGAATGGCAGAGGCCCGTTGGACCCTGATGGTGAATTTACATGTATTAATCCCCACGGGAGAAGCGTGGTGGATTATATAATAGCTAGGATTTGCCATCAGGATAGAATGGAAAATTTTGAGGTAGGGGTTCGCCCTGAGTCTGACCATGCTGTGTTGAAGTGATATTATTCTGAAGGAAGGGGGAGAAACTGTGTATCAACCACCCCCCAGGGAAGGTGGGATTGTTGATAAATCCAGGGTTAGATGGTCTACCTCCTTGCCGGTTGAACTCCTGGATAACCTATGGGGGAGTGAATGTCTTGGGCTGAGGGAGAAAATGATTGCTGCCAGGCCTGAAGACATCGATCTAATCTCCGGATGTTATGCCTCTGTACTAGCCATTCTAGGGAATATAGGATACTGTCACACAAGAAGCAAGGTGGCTCTTTATATTTGAGGACATGGTTTGACCAAGAGTGCCGGGAGGCTAGAAGTTTTTGGCCCATGCCAAACTTCTCTGGGTTAAGGGACAGTCGGAATTTACACAGGCCCAATTCCTTGAAGCAAGGAGAAGGTATAAGAACTTGGTTAAAACAAAAAAATTGAGCGTTGTTTGGAGGGCATGGGCCAAACTTAAAAATGCAGCCTTGTTAAAAGATTCCAGGCAGTTTTGGCATTTGATTTACTGTGCGTTGCAGCCAAGAGTAAATAGGGTATCTAAGGCTGCTGATGAAGATCGATGGTTATCGTATTTTGAGGGTCTTTTTGCATTGGGAGGGGAGGAAGAAGAGGGAATTGCAATAGAAAGGGAGGAGTTAGGGGATATCCCTTTCTCATCTTACGTGTCAGATTTTGACGAAACAGTAAGTACTCAGGAAGTGATGGATTTGATCTTAATGTTAAAGCCTAACAAAGCCCCGGGCTTTGACTTTATAGTGGCTGAGGTGTTACAGGCAAGCCCAGAATGGTGGGCCCCTATGCTGGCAGGCTTCTTTTCATCGATTAACAGACATAAAAGCGTCCCCCCAGGATTGGGGTTTATCAATTATTATGCCGGTATTTAAAAAGGGAGACCCAGAGGACCCCAGTTGCTATCGCCCAATAAGTCTCCTCCCAGTCATAGGAAAACTATACGCTAAAGTATTGTTGAACATTTAGAGCAATGGGCAGAGGCCCGGGACCTGCTCCCACAGGAGCAATTTTGTTTTCGTAGAAATAGATCTACTACTGATAGCGGCTTCACCGTTTTGCATATTTTCACCAAGTATACAAAGATCAGGGCTGGTAAAATGTTTATGGCTTTTACAGATTTTCAGAGGGCCTGTCACTTATTAGAATCCGCCTTGGATTTTTTAACCCTGCCTTATCCCTCAGGTGCTTTCATTATAGCAGGAGATCTAAATGCTAGGATGAAGTTGGATCTGATGTCTCCAGTCCTTATAAAGAATTAGATACCTTTTTAGAAATCCCAGACAGAGCATCCAAGGATCCCAATGTTAACTGTACAGGACATAAGCATGTATACATTCTTGAGAGCTTTGCTTTGACTGTTCTAGATATAATCCAAAACTTTATTGAACCTACCTGCTACTACCCCAGCTGTCCTGTTAAGACCTGAATTAAGTCCGATTCCCTTACACAACATTACTTATTGGCACTTCCTTCATCTTCACGTGGAAGACCCATTCCTCAAATTGGTTTTAGAGGAAGAATACACATTCGTGGCCTCCAAACCCTCCATTTGACTTACAAATTCTAAAGAGTATTTCAAAATTAGGTTTAATATGGACCATCTGCCTGATGAAGGACCCTGTGAGGTCTGAAAGCCTGCCTACCTCCACCAACTGGAGTTGGTCCAATAAAAGATATCACTTTACTACTTTGTCTCCATTGCTGATATTTGAGACCAACACGGCAAACCCTACTTTCTCTACACCAGTTTGTCACGGGTTTGAGGTCCAACACCCCACTTTCCTGGGTTGGGTGACTCAGTTTCCCTCACTTACAGCCCACCTGAATCAGTTATCTCTCTGACTGATCAGGTCCTGCAGAGGGAAGAATCCTTTTGCCACCCAAACTCCCAGGGAGCCTCCCATTTACACGCTCTCTCTCTGGGTTCGCAAGAGTTTGCAAGCTCAAGTTGCTCGCTTGTGTTCCCAATGTTAGACCACAGACACTTCTTCATAAAGATAAGAAGAAAATTTATTGATTACATAAGCCAATATAGTTTAATACAGAGTGGCTAATCAAATGAAAAGTAATATAACGCATTTCTATTCTATACTGGGAAATTCCCTATATAAGATCTTACCCCACAAAGTCCATTCTCAGTTAGTGATGTAAATGACTGGGCACTGATCTCTTAGCTGGTAGAAAGCAAAGTTCTTCTCCCTCAATCCATAGTTCCAGCAGTCTCGCTTGCTGGCATGCAAGATGTAGGTGAGCTCTCAGCTCCAAGAGAGAGCAGAAGATGGCTGCCTCCTTCTTTGTCTTGTCTGTTGGCTTAAATAACATTTCAGAGTCTTTGTTTCCCTTCCCACCTTGGGGGAAGCTGGAGAGGTCATGCCTGTCCGCACGTAGGCAAAGCCAGCAGGTAGGCACGCAGGCAAACTTAATTTGCACCTGAATGGATTTCTGTCTGGTGTCTCCTCTGAAAACACATTCTTTATCTCTCTCCATTNCCACTTGAGATAACCAGGGATATTTCAAAGCCCCTTGATACAGCAGTTCTTCTTGCAAGCATCATATAGATAGAGCCGTCTCCCCTTGTGAACATAGACGGGACCAATAACCAATCGCCGCCTGCTTAGCCAAGTGGGAAATAGGGATCATACCAGTTTCAGCTCGGAGAACTGCAGCTGGGGTTCCCTGCGGGACCCGAAGCAAACTATGAAGGAATCTATTTTGGACAACTTCGAGTAGTTGTAAAGACCGTGCTGTCATCAATTCTGTTCCGAAAAGCAAAATGGTGTGCACTTTTGTCTTGAATACATCTATAATCTCTGAGATGGTGATGGCAACAAATCTAGCAGTTAGCCTTAAGATCCCTTTTGCTGCTGCCAGGGCCATAGCAGCTATTAATTATTGGTGCCTTTCCCAAGACCCAGTTCTGGATATAGTGATCCCCAGGTAAACGTAAGAGTCCACCTGTACAAAACACTTACCATTTATATTCCAGTTACCCTTAGGGGATCTCCCACCTATCACCATTACCTGAGACTTTTGACAATTGATATTTAAACCTTTATCGGTACAATAGTTGATTAGTTTTCCAAGCAGCTTGCACATCCCCTTTTTCGTCTGAGCCATCGTAACCACGTCATCAGCATACATGAGAACAGGGGTGACCCGATCTTGAATCCTTGGTGGGTGACACTCATCATCTGCCAGGATTTGAGGTAAATCTTTGAGATATAAACTAAACAATAAGGGGGCCAGCACACATCCTTGCCTGACCCCCTTCCTTATAGAAAAAGTCCTAGACAGTGAGCCATCCCCACCCAGACAAATTCTTGCCTGATTGCCTGTATGGACGCTTATCAACAGGCGTAATAGCCCATCATGCAAGCCAAGTCGGTGCAGATGACACCATAATTTGGCCCTGGGGACTGAATCGAAGGCTGTGTAGAGGGGGTGCTGTGGTTGGCTGGAGCTAGAGGAGGGGAGAGCCCCCAGTGGAGGATTGCCCTGCCACTCAAGCCTGCATCCCTCCCTTCCACAGGTATTTCCAGGCAAGGCGGGGCCCGGAGGGCAACACCCAAAGGGTGTCGGCCGTCGTGGCTGTGGTCAGGCACTCTGCCNGACCACAGACACTTCTTCATAAAGATAAGAAGAAAATTTATTGATTACATAAGCCAATATAGTTTAATACAGAGTGGCTAATCAAATGAAAAGTAATATAACGCATTTCTATTCTATACTGGGAAATTCCCTATATAAGATCTTACCCCACAAAGTCCATTCTCAGTTAGTGATGTAAATGACTGGGCACTGATCTCTTAGCTGGTAGAAAGCAAAGTTCTTCTCCCTCAATCCATAGTTCCAGCAGTCTCGCTTGCTGGCATGCAAGATGTAGGTGAGCTCTCAGCTCCAAGAGAGAGCAGAAGATGGCTGCCTCCTTCTTTGTCTTGTCTGTTGGCTTAAATAACATTTCAGAGTCTTTGTTTCCCTTCCCACCTTGGGGGAAGCTGGAGAGGTCATGCCTGTCCGCACGTAGGCAAAGCCAGCAGGTAGGCACGCAGGCAAACTTAATTTGCACCTGAATGGATTTCTGTCTGGTGTCTCCTCTGAAAACACATTCTTTATCTCTCTCCATATCCTGGAGGGATTTCCCAACTGTCGGTTTACACTACATGATTACAGGAATTGAGTTGTGAGTTCTCAACATTACATCCATGTTTAACCTTTAGCTTTACATATATGCTAGACCTATAGTTCAGTATCTCTCCTGTGTGACCTTATGTTCCTTCATGACACAGTTCAAAAAGGCAGAGAATCTGGGACACCTCAATGCAAGAGGATCTACTATCAATGAACAGGGTATCTCAAACTGCCCCTTAGCTGTCAGTTTTGGAATCCAGTTTTGAATTTGAACCTTATCTAGGTTTTTATCCCCTTTCCTAAGAACTGCTTTTATTAAATTGAGGCTTTCCTTATTTTATTCAAATATCTTAGTGAGCAGATTCAATGGTGTCCCCTATGAGGATACGTTCTGGTGCCTTAGAATCATTTCTCCATATTCTTCTATCTTGGCCTTTATATTCTGACCTTCAAGCTCTTTGGATTGGCCTCTCTATCTGAGCCATGAGTTTGTATATTGGCCTGAAACTGAGCAACTGAAAATCTTTCTAGGCAACAAGTCTAAACATGTCACCTATTCAGTTGCTGTGTTCGCCTTAAATGCCAACAGGACAAGAATGGAAATTGTCTAATTTTATCCAGTCATTTTATAGTCTGTTTTAATTATCCTTTTATTAAGTGAATTATTTTACTTAGTTCTCTTATTGTTTAATGTTTCAATTTAATATTTTTTTTGGTGATAGTTGCAAAACCAACAATAAATGTTTGACTAAAATGGATAAAACAGCAATACACTATTCAGGAGCAACGATTAAAGGACACCCCCCTTCCACATTTTATTATTTTCCCTGTTTAGGGAATTTCCCCCTATAAATGAATACACTAACATTAATAATTTTATGTTTATAGTTGTCCCCCCCCAGGCCCATCAAATAGCGCTTGGAGCACTTTATAGCATAAGTATATGATAAATGTAAAATTCATTTAAAACATAAATCAATTTTAAAACAATTTAAAAGGGCACAGTAAAGGGGAAGGAAAAACACATGAAGGGCAGCAAGCAGTGGGGAGCCTAAAATCACCTAGATAATAAATAAGTCTTCAGGTGCTTTTTAAAGGCGAGGAGGGAGGAACTGACATGACCATCTGGAAGGAGCAAGCTCCACAGTGTGGGGCCCGGCCGCCATCTGTAACCTCCCTCCAAATAGGGGGCTTTGAACTGATGCCTCTGGCTAGGCCTCAGCTCCACCACTTGGAGAGAGATGGTCTGGAACATGCTCTCTGTCCCCTCGTGAGAGGGAAGCGGCGAGGCAGGCCTGCCCCCCGTGTGAGGGCTGAGGGGGTTAGAGCCTAGGGGGCCTGCAGGAGTTTTGTGGCCTAAGGGGCCTGGTGAGAGAGAGACTGAGGGAGAAAGACCCTGGCTGGGACAGTTGCTTGGGCCTAGCTCCCTGTTACACAGCAAGGGTCTGGAAGGGGCACCAAGGAGGCCTGGACCTACCCCTGCGCAAGGCCCTGTTCCTTCATGGCCGTGACTACGGTTGCCACCTCTAGAGAAGCTGGAATATGGATAAGCCTGTAACCCGAGGGGAGCCTCTTTGGGACAGGCCCACTCCAAATTTCCTGGTGCCCCCTCATTTGTAATAGCCTAAGTAATTAACGAGCCTGTAATGGCAGGCCCCCTCCTGGCTATGGACCCAATTATATTAAAATGATAAGAAAATATTTATTATGAATTATTATTATTATTAAAATGACAGATACTGGCCATTGCTCTGTCTAATTCATAAGGACAATTTATGAGAAATGTGGTCTGTCTTGATGAATGGCAACCCTAGCTGTGACTGTGGGGATTCCTACTCGGCTTGGACCAGAAGATGACCAACCAACCTTTGTGGCCTGACCCATCGGATCAAGGAGCCTGGTTGCCGATCGCTTCCAGGTGGGGAGAGAAGAGCAGCCTCGGCTTTGTGCTTCCTGCGCACTTGGGATGATTTGCCCGGAATTGTGAGTAACTAACCCCCCATTGTCATCATCATAATTTTATCGGTGCTGCCCGGTGCAGAATAAATGGTGATTTGGGCCCTCTCCTAACCTATTTGACAGACAGTCAGACACGCACTGACTTGCCCTTTAGAAAAAGGAAAATGTTACCATAATTCATTTTGGGTGTTCAACATAACATCCCTTTTAGCGGCTATGGGCTCCCTGCATTGTTTCTGTGGAGTGACGGGGGTGGAAGCCAGATTGGAAAGGGTCCAAGGAGGAGTTGGCAGAGAGGAGATCTAGGCAGCGGGAGTAGACAACACGCTCTAGAAGTTTCGAGGCGAAGGGTAGGAGGGAGACCGGCCGGTAACTAGAGGGGTCAGAGGGGTCAAGTGTGGACTTTTTGAAGATGGGAGAGACAGTGGCATGCTTGAAGG
>QEPC01012618.1:1876848-1892918 GCA_003113815.1 Sphenodon punctatus | reverse complement strand
GACCTGCTGGGTACTTTCCCCGCTGTGGAGGATGTGGAGTGTGGAAGCCGGAGGGATTGGAGGGCTGAGCTGTCTGTCTAGCTGTAATACTGGCCACTCACTGGAGGTCCCTCCCTCCCTTCTAATCAGGTACTTAGCCCTTGGGCGCCAGCCGAAGGGAGACACCAAAGGGTGTCGCCCGTTGGTGGGGCCATTTGTGGGATCGTGTGGATGTTGGCGCCCCTCCCTTGGTCCTTGGCTCTGCACTACTGTGTACCAAGAGGAGCACGTGGGAGTGGGACAATCCTAGAGTGGAAACTCCTGGTCCTCCGTAATGAGATGAACTACACAACCGACAAAATAGACATGTTGGTCTGAAGATTTCCGCAGCATTTGCCTATGGGACATCTGCATAGTGGCTAACATCCTCTCTGACCAGAGGGGTAAGTGAGTGATTGGACTCTGGGGTGGCTGAGTCTTCCCAGAGCTGCTGTTTGGAACTGTCCCTCACATTTGGAGAACAGTGGGGGTATTTTTTAGTTCTGTGCCCTGGTCTTAGTGGACACTATTGCAACTACCCTCCTGGACTACCTCGTGATTATGGTAATGGTGCTTTGATACTTAGTGGACCTTACTCCCCTCTGGTATAATTTTGTTTTTGTATTCAGGGGGTCGAGTGGTATATTTCTCTTTTAGGATAGCGTAACCCTTGACCTGATACCCTGAGCCAGCTCGGGGTTTTACTTACTGGAGCGCCTGTGTCATCTAGGGATACTCTAGTTTAATTTTAATTCTTGAATACGCAACCTTCCCCAGCCTGGTCGTAACAACCTTATATACTGCTCCCGAACTCTAGCTACTATGGAATTAAGACCATATGTCTCCAAACACGTCCCTAGCCTAGCTAAAGAAATCGAACTAGCCGAGAAAGCTAGTAGAGTGTTTAAACCTATAGGTTCCACCCAGGTCAAATTAACCCACTTCTTTCAGCCTTCCTTCCCCTCAGAGCAGCAGGCCTCTTGTCATAATACTCATCTCCCCTTTGCTGGTTCAGTTCAGACGCCCATTTCTTCTACCTCTGATCCTGGTTTACACCTCCCCCCTCTTATAACCGATATACAGGTTTCTTTGAGGTCTCTTCATAGAATAGTCGAAGAGCTAAATGTTAGACAAGAAATAGACCTCGATACCCGTTTTAAGGAGCTTGATGAGAGGATTACCCAGCTCTACGGCATTCTTTTTTCCATTAAAGTCTTGGTGGGAGGTCTATGGTTAGAGTTTAGTAAGGCCACCTCAAACCCTAGCTGCATTATTTCTGAGAAGCAGGGAGGAAGTGATGTTGGCACACAAACTGTGGTATCATTCCTACAGGTGAATGACCCGCCCCGTGGATAGAGCTACTTCGCCTATTTCCCCAACTAAAGAGGTCCCCCCTCGGCATTGTAATGCCTTGGAGTCAGGGAAAGTGGCCGTGCCCTCACCCATAAAACATGGTACCCCCTTGAGGCCACTGCAGAGAACCTTCTGTAGTAATATGGCCTCTAGTGGGTCAAAGCAGGCTCCTATTAAAACTACTCCCAAGTCTAATCCCAGTACACCTGTTATTCCAGGAGACTTCAGTTCGTTGGGCACCAGCCATACTTTTGTTTATGAGCAAAAAGAGAACCTACGGATTTTTGAGAGCCTCAAACTGGGATATGGTCCGATTCTTGGGTTTATACGCCAGACTATGGGGCTTATTATTGATCCTCAAGATGCGCACTCCATCATACCCCTTGTTGATAGGGGTCGCTTTCGAAGATACGAACTAGTGTTTACGGACCAGTCGATTGCCTCCTCTTTCTGGGCAGCTAGGAACTCTCTGAAAGCTACAGGGATGTACATTAAGAGAGTTGAAAACACCATGGCTCGGGCCTTCCTCCAGCTCTCTCATGTTAGCCCCTCTGGCTTGAGGGTCCATTCTAGTCACCTACCAAGTCCTAGATCTTGGTTTCCCCATGATAAGACAACCCCCCCTCCCTGGGCGGGAAACTCTAGATGTTACAGGGTTTAGAGGTAACCAGAGTTCCTCTCAGTCCTTCCATTATGGGCCCTGGAAGGAGCTGCCCACTTTAGAGGAGAATTTGATACCCATCCCGGCCCGTGATAGCGACGAGCTCTCTTGTGATCAATTTGATACAGAAACCACCTCTCTGTGTGAGCCCGATATGGCATTTCAAAAGCCGTTGCTCCCTCAGTGCCCTCTGAGTGTCTCTGTGCCCTGTTCCGCCTGCTCTTCTTCTCCTTGTAATGGGGACTTTTACCCTATTACATGACAACGGGATTCTGCCAATTTGTATTGCCTCTCCTGGAACATCGAGGGCGTAAAATCGAAACTGGGGGATCGAGAGTGGATAGAATTCCTGGGCACTTATGATATTATCTGCCTTCAAGAAACCTGGCTAGCACAGGGTGCTGAAGGCTCGCTTCACTTTGAGAGCTTCCACCTTTATGCTACTCCGGGCAGGAAAGAGACAGCAAGGGGTCACCTTTCAGGTGGAATTATCACATTGGTAGCATCCAGGGTTCTGGGCTGTGTTAGGCACATTCAAGTACAGTTTTCCAACTGCCTGGTTCTCCAGGTTACACATCCAGACTTGGACCCTTTGCTTATTATTGATGTCTACTTTCCTCCGGTCACTTCTTCTTCTTATTCCCCTATTTTATGGGAACAGTTTAGTGAATTGCTTGATGTCCTAGCCCAGGAGTATTCTATCTCGGTAATAATCGTTATGGGTGATTTTATTTTGAATGCCCGCTTGGGGAATCGATCTGCGGAATCCGAAGATTCTCAGTTAAATGCATTCTTGAAGATCCCTGCTCGGGCCCCCATGGATTCCTCTTCTAATAGTCATGGCGAGAGGCCGTTACAATTAATGCAAGAGCAGGACTTGCTGATTGTGAACGGTAGGACACCCTCTGACCCCTCTGGCCATGTTACTTTTGATTCTGTTCTTGGGGCCAGCGTCACTGACTATGTTATTATCCCCACTCTAGATTTTCCACTTGTTAAGGATCTTATTATTTTAATAAGACCTGAAGGGAACCACTTTCCCCTGCAACTAGAATCGTCTGTCCCTGTTCCCAAAGAGGAATCGAGGCCGCTGGATTCATCTGCCTCATTGACGCAACTTCCAGTAAATTGGACAACTACAGTCTCCTTACAGGTATCCTCTTTGTTATATACTTCCGATCTACTGGCCTTATGCAACTCTCTCCTAACAGCTAATTTATTATTATTATTATTATTATTATTATTAGCATTTGTATAGCACCAGCTGTGTACCTGGCACTTTACAGAGCAATAAGATAGATGCGGTCCCTGCCTACGGCTTACAATCTAATAGACTCGGAGGGGGAAGACAAGGAGAGGGAGAGACAAGGGATAAAAACATTCAAGCGGATACGAAATCTCAGGTGCATGTGCTTGGCTTGGTTGCAGTTAGGCAGGAGTCAATGGGGAGGGCAGACAGTAAGTATTGAATGGGAAGTTCTAATAGGCGTCGGGAAAGGCGGCGAGGAAGAGGTGGGTTTTGAGGAGGGATTTGAATGTGCAGGGGGAGTGTATGCTCATTTCCAGAACATTCTGGATCATCTTCTCCCAATTATAACTAGAAAGCCACGTGTTTTGCAGACACAGAAACCACCCAGATCCAATAACATCTGGTACGACCAGGAGTGTAGAGCCATCAAGGCTGCCCTGCTTAGAAATAGACGAACCTGGAATCGTTTTGATCTGCACTCCGACTGGGAACTTTATGTGTCTAAAAGGAAAGAGTACTTCAAACTTCTGCAGGCCAAGAGGCTCAACAAGCTGTCCCAGATTTGGGCTGAACTGGAAGTTGCTGCTAGGATGAGAGATGCATCTAAGTATTGGAGGCTGATCAACTCCTGGTACGGGACAAGGAGGGCCATTGGGTTTTCTCGGATTGAAGATGGTCGCTGGCTCGCCTTCTATAAAGATTTATACCAAGAATCTTCCCTTGAACGGATTGAGGAGTGCATGGATCCCCCCTGCAACCCATTAATCTTGGATGCATTCCCCTTGCTAGTAAGAGAAACCCATGTATTTGAATATATTAATAAACTGCGCTGTGGTACGGCTCCTGGAGTAGATGCCATCCAACCAGAATTGTTCAAGGACAATCCTGGCTGGTGGATTCCTGTTTTAGCTAAATTCTTCACGGCCATAAACACTACTCGAATTATTCCAAGCTCTTGGACCGTGGCACTACTAATACCCATATTCAAGAAGGGAGACCCTCTAGACCCTGTCTGCTACAGACCCATCAGTCTCCTATCAGTATTGGGCAAATTATATTCTAGAGTCCTACTCACTTCCTTAACTGAGCGGGTACAGGCTAAGGCGTGAATAGCAGAGGAGCAAGCGGGATTCCGGCCAAGGAGGTCTACACTTGATAATTGTTTTATCTGATCACGCTTGGTCGAGAAATATGTCCAGATCAAGAAGGTAAAGCTATGTGTGGCGTTCATTGACCTAGCCAAGGCATTTGATTCTGTGCCGAGAGAACTCCTCTGGGTTAAGTTATTTGGCCTGGGGATTGATCTGCACCTTTTGGCCTTAGTTAAGTGCCTCCATAGGGACAATACAGCCGTGGTAAGGGTGGGCCTAGAGGGTAGAACGACCAGCCCGTTTCTGATGAATCAAGGAGTTAGACAGGGATGCCTTTTGGCCCCCCTTTTATTCAACCTTTTTATTAACGAGGTTTTCCATTTGATTGAGGCTCATCATACCACTCCCCCGAAGGTCGGAAATAGGCCTATTTCACTATTGCTATTTGCCGATGACATTGTTCTTATATCTCAAACCAAACAAGGCCTCCAGCAATGTCTGGATTCTTTGAGCTTTTTCTGCCAACAAATATTATCTACAGATTAGTGTTCAAAAATCTAAAATCATTTCATTTGGCGCTCCTCCCACCAAATATCGATGGTCTTTGGGCCAACAGGAAATAGAATAGACTTCTAGGTATACGTATCTAGGCCTAGTCTTCTCGGCCTCATGGACTTGGCAGGCCAGTAGGGAGCTTTGGACTGCTAAAGCCAAGCAGTCGATAGCAGGGCTGTTAAAGCTTTTCCATGCTTCCCCATTGGCTTCGGTCCAACAAATTATAAATATTTTTTCGGCCAAAGCCCTCCCCCAACTTCTCTATGGAGCTGAAGTTACTTTTTATAGCTATACTAGTAAATTGGAAATACCTCTTAACTACTTTCTTCGAACCATTTTGAGAGCCCCAAGATCGACTCCACTGGTCATGTTACGACTAGAAACGGTGTCGCTATCTGTGGAAATTCACACTAATTTAAGAGCCCTTTATTTCTGGCTTAGATTATCTTTTAGAGATCCTGACTCCTTGGTATTTCAGTGCCTCAAAGAGCAGATTCTGCATCAAGGGCCTACTGATTTTAAATGGTGGAGAGCAATTAGGAACTTGCTCTCTACCCTTTCTTTTCCCCCTGATTTATATGTTTCCCTCCTAGAAAAGGTTGAAATTGGGCGGAGAGTGCGGGAGTGGGCCTTGAATCATGAGATGATGCTAAGCCAGAAATGTATGATAGCCTCCCTATATTGGCAGGTAAAGAAGACCTGCGCCCTTGAACTATACTTACAGCAAATCTCAAATCCTAAACTAAGAAGGATGGTGACTCTCCTGTGATTTAATCTTTTCGAGACTGCTGTGGTTATGGGGAGATGGCAACAGATCCCGCATGATGACAGAATTTGTACTTGTGCCCTCAGCGAAGTGGAGACCCTGGATCACCTGATCTTTGATAATCTTCGGAAGGCTTGGATAGACCCCTTATTTAACAGCATTTATCTTTTGGAAAATAGTAAATTGCTTAGGCTTGTCAAGGCTTTAGACCCGGAGGTATCGAAAGCAGTTGCCTGCTTTCTAATGCTAGTAGAAAGGCTCAAAGGTTCAAGGGACCTAGACTATCCCTAGGTCCTATAGGGAGGATTCGATTTTTCCTCGATGTATTTCTGGATAGCCAGCTGTTAAATTTAATCACTTTTCTTGTATTACAACCCCAGTTGGGGATTTTGTTGACCCCTTTGGGGCCTGATATTTTATTTTATTTTATATGTTGTATGTCATTTGGAATAGTCTTGTGCTGGAAACAATAAATATTGATTTATTGATTGATTGATTGATTACTTTCCCCAAGCAACCAAGATTGACCACTGTCAGGGGGCAGGATGCTGGGCTTGATGGACCATTGGTCTGATTCAGTATGGCTCTACTTACGTTCTTATGTATTGAGACTGGCCTGTTCCAGTTTTAGATTGGGGGTGGGAGTATTTGCTCTCTGGGGCTAGGGGTATTGTTTTGTCAGGATTCCATTTATAGCAGATCATAGTCAGACCTAGCATGGCAACATCAAAATTTCAGAAATAAGGCGACATGATGGCGCTGTGGGGCTCTGAACTAAGGGAAGCCTATTCTGTTCTATGGGCCTGTGGGGGTCTGAAATAAGGGATGCCTTTTATGATCTATAGGGCTGCGTGGCTTGGATATTAGGGATCTCTACTATGTTCTGTGAAGCTGTAAGACTCTTAAATAAGGGGTGTCCATTATGTTCTATGGAGCTATGGGACTCTGAAATAATGGATGCCCACTATGGGGCTCTGAAATAAGGGAGCCTGTTACATTCTAGGGGATCATGGGGCTCTGAAATGAGGGATGACTGCTGCTATGTTCAGAGGGGTTGTGGGGCTCTAAAACAACAAGAGATATCTGGTAACCCCAGTCAGACTTGGGGAAGGAGGAGCTGGGGCCAGGCTAAGTTAATGGCCAGCCTTTGGGGCTTGGGGAGCTGACTGGTGTTTGGCAGGAACAGGGGAGAGGAGCGGAGAGAAGGAGCTAATGGCTCTGCTGGAGAGAGAATTATAGGGAAGGGCAAGGCAGTACAGCAGGGCCCTGCTCAGCCCACAAAAACGTCATCACCCCTTTCTGGACAGGCACGTCTCCTTTCCTCCTCCAGTTATGTTTTCTCCACAAAGCCTGGCTTCCCTTCCCACCTCTAGGAGGGGGGAATGGGGTCTAGTGGGTTAAAGCTGGTAACTGAGCACCCCGTCCCCCCCACACATACACTTTGCTCCCTCTTCCTTCCATCCTGTTGTTTCCCCTTTCTCTTCCCCTTTGTTCTCGGACTCTCTCTCTCTCTTGCCACTTCATTATTTTGGAGATTCCATTTAACTCAAAGTGGAGCTGAGTGTTTTCCAGCTGTGATCCTTCTTGTGCCTCCTCCCCCCCCCAAATACCTTCTGTGCCCTTCCGGTTTGAGAACCACTGAGTTAGAGCAGGGGGCTGGAAGCCAGAACCCCAGGGTTCATTTCCCATCCATGGGAGGGAATTGGGTTTGGGTCTAGTGGTTACAGGACAGGATGTTGAGAGACAGCATTTCTGTATTCTAGTCTAGAGTGCAGTCTAGTTGGTGGAGCAAGAGGAGTGGAGAGTCAGGAGACCTAGGCTCTGTTCTTATCTCTTGGCAGGGTCTAGGGTTTGCAGAGGAGTGGTGGATGAAGGGGGCAGACTCATCTGAAGCAGGAGGTGGCAATATCAGAAGTGTCAACATGATGGTTTTTCTAATCTTCAAGCCACTTCTGCTTTATGAGCAACTAGCTCGGAGTAGGACTTAGTAGTAGCGGAGGTTATGGGGCAACAGCAGTGTCACAGAGGGGAAGGCAGTTGGGAAAGCCCTTCTCCGCCCCCCCACACACCCGTCTCTGCTCAGCACTGGAGAATGACCTGGACCTACCAGGTTGAGGATGAGAAATCAGTGACATAAGGTGTATTCAAATGTCACGGATTTATTTGCAGAGTCCCTGCCCTGGGAGCGATGATGGTGTCACACGCAGTCACTTCCTCTCAGCCTGACACCCGGTTCCCAGGAACAATTTGTTTCACTCCAACCAGAAACCAAGTGTGATGAGGAGACACTGGGCTACATGTAGACTACAGGTCTAACAAATATGTAAAGGTAAAGGTTAAGCTAAGCATGTATGTAATGTTAAAGCTGAGAACTGGAAACTCGCTTCATGCAATGGAGAACTGCTAAGTTCATGACCCTGAGCAGACAAACTTTCCTGTGGGCTTGCCAGTTTCCTTTCCCCAGAACCACCTTGTATTACCCAAGCTAACAGCAACAGAGCACGGTCGGTCACCTCAAGAGTGAACGTTTGTTTGCATGTCAAGGAAAAGGCTCCATATAACAGCACCATGAGGTGACTCCCCCATAACATCCCTTCAGCTCCCAAGGACAGCATGTGGTTTGAGCATCTTCCCTTGAGGTGTCGTTTTCCTTGGGCTACTAAGCAAGGGGGAGGGGGAGTGGACAGGTCACCCCCCCACATGCCAATTCACGTCCACAGCCTGGTAGTTTTTAGAATCAGTTTCCCTTCTGCAACGAGACTCGCATTGGGAAACCAGACCCTACGATGAGCCCATTGCTGCCGTAAGGACCCTTGGCTTCTGCATCCAGTTCTGGGAGGGCAGTGGGGTCTAGTGAGTTACTGCAGGGTGGCTGGGAGTCAGGGCTTCTGGCTCTACCTCTGTGAGGAGGGTGTGGTCTGGGAGCCAGTATTCCTACATTCTTTCCCAGCTTTTGGAGGGGAAAGGGATCTAATAGTGGAGACTCCTTTCATAAACTGAGGGGGGAGGGTGGGAGAGGAGCACGGAGGATAATCTTTAATTTCCTTAAGCCCTTCAAGAGAGGAAGCAGGTGCATTGCTGCAACTGAAGTATTTCTTTTGACTCCTGAGGAGGAACTGAACAAAGCCACAACATTCATACCTTTCCAGGAATACCCTCCCCCTACTCCCAGCCTTACCTCGAAAGCAACAGAATCAGTCCAGCCAACTCACAGCATGAATTGGGGGGAGAGAACCCTGGAGTCATGATTCCCAACCCCCTCCTGCTTTAACCCACTAGACTCCACACTCCTTCCAGAGCCGGGGAAAGAACCCAGGAGTCCTAATTCCCACCTGCTTCTGCTCTAACCCATTAGACCCCTCCTCTCCTCCCAGAACTGGAGCAAGAACCCAGGCGTCCTGGTACCGTTCCTGTCACCCCATGACTAGGGTGGCCAAACCTCCTTTAAAAGAGGGCACTTATGAAAAATACATAGTGCAGGGCTGCACTGCAGCCAGTGCCGCCCTGCACCATGTATTTTTCATAAGCTTTCTTTTTTAAAGGGGAAGAAGTACTACCCATGACACTATAGTATAAATTCCTCCCTCCTCCTTTCCCCAGCACTTTCATCCCTGCTGCCACACTGACAGGAGTGCTGCGCGCTTCCTTGCCCCAACCATAGGAAGCCTTTCTTCAGAACACCAGTTTCCCACAGGCCCTGAACCCTCTCGGCAGAGATGTTTTGCAAACTAAACACGGCTACTGCCCTGGGAAAGGAGCCCAGCACCCTTCAGCATGCAGCCCAGGCACCAGCCAGCTTTCCTGGTGGCCTGGGCGCGGGCTGCCCTTCCCTTCCCTGGATTCTCAGTCCTACAGTGCACAGCTACCAACCCAGACGAAAGCATAGAAGCAGAAGCTTTGCGGGCACGGAGCCTGTAGATGCTTTCAGAGCCATTAACAAGGAAGAGCGCAGAGCCTAGGGGAGCTCCAGGAGCCATTAGCGGGAATTTAACCCACCCACACAGAGGCTTTACAGGAATTGCAACAGCCAACCTCAAGAGGGTCAATTAGCATTAACAGAAGGAAAACTAAGGCTCGGAGAAAGGGATGCAACAGAACCCATCGTTCCCTGGCTCTCTGTCTTTCAAGGCTCCTCACTTCTCTCGCAGAGCTGGTTCTGTCCCCAGCTCTGAGAGAGACCCTGAGTTGTGTCCCTGCTCTAACCCACTAGATCCCACTCTCCTCTCAAAGCTGGGGAAAGAATCCAGGGATCCTGACTCTCATCCCCCTAGACTCCTCCCAGCCCTCCTGTTCTGGCAACTGGGCCCCATTTCCCTACCAGAGCTGAGGAAAGAACTCATGAGTCCTGCCTCCCAGCCCCCTTTGCACACACCCCCCCTGGCCATTTGACCCCACTTCTTTCCGATAGCTGAAGGCAGAACCCAGGAGTCCTGGCTCCTAGCCCCACCTGATCGAACTTTCTTTGCCCTCCCCTCCCAGAATTGGGGATAGAACCCCAGGAGTTCAGATGAGTGTGTGTGTGGTTCTGTGTATGCAAGTGTTCCCTGCCTCAGCCCCTTTGCATGCACACCAAGGAGTCAGTGCCTCAAGTTTGGCATTTCATTTTATTACAAATATAAAGCAAATCATTGTACAAACCCCCAGAAAAAGCAGCAAATCTCACACCCAGCCTCCACCCCCCAGTTTAACACAATTGGCACCCTCCCCCCAGCATGTGTAATCATCGGCAAACAGTGACCACTACAACCAGCTCCCATGGGGTCCTCCCTGGACCTCAGAATGCCCCAGGCCTCCTGAGAAGGGAGCTGCTGAGCAGTGCAGGGTTGGGGCTGTACAGGGCCAAGATGCTTGGAGTCCACAGCGTGGCCTTGTCCTTCAAGCTTCACCCACAGCTCCAGTTGCTGCCCCTGGTCCCATGTGCAAGACATGATGTCATGCTACTCAGCAACCTGCCAGCAGGGTCAGGCATGGGCCCCGGGGAATCAAACCCCAAATGCAGCATATGTCCTTGGCTTGGGTGGGTTAAATCCATCCCTGGCAAGAGACCAGAGGAGCCTAGCTTTACCTTACATTTTGGAAGCAAGTAGCTTGATGCCACAGATTACCTGCTACACAAAGCATACTTTCCCTGTAACACCTAGAACCACATAAATAATTATCCCCCCCCCCCGAACCACATAAATAATTACCCCTCCACTAAACAGGTGTGTCAGCCCAGGAGTCTTGACTCCCCTTCCCCTAAAAGAGCTGGGGAAAAGAAGTTCCAACTCTCAGCTTCATCCGACTGACCGCAGAGCTCCCAACGCCATCCCCCTCGCCCAGATCAGAATTTCTCAAACTTTAGGTCCCGGTCACAAGTGGTTCTGTGTCCTCTGCAGCTGGGGGTCACAATCCTGAGTCGTATTCACTTCAGTAAACTTTGCATGTCTTTGTTGCTGCCAGGGGAAGGGGGACAGAGCCAGGGCCACAGGATTATATTGTCTCAAAATAGGGTCACACACGCAAAACATTTGGGGAACCCTGCACTATGTCCTGCTTCTCTCCCAGAGCTGGGAATAGAACCCAGGAGTCATGATGACTCCCAGTTGCACTGCTTGAACCCACTAGACCCAACTCTTCTCATCTCCCACCCAGAATTAACCCACTAGCCTCACTTCTCTCCTATGGGAACAGAACTCAGTAGTCCTGCTTTCCTTCATATTTATGGGATCTCTTCAGACTCTCTCCATAGGGCTAGTGGACTCTGAAGAAGGCACGGCGGGAACATCAGGGACCCTGTAAAGTGGTAAATTTGGCTCCGTTCTGGCTCCCTGAAGTGATACCCCCAGACAGAGGGGCTGCTGGGACGCTGCCCTAGAGATTCAGTTAATGGAAGTTGGTTTTTAGGGGGAGTTACAGCATTGGCAACAGAGCGAGGCTCTGGGGAGGATTATGGTTACCTTGGCATGTCAAGCCCAGGAGGCTGCAGGGCGTGGTGTTGCCAAGAAGACGAACAATAGGTCAGGAGTGTGGAGAGAGCTTGTTGCTTCCCTGCCTGGCTTCCTGTTCCGAAGAACAGCCTCCCACAGCTAGGAGTGAATCCAAGTTCCACTGTTCTAGTCACTAGATTCCCTATCCCGCCCAGCCTCTGTATCATGCCTGGGGCACACAGAGAGAGAAGGCCTCTTGCTCCAAGCGGGGAGGTTTGGGGGCAGGGCTGGGATATCAAGGGCTTTGTCTGTCTCCTCTTTGTCCCCAAAGCAGAAACGATAATAGTGTGTCTTTGGGTTCTTGGCAGGGGAGGGAGCAGAGGATTTTGTGAAAGTTGTACATGGAAAGTCCCTAATCATTTTTTCTTGATTTCCGAGTAGACAGTGTTCTCTGGGGGGAGAGCGGATGGAGGCACCTGCTTCGAGGGGTTGGCGTTGAAGGTTACCGAGGAATACTGTATGTCCTCGTCACCCTGCAAGACACAGAAGAGAGGGCACAAGCATGGTTAGCTGCACGTGACTAGGAACAGAAGCTTAGGAGTCCTGACTGCTAGCCCCCTTGCTGTAACGCACTAGACCCCACTCCCCTCCTAGAGCTGGGGACAAATCCCCCCTCCTCTTTGACCACTGCAATCAGTCCCCTCACACCGCTAGGAACAGGACTTAGGGGTCCTTCCCATCAACTCAGTAGACTGTATTCTCCTCCCAGAGGTGAGAAGAACTGAGGAGTCCTGACTCTTGACCCTTGGCTGCCACCAATTCTAACCATCAAACGATCTCTCCAGGATCTGAAGTCTCAGCTCCCCACTGCTCTAACAACTGGATCACACTCCCCACCCAGAACTGTGAATAGAAGCCAAGAGTCCTGGCTTCCAGGAGTTCCCTCACCCAACCCATTCAATCCCACTCTTTTCTCTCACATAGGCACAGAACCTGGGAGTCCTGGCTTCCATGCCATCCTGCCATAACCGCTAGACCTCACTTCCCTTCCAGAGCTGGGGAAAGAATTCAGGAGTCCTAGCTCCCAGCCTCTCCCTTCCCCAAATCTAGCCCACTAGACCTTCTCTCTTACAAGAGCTGGGAACAGAACCCAGGAGTGCTTGCTCCCAGCCCCATAGCTCTAACCACATGACCCCATGCCCCTCATGGAGCTGGAAACAGCAGGGCCAGTGCTACCATTAGGTTCGGGGGAGAGGGGCTCTCCCATCCCCAATCCAGCTGCCACCAAGCTGTGTGGCTGCACTGGGGCGGGGCGGTGGGGGGGGGGGGAAGAGACCCTTGAACTTGCTGCCCTAGGTGGCCCCGCCTCTCCTGTCCCCGCAGCTGCTGCCAAACTGGAATGGGATGTGGTGGGGTGTGGGAGACAGCTACGGAGCTTGGCAGTAGCTAGATCAGAGGCAGAGAGGAGAGCACCCCCTTGAACTTGCCACTGTATGTGGCCTCATCCCCACAGCCACTGCCAAGCTCCATGACTGGATCAGAGCAGAGAGTGGGACAGAGAGCTGCCCCCTTGAACTTGTTGCCCTAGGCAGCCTCCTGCCCTGGATCCAGCTGTGGCTTTTGGCAGCAGCTGCAGGGACGGGGCTGCCTAGGAAGGCAAGTTCAAGGGGGCAGCTCTCCCCTCCACCCCTGATCCAGGTGCCGCTGCCAAGCTCTGCAGCTGGACTTTGGGGAGGTGGGAGGGGCAGGAGCCGCCTAGGGCCTTTGCCACCTCTGGAAAACAGAACCCAGGAGTCCTGGCTCCCAGGTCCCCCTGCTGTAACTGCTAGACCCCACTTTCCTCCCAGAACCAACAATAGAACCCAGGAATCCTGATGTCTGGGGACATAGCTGCTCCTTACCGGAGTGGGCTTGTTGTCAGGAACGCCCTGGTCTGAAGAGACAGAGACAGGAGAGAAAGACAGAGACAAGTTAGAATAAAGCAGGTTTGGGCCCCAAAACCAAGCAGACAGCACAAGGAATCCCGGCTTTTTCGATCCCAGACTGGAGCAGCCCCCCCTTCCCCTGCTCCCATTTGGTTAGTAGCAGCAGGCTGGGCAGGACAAACTGTGTTAGTGGCACCTCCACTCGGTGCATTCTAAGGCCCGTGCCAGGGGATCACAGAGTGGGATCCTCTTACTTCAAATGCGGTGAATTCGTAGGGGTGGGGGGATGTGAGGGAGCAAGTCCCTTCCCCAGTAATTGGAAAGATCCTGAATTCCCATTCTCATCTCATTTTCTACACCCCCACCAGTGAGTTCCAGCACCAAAGCAGGAATTGAGGGGTGATGGAGAGCTTGGGAGTGGAGTGGGGAGACCCCAGTAACCCACAGGACAGAGCAGAGGGGAGACCCAGACACAATAGATGAATGACACCATATGAGCTCATGGAAATGGAAACCAAGAGGCTGGGATGTCCTTTCTGGGCTGATTCAGGAGTTTCCCATCATGCACCTGGGTTTGGCTATCCTCCCTTCCCCTCGGAATGGCTAAGAGTCCGGCTGCCTTAGGCGACACGTCAGCTCCAGCGCCCTATATGCCACACCCAGCTCTTGCCCACAGGATGGAGGTATGTGTATGGGGATGCTACAGCAGCCTGCTGATTTGGCAATGTAGACACACAACACGCAGTGCCCAGCCGGTACACAGTACTTACTGTGGCTGGGGGTTCCGTTGAGTAAGTGCTGCTCAGTCCTCCTAGGTAAAACAGTGGACACCATGTGACACCAAGGGAGTCGCTGCCTACAGGGGCTTTTCCCCAACAACAGCCAGCCTGCTCTCACCTCACTTATAGCAGTGTATGGGGTTCCATACACATTCATTTATCCACATATAGACTCCTCTCTCACCTCTCCGTCCATCTGTCCATCCATTCTTCAGCCAACCTTATATGCAATCTTAGAGCTGTCCATCTCCAAATATACTCCTCCATCCCTCCCTCCCTCTCTCCATACACTTGTCCATCGAACTATTCCCATCCATCTCCATCCATTCATAAATATACGCTCTCACCTATTTGCATCCATCCATCTGTGATATATACATCTCCCCACTTCTTCATCCATCCCCACAAATACTACCCTATCCATCCAGCCACTCAGCCACTGGCAGTGGGGGTGCTTCCCACTCTCTCCCATCGTGTTCCTCATAGTTACTCAGATCCTCTACCCCAAGCAGATGACTGGGTGCTGAGCCCATCTGGGGGGAAACAACATAGTGGGGGTGGGTGGTCCCTTGCAAAGGGTGTGTGTTATTCCACAGGAAGCTTCACTTGGTGCAGGACAAGACCTCACGCTGGGGTGGGAGGAGACAGCAAAAGGAGGCCAGCCCCTGAGACAGCACCAAGCCCAGATATTCTGAGAATGGAGAGACCACTGCAGCGGGGGAAGGAGCAGAGAGACCCAGAGGGGTGGGAAGAGCAGGAACTCCCAACCTAGTCAAAGGAGATCCCAAGGGAGACACACAGAGACAGTCTTAGCTGAAGGAGGGAGGTGGGGATACGTTACCCGCCATTTCTGATGAACAAAAAGTAGACAATGGCCCCTATCACTCCGACCCCAACCACACACGCGATGACAATCCCAGCAATGGCCCCTCCGGAGAGGCCATTTGAAGGTGCTGATTCTGCAAGAGAGAAAGAAGAGATGGGTTTGCATCAGGGAGTTCAGCCATAAGTAGGGTTGCCGGTCCGGCATTATCGGATACCGGATTCTACCGGTTTCCCACCCCTAGTTGCCACCTATAAAAATGTGTGTAGGTGGCAACCCTAGCCATAATCAACCACCTAACCATCCGCCAACCTGACCCAATGCACCCAGGATGCCCCCTCACCCAACTCACATGGTTCCCCCATCTCGTCTGAAGCTGAATCTTGACAAGACAGAGGTGATGCTGGTGGGTAGGGCCAAGGGAGTGGTAGAACCCGTCATTGACGGGGTCCGCCCTCTGTTAGCTCCTCAGGTCCGTAATCTGGGGGTGCTCCTTGACTCACAACTCCACCTGGATGTCCAGATGGAGGCTGTGGCGAGGGGAGCGTTTCGCCAGTTACATCTGGCGCGACGACTTTGGCCGTATGTCTCAGATGCTGACCTGGCCGCCATCGTCTATGCCTTCATTTCCTCAAACCTGGACTATTGCAACGCGCTCTACGTGGAGCTACCTTTGGTGACGGTCCGGAGACTGCAGCCCGTCTCCCGACAGGAACGGATCCCTGAGAGCACATTACAGCAGTGCTTCGTTCTCTACGCTGGCTGCCTATAGCGTACTGAGCTCAATTCAGAGTCTTGTTTTTGACCTATAAAGCCCTAAACGGCCTGGGCCCTGCATACCTGCGAGACCGTCTCACTCCCCAGGTCCTGGACCTGCCCCTGTGGTCGGCCAAGGATGCCTTCCTTAGAGTCCCCCGGGAGTCCCGGGTGGCAGTAAGTAA
>QEPC01012618.1:1842563-1876748 GCA_003113815.1 Sphenodon punctatus | reverse complement strand
GGGGGAGCCTGGTCTGAGTTTGAATCCCAAGGCCCATTCCCTACGCTTTATGCCCTCAAACGTGTTCAGGTGGCAATATCCTCCCCACGCCCCAATTGAGCCAATGAGCAAGTTTCCACTGGTCAAGATGCGCCAACCCTGAGAAACTGCCCCACCCCCCACCCCATTGGCTCACTTCCCCACCGCCTGGGCAAGAACAACCAATCAGGGCTGCTGCAAGAGTGACGCTTCACCTCAAGAACGGACTGGAGCTTTGGGGACAGAGGATTGCGTGAGGGAGTTGGGCCAGTACCATTTTCACAGAAGGGGAAAGGAAAATAACCCTACCAACGCAGTACACCCCTCCTCCCTCTCCCCACACAATCCTGTGAATACAACTCCTCTCCCCCTGCATTAGGCTCCTACTGGCTGAGACATGAGGGGAGGGGGAAGGAGCGCACCCTTGGAGCTGGGGAGGGGGACAGGGGGAGAGCCCCCTAGCGGCAGGAAGAGCAGATAGTTTGCAGAAGTTCTCAAACTTTTTTGTTCCACCTCCCACCTGCACTTCTCTGTAGTAACCGAGGCCCCCAAATGCCACACACACTTCACTCTCTGTCACTTCCGCTCCCCCGTCCCACCCTCCTGTTGCTTCCCCTTGTTCCCAGTTCCCTCTCCCGCTCTTACCACCGCATTATCAAACTATACCGACTAGTGTTTGCCAGCTGGGGGCCTTCTCGTGCCTCCACAGAATAACTTCTGCGTCCCCTTTGCGGGAGCCCCCCTTCCCCAGTTTGAGAGTCACAGGCTGTTTCTACACGAGTACCGTTATCCCGGAATGAGCTGTAATTCTGGGATGACACTCCGGGATTCTCATCCGGGAATAAGTGTCTACATGATCATTAATTTTCAGGGATAAGCCCTCTCCTGGGATGGCAGCGTAGACGCTTATCCTGGTATGAGAGTCGCAAGAAGGACTGCATCAATCCCATGGTGCAATGCAGTTGAATTTCAGCACCTTCTTTCACTCTGATTTCTGGGAATAATACCCCCTCCTGCCACACCCCCTCCTCCAACATGTGCACACACCCGCACACACCCAGTGCCACTGGTAACAGCTATAGCTAGACTGCAGTGTAGCTCAGTATCTCCTTGTGACAGATGGCTTGAAACCGCTTGGGCTGAATAGATTTGCTGTTTCATCCCTGCAGCCGCCGCCTCCTGCCAGCCCTGCAAGAGCAGCTCTACTCTTTTGCTCTCCTGGAAGCTGAGGAGAGGTAAAGTCTCTTTGGTGGTGACGGTAATCCCAGGATAGGCGTCTACATGAGCACTATCCCAGTATTATTTTATCCCAGAATAAATAAAACCTGGAAAATCAGGTTTTACAATTCTGAGAAGCTCTATCTCCCCAGGGACAGCCCTCAGAAGAGATGGTAGCTGGGCCCTTGTGCTCCCCACCAGCAGTGAATGGGCACCCGGCCGTGGGGGGAAGAGGCATCAAGGCAGGAGAGGTGAGCTATGCTGCTTACACCCCCCCCCCCCCACACACACACCATTAGAGCAGCAGCAGCTCCACAAACAAGCCGGGCTCAGCAACCTGTAGAGCCAGGCAGTGAGGCAGGTGGAGAGGGGGTAGAGGAACAGTGAGCCCTCCACTCCCCACCGGGCACGTGCACCAGGCACTCAGGCAGGGTCCAGGAGACCCACACAAGGACAGGGGAAGGGTCCTGTACACCCACACCAAGGGCACAATCCACCACTAAAGTCAATGGGGAGGTTAATGGTGGATGATTCTACCCCAATTGGGAGAAATGCCTCCCAGACTTCCGCCTTCATCTAGGAGAGAGGAGGTTTAACCTCATCTGCAGGTGCCTGGAGGTTCAAGCCCCAAACTCCCCTCTCCCCCCGAATCAGCACCTACAGCTTTACGACCAGCAGGATTCACCCCAGAGAGGTCACAGCTGAGTTCCTATTGGTATATGAACCCACACCCTGTTCCAGAAACAGGCATGTGGGCATAGAATCAGGATCCTTCCCTACAACCCCAACATGGGATCATCCTCACCGATCTCTTCCCAGGTTCATTCCCCCCAGCCATGTTCCTAGGTAACCTGCACCCCACTCCCCCAAAGTGTTTCCAAAACGGCGAAGCCAGGAGCATGCAGAACAGAGTCACATCCACAGGGACTCACCCGACAGAAAGAGATGCATGGTATCCAAGGCGGTGATGTTGGTTCTGGGGTTCTCCACCCGGCAGCTGTAATTCCCCACATCCCTCCAGGATGTTGACTCAATTGTTAAGATGTTTCCTTTTCTGTTGCTTTCTGTGCCATTGTGAAACCAGCGATACTGCAGCTCAGGGACACCCTCTGAGCGACATGTTAGAGTCAAAGGTGAACCCAGGAGCTGGGTGATGGTCCCAGGGGGGATGATCACAGTAGAGTCCGGCCCATCTAGAAGGGAAGGGAAATAGAATCAAGGCCAGGTGATGGAGCCGGATATTGGATCCCTGCATGTGCACTCCTGAGGCAGCTGCTTCTCAACGCCAGGCAAGGGATCCCTGTAGAGACAACTGCCTCACCTCAGAAGCAGCTCAGCAACTCAGGTGAAGAACCTTTGTATAAATAGCTGGCCCTCCGCAGAGATGGCTGCATCTCAGTGCCAGGTGGGTGATCTCCATTATAAACAGCTGCTTCGCCGCAAAGATGGCAGCATCACAGTGCCAAGCAAGGGATGCTTGGATACACAGCAACCTCTCTCCAGATGTGGCTGCATCTTAGCACCATGGAAGGTATCTGTGCGTAAGCAGCTGCCACTCCACAGAGTTGGCTTTATCTCAGCCCTGGATGAAGGATGTTGACTCCACCCCAGAGGCAGCTGCATCTTGGCGGAAGGCAAGAGCCAGCAGGGAAAAAGGCAGTGAGGCCTGAGCAAGGGGGCTGGTATTACTCACAGAACACAATGACATTGATAGAATCACTCCGGTTGTAGCTGAGGAGGTTTCTGGGCTCGCACTGGTAGGCGCCTGCATCATTCCGGGTGACATTAACTACAGTGAGGGTACGGTTCTCCTCCAAGAGCTGTAGCGTGTTGCTGGCTGTCAGATTCACACCGTTCTTTAGCCAGAAGATGCTGACAGGGCCGCTGTCCTGGGAGACGTTGCATGTCAGTGTGAAGCTGCTGTTCTCCATCACCTCGTTGCTTGATGACGTTACCGTGGGCTTGGTCACTGTCGCTGTGCACATAAGTGAGAGAGAATCACTGTGGAGCCCTCCATCTGTCTGCAGCTATGCCAGCACCAAAATATGCAGCATTATGGGATAGGGTGCTTCTGCTCTCGCAGACAGTGAGGGACAGTGGGTCTGCGATGAGAGGCCATTGGCTCCATAATGGCTAATTCTGGCGATGCCAGACAGTTCTTTTAGTTTCCCAGCTGCAGGAGTCATGGAATTCCAGGAGAACCTCTGCTCTCATGTGAGGGGGCATAACTGTAGGCTTTGTGGTGTGCAGCCTTTGTGGACTGGCTGCCAGGCACATGAACCACCCAGGTATGTTTGGGTAACCGGCCAACAGGGAATGCCTGCAGCCGGCTGGGGCAAAGGGGTTTTAAAGAGGAAGAAGTGGGGGAAGAAAAGCCCTCTGTACATTATAGGCTGAAGAAGCCAAGGGAGAGAAAGAGACCAGGCTGAGGAAATCGCACGGGCCAGAGTAGTTGCCCCAGGTTGCTCTGTGGTAAAGCCAGCTCTATAGTGTCACCATCTCCTAGTCACCTGCAGAGTCACAATTGGGGAAGTTGTTCCTGCTGCTAAGGGAAATTCACAGTGGGTGGAGGCCCCCAAATGTGACCACCACAAGGGCCTTGCAGAGGATCCCCTCCATGGAGTAGGGCCACTAGGGCCCCCACATTTTATCTTTGCCCCACAAATTCTAAGGCTGGCCCTGTGATTCCTATGTGCCCCCACCTTTGCCTGACACCCCACTCTGTTTTGGGACTGCCCCAGATTCCCAAAACAGATAGCACACAAATCTACTCCATTCCAGAAAGAGGAGAGGCCAGACAATGTACAAAGGGTCCCGCAAACTCCCACCTGTGATCCAGGGAGACCTTCCAAGCCCTGGCCAAAATCTCACTGACTCCACAACCCTCAATGTGGCACTAGCCCCGTCGATCCAGGATAGCAACACTTGTCTTTTTGCCTGGCCTACGACAGGAAGCCACAACTTCACATTCCGAGCCAGAATCCAACTTTGTTGGGGCAGTTCATGAAACAGGGCTAGAACGGAGCAGGGAACTGCACCCTGTGAGCTAAACATGACCCATGGCTGGGTTTTATTCAGCCACTTTCCAGTTCCTGGATCTGGCCCCCAAGCCCTATCCTCAGGCGCTGAAGGCACCTGGCTCGGGGAAAGAAAGGGAGACGAGAGCAGCATGGACCCATGGCATAGATCCACAATCTGGACCCTGCCTTCCCTTCCTCTCTCCTGAGCCCCACATCAGCCCCTCCAACTCATCTCAGGCCCATGGAGTTTGTACTAATTTTCAAAGGTTCCCCACTCCTAGGTGCAGAATGGCAGCCCACATGGGGCAGTGGGGGTTGAGGGGAGTTCATGTAAAAAAATAAATAAAAATAAATCCTGCTGCAGTCATTGGCACAAGCAAGAGAAGGGAGGGAGAGGGTGTGTGAGCTTACTGGGGTGTGTCTATGGCTTGGGGGGGGAGGGTCTTTTTAGGCCCCTCCTTTAGGGGAGGGTCTTTTTAGGCCCCTCCTTTAGGGGGAGGGGCTTTTTAGGCCCCTCCTTAATTCCCCCCCCCCCAAGCCATAGACACACCCCAGAGCTAAACCCCAGTAAGCTCACACGCCCTCTCCCTCCCTTCTCCCCACTGCCAGGCTCTGCTTTCTGTCTGACCAGGGCAGAAGGCAGCGTGGTGCCCCCTGCTCTTTCCCCTGCTGCTTCACTGGGCACAAGGCAGCACCCAACAGTGGCAAGAGCAGTGACAGCAAAGTGAAGGGGGGCAGAGCCAGGGGAGGGGAGCAGAGGAGTCCCCCTCTGGGGATTCCCTCCCCTCATTCTAAAAGAAATCAATAAATAAAATGATCTTGCTGTTGCTGGAGTCGACAGTAGCAGAAAAGGAGGGGTGACAGAGCCAGGCGAGAGAAGGGGAGGAAATGGGGCTGGGACTTCTGGGGGTGGGGCACAGACTTGCTGCACTCTGGCTGCACTGAGGAAATGTGGGAGGAGAGGACTGGCATTTGGATGGCAGGGTACAGTGCGCAGGCAGGCAGGAAGCTCCCAGGTGTGACTCATGCCCCCCCGCCCTACCCTTTCGTGCTGCAGGACAGCAGGGTGAGGTTTATAGGCACAATAAAGAATTATATAAGCAGAGTGAATAAACCAGGAGCTAAATCTGTCCCAGAGACCAGCTGGAACTGGGAAAGGGAGAGCTGCAGAATGGTCTCTCCCTGCCTTGGGAAGGGAGGGAGGGACTGCCTCTAGCTTGCCACTGCATTGACTCTGCACGGCTTGGGGCTGGGTCACTCAGCAGTAACAAACTACGTACCTTGCATACACTGCAGAAGAGTAGGCAGGCACAGGGGTGGGGGTGGGTGGGTGCTGGAATGTGGCTTAGCATGGCCCCCCCCTCCCCCCAGCCTTTAATCTCAGTCATCCATGGCACAGATCCATGATATGGACCCTTCCCTTCTTTCCCCCATTCTGAGCACACCCCTTAATCACCTCTGCCCCCAACTCCTTCTCAGTCTACAGAGCTTGTATACTAATTTTCAAAGAGGCCCCAGGGAGGGAAAGGGTTCCCCATTCCTGCCCTACAGTCTCTGCTCCTGAAAAGGAGTCTGTCCCTGTCCTGGGCCAACAGGATCACCCCCTACAGACTATGGCTACTTTTAGATGAACGGGCCGCCGTTGCGCGACCCGCTCCGCACGATTGTTCAGGATCCCGCAAGGCGGGATTTAGACGAGCCGATGGCTGCAATCAGGCGCATGAAAGGCGGCTGCGCATTGTTTGCCGACCGCGAATTAAATACCTCGATTGTGAGGTATTTAATTCGCGGTCTGCAAACAATGCGCGATCGCCCTTCATGCGCCTGATTGCAGCCATCGGCTCGTCTAAATCCCGCCTTGCGGGATTTTGAACAATCGTGTGAGCGGGTCGTGCAACGGCGACCTGCTCATCAAAAAGTGCCCTATATCCTCCCCCACTCCTGCCAGAGGGATGAGATTGTCTGCTACAATCTTCCTTCCAGTGTGGCAGGACTGACCCCTACATTCTGCTCCCCTCAGAGGAAGGAGATTTCCCCCACCCCCTGTGTCACGGAGGAACACAGGGCAACACACGTGTAACACGGGCCTCCATGTAGACTACAAGTCTGGTAAATATGGAAAGCAAGAGGTTCCACATGTATGTAATGTTACAACTGAGAACTGCAAAACCCACCTCCAACCTGTGACACCCTGTACCCCTCCATAGTTCACACCAGCCACTGCAACCCTTGGTCTAAGTCCCTTGCTTTCATGGGGACCGTACCCAGGGGTGGGGAGGGATGGAGGTTGGGGAAACCTATTCACAGGCCCAAGTTACTCCCTAGCACCTGGGGAGGGGGGGATTGAGGGGACACATTCCTTCCTGGATTTGGAGTGCAAGAGGCAGGACTATAGACCTTATAGCCACCGACGTCATGTCATGGGAGTTGCAAGGGTCCAAATAAAGCTGAGCGCTGCCCTGCTGCCCTGCTGTCCTGTGCCTCTTTGCTCCCCGATGGCATTTGACTGTGCTAGAAGCTGGGGCAGTGGGTAAAACTGCTGCTGTCTATGGGGCAAAGGAGCGGCACTTTGGAAAGTTACGGCTGAGAGCAGCTCCCCCCCTTAGAACTGTGTTACTTTGCTCTCTGCCAGCGAGGGCACTGGGGTTGGGTCAGTGGTGACAGTGCTCTGGGCAGAGAGCACAAGCGGTTGGGGGAGGGGAAAGGCAAACAAGGAAGTAACCAGCAAATTTCAGGAGCAAAACAGCAGCACAAACAAGACACTAAAGGAGGAAACTGCTGCTGAGATGAAGAGCAGCTCCTGCTCCCCCAGCAACTAACTAACCAACATGTCAGCCACATTCTCCTCCCTGTGATTGGATGGGCCAGAGTCCCCCCCTGCTGTGTGCCAGTGCCTGCCACCCCCCAGGCACTGGGCAGCAAAGGCCCGGCCCCCAAGGGAATTCATGCCAACTGGGAACCAGGGCCAGTCAATTCCCTCCACCCCAACATCACAGACACATGGCAGGTCCTAGAGACTTGCACTGCTGGGAGCGGGAGGGGCTGCAGGGAATGGGGCTGCCTTGCTGAACAAAGCAATCCCCATGTCACAAATCAGACTCTTCCAGCCCACCTGCCCTATCCCCCTACTGTGTCCAAAACCCAGCCCCTGCAAGAGAAATCTCAGGCCTGGGGAAGATAAAACGTTTTGAGGCGGTGCACTCAGCTACAGCTTCCTGACTCACTGAAGCGGGGATGGGCAGCCTTGTGCACGGTGCAGGAACAGTCACAGCAGCGTCCTGAAGGCCAGGTTGAGAAGAGTCTGGCCTGTTGGGTTCTTGGTGGTGCTACCCCCTACCCACTCATGGAGCCAGCCCAAACCTAATTCCTCAGGGGAAGTTACAAGAACCCAGAGATAATCTGTCTTCTCCCCCTCCCCACAGGGCCTCCCTCCGACTTGTGGTGAGATGCCAACTTAACTGACAGGAATAAAATCGACTTATCCAGCTACTGTTACTGCTGTACCTGAGCGTCTCAGTATTTTCTCTTCTGAACCACCAGCTACGAGCTAGGACTGAGCTGTTAACCAGGTCAGGCCTCAGGCAACAGAGCTCCAGTCAGTTGCTCCAAAAAACCCAGTTTTCCTGAGCCTGAAAAGCGTCAGAGGCAGGGTATCTCGCAGGGGCTGCTGGCTGCCCCCTTCATGGCACGGCATTTACCTGCGTGGGGTCACGTCACTGAGACCTGGCTTGGGTGGAGTGGTTGGGTCCTCTTCACTATGGGTATTTTCAGACGTTACGAGCTCACGCTCAACCACAGTGAATCTCCACATGGTGAACGTGATCCCCTAACGTCTGATGGGGGGAACGGAAGTTCCCCCCCAGATGTTCACCCCCGTGAATCACGGGGGGAGGGGGGGAATAACATTCACCACGCAAACGGAGGTCCTGGCCGAACCATCCCCGATTGCGTGGTGAATGCGATTCCCCCCCCCCCGTGATCAAGGGGATCGGCCTGTCAGGCCGCCTACCACGGCCCGGAATCAGCGGTGGGATTCTGGGCTGTGGTCAATGCGGGCGGGCGCTGCGGCCACATTAGCCGCGGTGCCCGCCCGTTTCCCAAGAGGGCGGGCGGCGAGGGAGCGTGGGGGGGCGGGGCTGTGCGGCCGCACATTGTGCCGCGCGGCCCCACCCCCTCCCTCGATTCCCCGCCGGGATCAGCCGGCATGTCTGTTGGACGTGCCGGTTTGATCCCGGCGGGGGATCAAAGGGTGATTCCGTGACAGGGCCAATACAGGCCCCGTCACGTCTGAAAATACCCTATGTGAGCACCCCCACCCCCCATGTGTCTCCTGTTAGCTCCTCCAGTGTGAGAGCAGACTGGGGAACACTTTCACTGTCTCCCCGAGCCAGCTCTCCAAGCTACTCATGGACTTTCCTCACTTGGGTATCCAGACCCTGGACAGTTTTCCGGGTGCTGACCAGCCCCGCTGTTACCCTGGCTTGTAGACAGGGATGCAAGGCTCAGTGGGGCCTAATGGCCACATTATATTTCCAAACTCCTGTTTAGTCACCAAAATACGGGTTGAGTATTCAAATGCGGAGAACATCTGTTGTGATTTGCAGATGTGTGCAGCTCCTTGAGAAAAAAATGTAGGCAAGCGCTTTTGAAAAACCTGGTCATAAATGATCTTGCTCAGGTGGCAGAGGCAAGAACTAGAGAACCAGTATGGTGTGGTGGATAAAGTGCTGGACTTGAATCTAGGAAGCCTGAGTTCAAATCCCACCTTAGCCATGAACTCACTGGGCACCTTGGGCAAGTTTCAACCTGTTTCCTATCTGTAAAATGGAAATTTGTCCCTTTGACATTGTAATCCCACTGGGCAGGGACCTAACTGTAAAGTGCTGTGTACACCTAGTAGTGCCACAGAAATGATAACTAGTAGCAGTAGACCCATGATCCCATGAAAGCACTCTACCAATGGGGCAGCCCTCCTCTCTGAAATGTTTTTGGTTACCATTAAGTATTAATTGTGAGTATTACTGTGCAATTTCACTGACACAAAGGCATTGAGGATAAACAGATATTTAACCCCCCTGTCGGGTCACTTTTGCTCCTTCACTGGGGCTCCAGAAACAGCCCTGTCAAAAGGTTCGCACGCACACTCACATGGGTCAGGCCACTAAAGAATTGTGTGGACTGTCACATTAGCATTACCAAGCCAATCACCCTTCGTTTTCCAGGTCATTTGCGGAGACCATGGTGAAAGCTGGATGGGCTCCTTCAGAAAGCTTTAGGCAGACAGACTATTATATTGCAGACATTCATGCAAATGACCATCATGCACAAACACTTTCAGTTCCTCCTCTACAGAATCCATCCCCCCCACCCCCCACAACAGATGTGTTGCAGGAAAGGAGGCCAGCATCACTGTGGAAACTAAATTGAGAAATTGATTTATAGGACTGATCAGTGACAAGTTGCCACCTGCTCCAAAAGCAGGCAAGACTGAAAAGTCCCATGGTGGATAGAATCTGTGGGGGTAACCCGCTGGTGGTCTTTTAGGCTGGTGGGGCAGTGAGCTGGGCCACTTGGGGGCAAGGGCATTAAAAATTTGTCATGTTTCTAGAGAATATACAATGAAACATACCACACTGACTACACTTCTGCCTGTCTTCTCAGCAGATCATTTTAGATGATAACTAATCTCCTGAGAAGAGAGGCATAATGATCATTTTAGATGATACAATCATTTTAGAATCTGAGGGTGAGAAGGATGGATTACTGCAGGAGAGAAAGGCTTGTCTTCTGCTAAGATGTGTGTCTTGCTCTTGCAACCAGGCAATTTTGATCCAAAAAGGCAAAACTGTTCCTCAGATCCAGTTGCAGGAGAATCCCTCAGAAGACGCAAACCAAACCCACAGGCTGCACTTGCTGTCTATCCTAAACTCTCTCTCTGTTAACGAGGATTAGGGTTTCCATCTTCGATCATTTTTTACCCGACACTTCCATTTTGGCCTACGGGAGTGTCAGGTAAAACCCCGCCACAGATGGCAAGCCTAATTTGAGTAGAGATGTGAGGTCCTGGGAAAAAAATGGAAAAATTCAGAAAAAAACAGGGCTTTTCCCATTTTTTACGAGTAATCTTTTGGGGTTTTTTTCTGAAAAATTGGGAAAATTGAAAATATTTGGGAAAAAACAAAACCAAACCGCATGAAATAAGTTTTTTGAATTATGAATAAAATGTTTAAGACAAGGTGTTTTTGTATTGCTACCCTTTACTCCCCCCCAAATGTCTTCTAAGTAAGTAAGTCTTACTAAGTAAGTCTTCTCATATACTGGCAAAACCTAAGAGATGCTAGAGTTCAGCAGCTTGTAGCTCCATTTGTAATAAAAATTAAAAACATTTAAAAGTAAAAATTAGTAAATTTGTCATTATTGTCTGAATAAACTATACTTTTAATTTCATGAGCAAACAAAGTTATACACAGTACGTTTTACGTTCTTAAAGTAGCAAAGTGAAGTTAGATCTGTAAAGGGTGCTAAGAAAATAAGTTTTGCATATATTTCAATTTCCCCCAAAATTTCTGTTTCTCCCAACCCTACCCCCACCCCCCCCGGCCCCGTTTTTTTCCATGGCTTCAAAATTTCTGGAAATTTTACATCCTAAATTTGAGGAAAGGGACAGAAATACAGTGACAATGGTTCTGTGAAACAAAGCTCCTGCTGCCCCCCCCCCTTCCCGCCCTATCAGCCTTTCTTCTCCCTCCACTCCCCTTTGGAAAGGCAGTTTCCATGCATGCTTGCACAGCCACACTTCCTATTCATTTCTTTGGGACTCCCCAGCACGTGAGCTGTCCACCTAACTGCAAACAAGGCGAAATAAAATTTATTTTTTATACCAACTCTCCACCCCCAAGGAAATGTATTTTTGTCAGTAGGACAATGTTACACACAAAATAAAAGCAGACAAAACTACCAAGAATTGATTTAGACTAAGGTTCACTACAGAAGCTTCATTTGATGGGTATTCCTAATGAGAAAAATCTCCCTCCATATAAAACTTCTCAACAGTATGAGGAAACGCCGCAGGATTACAGCAAAGCATAAAGGAATTCTAGGATCAAAAAACCTTTGGTTTAAGAGACAAGTTAAGGCTCTTACAAATTCACTCGTGTTCCAAAGAGCATGGAAATTGTAAGCAGTGCAGACGTTGTACAGTCTCACATATTGTGCTTGCTTACAACTTAGGCTGCATTCTTACCTGCGGCGGCGGGAGAGGTGAGGGAGATGCGGCAACACGGAGGAGCCAGCGGCCGGGAAAAGAACCGGTGTGAATGGGGATCTGCCACGGCTTCTCTCGCGCATGTCAGGGCGCAAAATCCTGCCGCGTCTCTCTCGCCCCTCCCGCTGCTGCCACCGCAGGTGAGAATGCAGCCCTAGGCTCCATGCACCCACACTTTGCCTTGGACTTACAGCCCCAATCCTTTTCCTCTGCAGGTTGGGGGACAACACTGAAACTGGGGACAAGAAGCACCTCTCCACCCCAGTATTATGGATTTGATCCCGGTCTCCACTGAAGTCACAATTTCTCCTTCATTTATAGCTCACCTCTCAGGCAGCAGCTCAAGTGCATCTGCTTACACAGGTGGTTAAGGGCATGCAAATATTTGTCCTAGTGTATAATGCTACGCTGTATTGGAAATGGATTTGGCTGTGTGTGGGCTGTGGCTCCTGACTGAGGATTGGTTGCCATCTGCCTTCCCTGCAGGTACAGCCCTCATAAGGGGATCAAGCTACCTGGAGCCCATGAAAGCTATGAAGCTGTGCTTCCAAAAGAATTTGCCATTATTACTGCTTCTTTTAGTCCCCTCTATATTATAGTCTTTTTTGTGTATTTCTTGCTTGAATATGCTGTGGGCAGGGAGAGTGGGAGGGATGGGTGTGTAGGGTAGTTTAGGTACTTTCCCTCAGGTAAGAGAAGAGGGAGTGGGTGAGTATGTGTTAAGGAACTCCTTAGGTCAGCCATGGCCCCTTTGTGAGGGCAGGGGCTATGCTGGGGGAGGAAATTTCCTCTATGTAACACTTGAAGAAGTGGGAGTGGCAGGGGGTGCAGCCGGATGAGCTGCATGAGTTTGAACCCCATGCGGCCCCTGACACGCCCACCACACTGTGGGGCGTGCACGGGGAGCTGGGCACATGAACATGGGGACAGCGGGCAGCCCAGCCCATCTTGGAGCTGCCACCATGGCCGGGGTGGGCCAAGGCACTGCTCACAGGAACGTCTGACCGGCTCTGCCCCGCCTCCCTCCCCCAGCCAGACTGAGAGCGGGCCCCCAGCCATGATGTGGCCTTGCACGATGGGCACTAGGCTCAAGACCCCGCAGCTACATGGGTTGCCCCACCTTGGGCAGCCTTACCCTAAGTGTGGTAGGACTGCTCCACAATGAGTCCTGGGAATTTTCCCCAAGGATATGTCATGAACAGCCAGCTGCTTGCTCTGCCACAGGGTGGGGCAAACATGTGGTGGGCCCTGGGCACACGTGCCACTGCATCGCATGGCTTGTTTGCCCAGGAAGGCGTAAAGCTACCCAAAGAATGGTAGCCTCCCTAGCCCGTCTCATCTGGCTGTACCCAGGGATGGATTGCTGGAGGGATTGGGAGGCGGGTAATGTATTTTTGTACTGAAGTTACATTTTAAGAATGTTGTAAGCCACCATGAGCCCTTTTTGGGATAGGGCATGGTATAAATAGAATTTATTTGAACATGAGAAGACTGTGAAGAATTTCAGGAGGATCTTGCGAGACTGGGTGCCTGGGCATCTAAAGGGCAGGTGAAATTTAATGTAGACAAGTGCAAAGTGATGCACATAGGGAAAAACAGTCCAAACTTTTTTTACACAATGCTGGGTTCTAAATTAAGAGTTACCACTCAGGAAAATGACCTTGGAGTCTTTGTGGACAATGCATTGAAATCCACAGCTCATTGTGTGGTGGCCATCAAAAAAAGCAATCCGAATGTTAGGAATGATTTGTAAAGGGATAGAGAATAAAAGTGACAATGTCATAATGCCACTATATAAATCCATGGTGTGACCGTATCTTGAATATTGTTTGCAGTTCTGGTTGTCCCATCTCAAAAAAGATATAGTAGAATTAGAAAAGGTACAGAGAAGGGCAACAAAAATGATAAAGGGTATGGAACAGTTCCCTGATGGAGAGGCTGCATAGCTTGGGGCCCTTCGGCTTGGAGAAGAGAGGTCTGGGAGGGGATATGATAGAGGTTTATAAAATTGTAAGTGGTGTGCAACACGTTAATAGGGAACGGTTATTTACCCTCTCAAATAGTACCATAAGTAGGGTACACGCCATGAAACTAACATGTAGCAGATTTAAAACAAATAAAATAAAGTATTTTTTCACTCAACACACAATTAAGTTGTGGAATTTGTTGCCAAAAGATGTGGTCAAGGCCAGTAGTAGAGCAGGGTTTAAAAAAGGACTGGCCAAGTTTCTGGAGGATCGGTCCATGAGCAGCTATCAGCCAGGTAGGTTTAAGGAATGTAACCCTAATTGTTGGATTGCCCTATAGTGACCTGTTGGGTACTTCTCCCAAGTGACTGAGATTGGCCACTGTCGGAGACAGGATGCTGGGCTCGATGGACCATTGGTCTGACCCAGTATGGCACTACTTATGTTCTTATATTCTTCTTATTTTTAGTATTATTTTTGTAGGTGTGGAAGTACTGATGGTATTATAATCAGTTATTTTTATGTTATAGTATTATATCTTTATATAATCGTATTATATTATAATCTGTATAATACAGAAGAACTATAATACTGCTCTTTATAGGCCCTTTTCACACAGACACTCTAACACTGATAAAATGGGTGTTACATTTTATTAAACATGTTGCAGGGCACCCATAGAGCACACATGCAGCCCTACAACATGTATAATAAAATGTAACACCCATTTTATCAGTGTTAGAGTGTCTGTGTGAACAGGGCCATAGCCCGGTTCCCCACTTAGGCACTAACTTTCCTTCATTCCATTCCATTCTCTGACCCAAATGAAAGCATATACAGAAAGCAGGGAGTCAGAGGGCAGCAAGCTGTCCCCAGTTTCAGGGTTGCCCCCAACCTGCAGAGGAAGAGGTCTGGGGCTGAAAGACCAAGACAAAGTGTGGGTACATGGAGCCTACGTGTAAGCAAGCACAATGTGCGAGTCTGTACAACGTTTTCATTGCTTACATGGTGCGCAAATTAAGGCAAGAGCCTTAACTTACAATTTCCAGGTTTTTTGAAGCACAAGTGAATTTGAAAGAACCTTAACTCCTCTCTTAAACCAAAGGTTTTTTGATGCTAAAATGTCCCTGTTTTTCCCCCATTACATTTCCCCTGCCCCCAATTTCATTGAAAGGCACCCAGTGAGTTTTCCTTTCACTCGGAAACACTGGGCACAGGGCACCTTCTCTTCTGCCTTTAAAATGTGTGTCTCTTTTCCAAACCGCTTCCTCATGCAGCTCACATGGTCACAGCCTCTTTCAGCACCCACCTTCTACCAGCACATAGAAAGTTAGACTTTCTTTCTGCATAGTGAGTTCACCCCAGCTTCGGATAGTGCACCATGTTCCACCTAACTTCCTCTTGTGCACTGCGAAGGGGGGTTGTTTTTCTTTGTGCTTTGAGCCGACGTGGTTTTGTATTTCACATGCCTGTCCTTTAAGGGCACCCGGTAGGGATAGGGGTGGGACCAGGGAAGCAGCCAGGCCATGGACTTGTCTGCTGGTGTCTGTGGCCACCCCAGTTCATACAGGCCGGGAATGCATGGGCGCCCATTGCTCTGCAGTTTTTTTGGCTTGCCCCACACGGGAAACTCCAGATTTTTTGGCAGTATCCCGTGAGTGGCCATGAGTGGGTGCCACGTGGGTCATGGGAGTGTGCATCCCCTCCGCACCACTTTCAAACGGGCAGTTGGATGAGTGGTTACTGGGTGGCCAGGCATGGTTGTAGCTCATTTAAAAACACCCAGACTCACTCTCTCCATTGGATAACATGGGAACTTTAAAACATTATAACTTAACTACATGACAGATTTTCAGAATCTAAAGTCAGGAATGCACTACAATGCACACTTAAAACTTTCCCAGATATCTATACCTCCAGACAGATAACTTAAAACAAACTTTTCTGTGTCATCAAAAAACATTGCAAAAGACAGAAAAACAGTTCTGCCTCCAAAATTCAAAGTCCAATATGTCATCCGTTTCTCCACTGATCTGACTAAAATGTGGACAGTTTCAATCCCTCACCCAGGCAATCCTCCCTATAAAATATCACAGTGAGAAGATAAAGCACCTTGATTTTATAATGATTAGAATGTTAGTGATGCAGCCACCTTAACTATAGGACCGTTTCTGTGGCTCTATAATAAGTAAGAGTAGGATCCAACAAAACTACGTCCATAGACAACTGACCAACCAGAAAGTTTTCATACGTAGACATACGAGTTTTGCACTTTAAGACAGGATGAGCAAATCCTAGAGCCACAAAGCCTGTAGAAAATCCCAGCAAACACTAACAGCAGCTAAATCTGCATTTTCTCTTTAAAATTCATTTAAATCCCCAAATGGTTTATACCATAGAAGCCACTCACCCAGCTTAATAAGCAGCAAGAAAAAGGTTTGGGTTTAAAAAAAATTATAAACCCACAATGGTTTCCCCATCTACTGTTAAAGATACAGGGCGGGGAGCTCAAAATAATGTTTTCCCTTCATAAGGGACCATAACCTTAATGGTAGGAAAGATCTTACAGTTATCAAAACTCAGAAAAATGACCTTACAGCCTCCTTTTAAAAAATACATCTGTGATTAGACCCAGAGTCACTGGCATTTAAAATTCAAAAAACAAAATCACGCTTTAAAAATTACTAGCTACAATTTGAACACCCTCCCTATGCCCATTAGCAAGAGGCAAACCAGTCTGCACACCACCCNCCCAGATGGTTAGTGGCCCGACGCATCAGGGAGGACATACCTTAGACCTTGTATTTTGCACCGGTGTTGAGGCAGGGGGTCTGTTGGTGGGGGAGATTTCAGTTGTGCCCTTGTCATGGACGGATCATTACCTCCTGCAGGCTTCTCTCTTGGTGCATGTCTGCCCCCAGAAGGGTGTGGAACCAATATGAATGGTCCGCCCCAGAGACTGATGGAATCAGAGCGGTTCTGGGAGGCTTTGGGTGAGATACCTTCTGATCTAGACGGCCGTCTCATCAATGACCTCGTTGTGCTGTGGAACACCTTGCTGATGGAGACCACTGATCCAACGACTCCAAGGCGTCCGCTTCCCAAATGGCAGCACCGTAGGCCTCCTTGGTTTCAGAGGAACTGCGGGTGCTGAAGCAGGAGGGGCGGCGGTTGGAGCAATGGTGTCGTCGTTCATGTACTGAAGCCGACAGATTGCGACATAGAGCTAGTTTATGAGCCTATGCCATAGGTATGCGGGCAGCAAAAAAGGAGTTCTTTGCTGCCCTCATAGCTTCCACAAAATCCTGTCCAGCTGAGCTTTTCCGGGTGGTGAGGGGGCTGGTCAGTCTGGCCTCCCTTCACCTTGGAGTGGAGTCATCTTGTGCCTGCTGTGACATGTTTGTGGATTATTTTGTGGATAAAATCGCTCGGATATACCACGGTTTCGACGCTGCACTTTCTGCAGTGGGGAAACCTGAGGTTATGGAAGCCCTGCCTTGTCCTAGTTTGTGGGATCTATTTCAGTCGGTGACCCCTACCGATGCGGAGGATGTTCTTGGGGCTGTCAGGGCCACCTGTTGTGAATTAGATCCATGCCCGTCCTGGCTGGTTAAGGCCTGCCAGGAGACAATGGGGCCGTTGCTGGCTGGAGTGATCAATGCCTCTCTTAGGGAGGGCAGGGTGCCGGGCTGCCTTAAGGAGGCTGTGGTGCGGCCCCTGCTGAAGAAACCATTGCTTGACGTTGACTCTCTATCCAGCTATCGGCCAGTCTCTAAACTTCCCTTTTTAGGGAAGGTTATTGAACGGGTGGTTGGCCCAGCAGTTGCAGGAGCATCTGGACCATGTCAGTTTTCTAGATCCCTCGCAGTCTGGATTTCACCGGGATTATAGTACCGAGCCTGTGCTTGTGCCATTTGTTGACGACCTACGTCAGGAGTTAGATCAGGGCTGTTTGGCCCTGCTAATTCTTTTAGTTCTGTTGGCTTCATTTGATACCGTTGACTATGAGTTGTTGGTGACGTGCCTGCGGGACCACGCGGGGGTTGGTGGAACGATTCTTCACTGGTTCTGCTCTTTCCTTGCTGGAAGAACTCAATGAGTGGTGCTTGGGGATTATTTTTCATCATACCAAGACCTCTCATGTGGAGTTCCGCAGGGTTCTGTTTCGTCCAGGGCTGTGGAACTCCCTGCCACTAGAGGCGCATTTGGCCCACATGTCTCCTCTTTTCGATGTAAGCCGCTCTACCTGGCCTTTGGTGGAAAGGATGGGTAGGGTGGGGTGGGAGCGGGGGTTGGGTTTAGGGTTGGGATCTGTTTTTATTCCTCCTAGTACGATGTTTTTATGTTTTTAAATATTTTATGATTGTAAGCCGTCCCGAGCCACTATGCGGGAGGGGTGGGGAGTACATTTGTTCAAATAAATAAAATAAATTAAAATAAATAAATATTATATTTTAATATAATAGTATTATATTATAATCTATATAATATAGAAGAACTATAATACTGCTCTTTATAGGCCCTTTTCACACAGACACTCTTAACACTAATAAAATGGGTGTTACGTTTTATTATACATGTTGCAGGGCACCCATAGAGCACACCTGCAGCCCTGCAGCATGTATAATAAAATGTAACACCCATTTTATCAGTGTTAGAGTGTCTGTGTGAACAGGGCCATAGCCCGGTTCCCCACTTAGGCACTAACTTTCCTTCATTCCATTCTCCGACCCAAACGAAAACATATAAAGAAAGCAGGGAGTCAGAAGGTAGCAAGCTGTCCCCAGCTTCACGGTTGCCCCCACCCTGCAGAGGAAGAGGTCTGGGGCTGAAAGACCAAGGCAAAGTGTGAGTACATGGAGCCTACGTGTAAGCAAGCACAATGTGCGAGACTGTACAACGTCTTCATTGCTTATATGGTGCGATAATTAAGGCAAGCGCCTTAACTTACAATTTCCAGGGTTTTTGAAGCACAAGTGAATTTGAAAGAACCTTAACTCCTCTCTTAAACCAAAGGTTTTTTGATCCTAGATTTTCCCTGTTTTTTAAAAGGGGAATACATCACATTCCCCCTGCCCCCAATTTCATTGAAAGGCACCCAGTGAGTTTTCCTTTCACTGGGAAACACTGTGCACAGTGCACCTTCTCTTCTTCTGCCTTTAAATTGTGTGTCTCTTTTCCAAGCCCCTTCCTCTTGCAGCTCAAATGGGCACAGTCTCTTTCAGCACCCACCTCCTACCAGCACATAGAAAGTTAGACTTTCTTTCTGCATAGTGAGTTCACCCCAGCTTCGGATAGTGCACCATGTTCCACCTAACTTCCTCTTGTGCGTCACGATTGTGGGTTGTTTTTTTTTGTGCTTTGAGCCAACGTGGTTTTGTATTTCACGCACCTGTCCTTTAAGAGCACTTGTCTGCTGGCGTCTGTGGCCACCCCAGTTCATACAGGCCGGGAATGCATGGGCGCCCATTGCCCATTGCTGTGCAGTTTTTTTGGCTTGCCCCACACGGGAAACTCCAGATTTTTTGGCAGTACCCCGTGAGTGGCCACGAGTGGGTGCCATGTGGGTCATGGGAGCATGCATCCCCTCCGCACCACTTTCAAACGGGCAGTTGGATGAGTGGTTACTGGGTGGTCAGGCATGATTTTATCTCATTTAAAAACACCCAGACTTACTCTCTCCATTGGATAACATGGGAATTTTAAAACATTATAACTTAACTACATGACAGATTTTTAAAATCTAAAGTCAGGAATGCACTACAATGCACACTTAAAACTTTCCCACACAGCTATACCTCCAGACAGATAACTTAAAACAAACTTTTCTATGTCATCAAAAAGCATTGTAAAAGAGAGAAAAACAGTTTTGCCTCCAAAATTCAAAGTCCTGTACGTCATCTGTTTCTCCATTGATCTCACTGAAATGTGGACAGCTTCAACCCCTCACCCAGCCAATCCCCCTACAAAATTTCACAGTGATAGGATAGATCACCTCACTTTTATAACGATTAGAATGTTAGTGATGCAGCCGCCTTAACTATAGAGCCGTTTCTGTGGCTCTATAATAAGTAACAGTAGGATCCAATAAAACTACGTCCATAGACAACTGACCAACCAGAAAGTTTTCATATGTAGGCATATGGGTTTTGCACTATAAAACAGGATGAGCAAATCCTAGAGCCACAAAGCCTGGAGAAAATTCCAGCAAACACTAACAGCAGCTAAATCTGCATTTTCTCCTTAAAACTCATTTAAATCCCCAAATGCTTTATCTCATAGAAGCCACTCACCCAGCTTAATAAGCAGCAAGAAAAAGGTTTGTGTTTTTNTTGGCCCAGCAGTTGCAGGAGCATCTGGACCATGTCAGTTTTCTAGATCCCTCGCAGTCTGGATTTCACCGGGATTATAGTACCGAGCCTGTGCTTGTGCCATTTGTTGACGACCTACGTCAGGAGTTAGATCAGGGCTGTTTGGCCCTGCTAATTCTTTTAGTTCTGTTGGCTTCATTTGATACCGTTGACTATGAGTTGTTGGTGACGTGCCTGCGGGACCACGCGGGGGTTGGTGGAACGATTCTTCACTGGTTCTGCTCTTTCCTTGCTGGAAGAACTCAATGAGTGGTGCTTGGGGATTATTTTTCATCATACCAAGACCTCTCATGTGGAGTTCCGCAGGGTTCTGTTTCGTCCAGGGCTGTGGAACTCCCTGCCACTAGAGGCGCATTTGGCCCACATGTCTCCTCTTTTCGATGTAAGCCGCTCTACCTGGCCTTTGGTGGAAAGGATGGGTAGGGTGGGGTGGGAGCGGGGGTTGGGTTTAGGGTTGGGATCTGTTTTTATTCCTCCTAGTACGATGTTTTTATGTTTTTAAATATTTTATGATTGTAAGCCGTCCCGAGCCACTATGCGGGAGGGGTGGGGAGTACATTTGTTCAAATAAATAAAATAAATTAAAATAAATAAATATTATATTTTAATATAATAGTATTATATTATAATCTATATAATATAGAAGAACTATAATACTGCTCTTTATAGGCCCTTTTCACACAGACACTCTTAACACTAATAAAATGGGTGTTACGTTTTATTATACATGTTGCAGGGCACCCATAGAGCACACCTGCAGCCCTGCAGCATGTATAATAAAATGTAACACCCATTTTATCAGTGTTAGAGTGTCTGTGTGAACAGGGCCATAGCCCGGTTCCCCACTTAGGCACTAACTTTCCTTCATTCCATTCTCCGACCCAAACGAAAACATATAAAGAAAGCAGGGAGTCAGAAGGTAGCAAGCTGTCCCCAGCTTCACGGTTGCCCCCACCCTGCAGAGGAAGAGGTCTGGGGCTGAAAGACCAAGGCAAAGTGTGAGTACATGGAGCCTACGTGTAAGCAAGCACAATGTGCGAGACTGTACAACGTCTTCATTGCTTATATGGTGCGATAATTAAGGCAAGCGCCTTAACTTACAATTTCCAGGGTTTTTGAAGCACAAGTGAATTTGAAAGAACCTTAACTCCTCTCTTAAACCAAAGGTTTTTTGATCCTAGATTTTCCCTGTTTTTTAAAAGGGGAATACATCACATTCCCCCTGCCCCCAATTTCATTGAAAGGCACCCAGTGAGTTTTCCTTTCACTGGGAAACACTGGGCACAGTGCACCTTCTCTTCTTCTGCCTTTAAATTGCGTGTCTCTTTTCCAAGCCCCTTCCTCGTGCAGCTCAAATGGGCACAGTCTCTTTCAGCACCCACCTCCTACCAGCACATAGAAAGTTAGACTTTCTTTCTGCATAGTGAGTTCACCCCAGCTTCGGATAGTGCACCATGTTCCACCTAACTTCCTCTTGTGCGTCACGATTGTGGGTTGTTTTTTTTTGTGCTTTGAGCCAACGTGGTTTTGTATTTCACGCACCTGTCCTTTAAGAGCACTTGTCTGCTGGCGTCTGTGGCCACCCCAGTTCATACAGGCCGGGAATGCATGGGCGCCCATTGCCCATTGCTGTGCAGTTTTTTTGGCTTGCCCCACACGGGAAACTCCAGATTTTTTGGCAGTACCCCGTGAGTGGCCACGAGTGGGTGCCATGTGGGTCATGGGAGCATGCATCCCCTCCGCACCACTTTCAAACGGGCAGTTGGATGAGTGGTTACTGGGTGGTCAGGCATGATTTTATCTCATTTAAAAACACCCAGACTCACTCTCTCCATTGGATAACATGGGAATTTTAAAACATTATAACTTAACTACATGACAGATTTTTAAAATCTAAAGTCAGGAATGCACTACAATGCACACTTAAAACTTTCCCACACATCTACACCTCCAGACAGATAACTTAAAACAAACTTTTCTATGTCATCAAAAAGCATTGTAAAAGAGAGAAAAACAGTTTTGCCTCCAAAATTCAAAGTCCTGTACGTCATCTGTTTCTCCATTGATCTCACTGAAATGTGGACAGCTTCAACCCCTCACCCAGCCAATCCCCCTACAAAATTTCACAGTGATAGGATAGATCACCTCACTTTTATAACGATTAGAATGTTAGTGATGCAGCCGCCTTAACTATAGAGCCGTTTCTGTGGCTCTATAATAAGTAACAGTAGGATCCAATAAAACTACGTCCATAGACAACTGACCAACCAGAAAGTTTTCATATGTAGGCATATGGGTTTTGCACTATAAAACAGGATGAGCAAATCCTAGAGCCACAAAGCCTGGAGAAAATTCCAGCAAACACTAACAGCAGCTAAATCTGCATTTTCTCCTTAAAACTCATTTAAATCCCCAAATGCTTTATCTCATAGAAGCCACTCACCCAGCTTAATAAGCAGCAAGAAAAAGGTTTGTGTTTTTTAAAAAAACAAAAGCACAATGGTTTCCCCATCTACTGTTCAATCAATCTCTTTATTAAGCGTAGCCAGAGGCCATAGCTAGAACACAAACAAACAGGAAGACACACATACAAAAATTCTTACCAACTTGGGCTGTAAACAATAAAACAATCAATACGACAGTCCCCAACCTGCAAGGTCTTGGGCAACCCAAAGATAGAAGGAGATACACAAAACCAATAATAACAGAGTTATCACCGTGGATCATTAGCAAAATTGCCTTAGCCTGATAAGGCATCCATCCTAACCCAGGCTTAAAACATCCACACTCCTGTACAACTTAAATTAGCAATGTGAATATAATAGAATAAGGCAATAACAATAGGCACCCCACTCAACCCCTGGGTCCCTGGCCCTCTCTTGGGGATAAAGATCGTCATGGGCCTAGTCAAAGAAAAAATACCTCCACTAAGTTAGATATACCAAGGTATCCTATCCATAGTTTCCCCCAAAATACATCCAAAATGAGCACCTGCCATTAATATGAAGGCTAAACCCAACCAGAAGCCCTGGTATAATTATTCAGCCCTTTACTTACTCTAATCAGTGATCACTGTAAATCAGCAAAGTACAATAGGTTTACAATAAAGGGAAATCAATCGGTAGGCATCCTTCCCAAAAATCCAAGGAAGGATATAATACTTCAAGGGCCAATCCCTCCCATCCTTCCAAGGTCTAACTAGAACCACCAATACTATAGATATCCTAAATCCCAAAATTCCCACCACCCCAAAATAATTCCTATCTAAACCCACAGATTTAGTCTGGGCTCCCGGGGTTCCATACAGCGGCCCAACAGGCAACGTCAACAGCCAGTAATTCCTCTAGAATAGAGGACCTTCTACGCGAGGATCCCAACCGGACTGAAGGGGAATAATTAACCAGAGAAGGGTTGGTTACAATGGGGCACTGCAAATGGGTCTTCTGGGTTAAACTGGGGTGGGAAGTCCCTTACTAGGCCATGGGGCCATAGTACTATCCATGTCCATGGACAGACTCACTCCACCTGTCCCATCAATAGGAGTATTAATAACAGGGTCAGAAATCTCTTCTGTGCACACAAGTACAGCGAGCTGAATATCTAGCAAAGAATCATTAGCTTCAGACCCTGTAGGCCGGGAGACAGATAGATGGTCACCAGAGTCTTTTGGCAGCCAGTCCACATCCCCTGGGAGCAGCAGTGGCAAAGCCAACTGCTGGAGCCTAGTGTTGATCGGGGTTTCTGCAGGCATGCCAAATGTTCTTGCAGCAAGCTGCACCTTATTTGGGTTTACTGGACCTGAGGCCATAGCTGTAATAACTGGCTATAGTGAATTTGAGCCAGCCCTAGGGGGATAGGTCAGCAAAGGCGGAATACCCGGCCTATGGTAAAGCCGGTCCACTTCAACCCCCCCATGATGATAAAGTGGTAGAGTGGGCACACAGATTATCGGCCATGACCGAATTTCGGAAAAATACTATTAACCTTTGGACAAATCCAAGAGAGGGAAGCTGTGTCAAATGGGTCATGCAGGAGGGAGGGATAAAGTATCCCAATATATCGGACAGGTGCCAAGCAACTCCGTACTTGTTGTCCCACCTTGGGAGAGGTCCAGGGAGTACAGGGGCAATCAGAAGCACCACAGCTTCTGGGACTATATGGAGGGTATAATTATTAACCAAAACCTGGGATTTTTTAGAAGTAAATTTCATAGACACAACGTTATCATCACATCCCGCAAAGGGAATTGAAGTCTGGCAAACTACCAACGCTGTCGGTCTAACTAACGGAATTCTAACCCCGGTCTAACCCCTAGAATTCCCTCCCTTGAGGAAACTATTTGCCCCATATACCCTGCTAACTCCCTCAATTGGGATCCAAGCGCACACACCTGGGTATCTAAGGCCTCCACCCGCCTTAAGAGGCCATGCAATAAGTACCCCTGGGTGCCAAGAGAGGTATCCCCCACGGCGTCCAAGTTTAGGAAGGCAGTTTCCGACCCATCCTTCCACTGGTATCCTAGCAAAGTTTCCAAGGAGTTATGGACAATAGATTGAACCCCCGGATGCTCCGGGGCACTGGGGGGATCTCCCACCTGATCCCCCTTAGTAAAACCCGAGGGGGCAAACGATGTAGCAAGACCCATATCCATGTCCTCAGGTCCCGAGGGTAAGTACAAAGACCCCAAACCAGTTGAAGGAGCAGACATGGAAGCCCCCTTGCCCAGAACCCCTTTGTCATAGGATGAAGGAATTGTAGAATTAGAGTTGATTGGCAAATCTGCAGGGGGCACCAAATCCGCGGAGTCAAGGGCTGGAGATGTTATCCCATCCTCCACCAGAAAACTAGTCCTCTGCCCATTAGGAAGAAAATCATGGAGCTTTAGCTGCCGCCCCCTAGCCCTGGTCACCATCCCCTGCTTGCCTTTTCTGGTCATGTTAGAATAGTCAAGGCAGGCCAGACCTTAATGCATAAATCAATCACCGACAAGAAGAGGGGATGATGATCCACTGGGGTGCAGCTGTATGAGCCTAAGAAGGCCCCAGAATCAGGGAGAGGAAAGGGCAAAGCCAGAGGGTTCAAGCTCTGACAAAAATCACAATACTTCCGGGACAGAGATCAGGCTCCAGATCACAGCAAATACAGCCCGACCAACTGAAAAGGCTTCACCAAGTAATCCTTCAGGGGTAGCACAGTTACAAGTAATCCTGCCTCTGGAGCGATGACATCTCTCTCAGAAGCTTCTACTACTGGTTCTCCCTGCAACCTGTTAAAGATACCGGGCGGGGAGCTCTAAATAATGTTTTCCCTTCATAAGAGACCATAACCTTAATGGCAGGAAAGTTCCTACAGTTATCAAGCCTCAGAAAAATTGCCTTACAGCCTCCTTTTAAAAAATACATCAGTGATTAGACCAGCATTTAAATTCAAGAAACAAAATCATACTTTAAAAATTACTAGCTATGTGGTTACAATTTGAACACCCTCCCTATGCCCATTAGCAAGAGGCAAACCAGTCTGCACACCACCCCTACCTCCTCCCCTATCTCTATGCCAGCCCCCTCACATGCACCCCCCATCCCTGTTCCAACCTTCTCACAAACACCCACCCACAAACCCATTGACCTACCTCAGAGGTTCTCTTGCAGTAAAGATTCCTATGTTGTATCTTACCAGGGGAGCTTTCCTGCAGGCAAGCAAGGAAGCCTGCCTGCAGAATGGGCACATTGGGCTCCCCTCTGCAAATGGCCACCAGGAACAACTCCTGGCTTGCCCAAAGCAAGTCCTGCCCCACAGGAGCCATAGACTCTGTTGCCATTGGTTGGGGCAATATAAATCTTTGCCCCAAGATTACTCTCATTGGTTAGATTCCTCCATAGGAACCCAGCATGAGAGACTCCAGCCCTGCCTGTAAACCCTCCTCTGGACTGAACTGAGCATGTGGTGTTGGGGCAATCAGATTTTTGCCCCTGTCCAACATGCTCAGTGAAGCTCACTCCTCCCAGCTGAGGTAGGGCTGCTGCTGCTGCTGGACAGCTCCCAGCCAAGCCCCTCCCTTAAAGCTTCCTGTGATGTATTGAAGCAGACTCTTGAAACTGCGTATGTGAATCTGTAGCATAGTTCCTTAGGCAGTTGCCTAATTTGGATCTGCTCTGGTGTGTTGATTACTAGGTTCTTCCTGGAAATGCTGATGTACTACAGATCACACTTGAAATAGAGTCTCATGTGTGCGCCTGTCTCTAAGCTGGAGTCAACCTATAACTAGAAATCATTTTTAGTTAGCGCCTCCTGCCATGGCACTTAGAGCACTTCACATAGAACTAGTTAACACAACTTTTAATCCTCACAACAACCCTGTGAGGTAGGTTAGGCTGAGATAATATTGTGACTGGGCCAAGGTCACACAGTGAGTTTCTGACTAAAAGGTGACTTGAACTGGGGCCTCTTCCTACCTCCCGGTCTAGGTACGGCGCGCTTAGCCACTGCACCATACTTCCCTGCAGCAGCCACAGACTTTGTGGGGAAGAGCCCACTTGTCCTTATGGATGAGCCTCCCCTGGGGTAACATAACAATGGAACTGAATGCAGAGATAGGCTGCTGGATGCAAAGACAGAAATACCAGATGCATGCACCGGATGGACGAAGAGAATCAGTGAATTTAGTGACAGACAAGAGGCCAGCACCAGATCCCGATGTGCCATGACAGAAAGAAGCATTAGGCCTGGCTTCTATCATAGACAATCTGGCTACTTACCCCACACCTGGATCCCCAGGCTGGTGTTTCTGGAGAGGCTGGTGTCAGTGTTGCTGACATTGCAGGTGTAAGTCCCGGTGTTATTTACAGAGAGATCATAGATCAGGAGTTGGGACTCATTGTGGATTAGTTGAGTCTCATTGAAAAGCCAGGTGTATTGGGCAGATGGGTTGGAGTCAGCAAAGCAGGAAAGGTTGAGGGTGGAGCCCTGAACATAATCCTGTGTCTGGGGGTGGATTATAGGGGCGTCAGGTCCGTCTGGAGCAAACACAAGAAAGTTGCATGTCAGGAAGGGCCAGAGAAACAACAACGTCCTGGCTGCCAATAATCCAGCACCAAAGGGTGAGGGATATCACAGCCAGAAAAAATACTTGCCTGGGACCTATTCTGAGCCTGCTGCAACACAAAAGCTAGAAGATTTCAGTCAGCAGCTACTAACAGCTCCCTGCTAAAGTGACATTGCTGAGCTCAATATGATGCAGTTGAGTTAAAGTGGACCTTTTAGAAAGAGAAACCCAGTCTTGTTTCTCAAAGCCTTGGAAGATCCACCAAGCCTCTTAGGAAAGCTCTTTTGATGGCACACTCTTCCAGTTGTTCAGGATCTGCATCTTGTTTTAGTTCTGAATGTGTCTGATTTCATGTTCTGACTACTCAGTTTCACTCTGCCTGTAATCACAGGTTAGAGAGTTTCCCTGCTTCCAGAGGTCTCCTTCCTTTCAGTGCCTCTCGACACCTTCAGCGAAGAATTAAGAGCTGGATCTCTTATTAGAAAGGTAGGCTTTCCAGAGGTTAGACCCTTCTTGGGACTCTCTTCCAGATTCCCAACCACACTTCTAAAGCGTTGGACACCTAGACTGGAGAGAGTCTCCCACTAACAGCCTGGCCAACTCCACACGCTACGCAAAGGCAATACCGTAACATTACACAAACTGGACCTGACTCAGTGGCTAAACAGGTCTCTACAGTCCTGTGCTGGGTTTTGAAGCTCTCATTGCTTTCCCCTAGAATAAGGACTCCCAATGGATAGCCCATGGCCCACCTGTAAGGACAAAGAACCCAAGAAATCTGAATGTGACACTTACAGAGCACATTCAGCCAGTAGGGGGTGCTGTTCCTGGAGCTGACACTATTTTCCCCATTGCAGGTGTAGTAGCCCGAGTCATTCCTGTAGACAGGCTGCATCACGACGGTTTTGTTGTCATTTCCCAGAAAGACGTGCTCGTTTGTCTCCAGGCTCTGGTCCCCCTTAAACCAACGGTAGGAAACCTGGGTTCCCCTAGAGTTGCAGGTCAGCGTTATGTTCTCATTCTCAATGGCCACGGGGGAGTTGATGGTGACATTATACACAAGTTCTGTGGGAGAGACAAAGTCAGGTGGGGGAAGAGGGGACAGGAGTTATCCAGGCAAAAGCTGCAAAGCAGCCTGCATTCCTGCCCCCAGGAGGAGTCATGTTGCCTTGGAACTCACCATGGATAATGGTGGTGCTGATATTTTGTATTAGCTCATGGAGCGATATGCAACAGTCTAGCTCCTAATCCAAATTTTGGGGCAGTCAGAAATGCAACCGAGGACAGAGAATTTCTGGCCAACCAAGAGGATGATGTTGAAACAGCAGGGCGTGGGATAGCAAGATGGTGAAATAACAGGAAGCGAGCACTGTCCTTATCAGTGGACTCCCCCTGATAAATGACAGTCTAGCTTGAGACCCAAGTGTGGGAGAGAAGAAATCATCCCACAGAGGACAGGGACCATGGGTGTAAATTGAGTAACAAAGAACAGCAGGTTTGATGGAAAGAGGACAGCAGTGGACAGACGCTGCTGATCGGAATTGTTGCACTGAATGACAGATGGCAGCTTCTGGTCCAGATGAAAGTGTCCCAAGAAGGACAGAGGCGCGGTGATAAAACCCAAACAGAACCAGAGCTGTGAGGACAGGGTGAAGAGACAGTGTTATTCCAGGGAGTACGTACCGAGCTGACAAATGGAACCTGTGCATTGATTGACAGGCAGCAGTGTAATATCCGACTCAGGTTTGGGAGGGAGGGCATTGGTCTGAGGCTGGGAGCAACCTGAATAGGCCAATTAACAAGGTAAGGAGAGCACCAATGGGTGGAGACAGTGGGTCGAGTGACAGGTGACAGTGTAGGTTCTGATTGAAACAAGGGACAGATGGAAAAGTCTTACGGGAGGAGAAAGGCCTTGGAAATCTAGCCAGAATCAAATGGAATAAAGGTTCCTGGGTGCAGAAACAGTGAAATACCAGGGCACCCAGGGGGAACCAGAGGACTGAGTGACAGGCGACAAGTGGGCATATGATCCAGATGTGGAGCTGACAGAAAGGCCCAATGGAGACAACAAAGCTGGACTGGACAGAGCCAGTGAGCAGGGCGTTGGCTGGGGAGACAGTGAAGACACCTCCAGTGCCTTGTGCATCAGCGACAGATGAGACATAATGCTGGATGATCCAACTACTCACCATCCACCTGGATCACAACATAGTCTGTTATACTGACTTCTGTCAGTGAATTTGAGGCTTTGCAGGTGTAGTTTCCAGAGTCACTTGTCGTCAGATCTGGGATGAGGAGTTTTGGTCCTTCTGTTTCCAATACTCTTCCATTGAGATACCAAGTGTACTTTATGCCCGGGAAAGCCTCAGAGGCTTCACAAGAGAGGTTGAGGCTGGAGCCCTCAGTATAAACTTTCTGACTGTAATTGAGCTGAATTGTTTGGGGTCCGTCTGGGACAAACACATGAAGTTTACATGTTGGGAAGGGCCAGAGATGGTTGGCACACACCATCACCAGAGACAGATGGAGCTGGAGATGGACAGAGCTCTCTGTAGCCCATGGATGATAGAAGCTGACAGATAAAACCCTTAGTACCAAGCACTGGGAGAAGAGGCCAAGAGGCCGTTCCCTGTCTCTTGGTTCCTTGGCTAGTTACATCTTATGCTATCTGCAGGATTCAGTTGTCCTTGGGACACAGGCAGATCAGGAGTTTCTTACACGAAGTAGGGGCTATGATGACATGCCCTCTCCCCCACATCCTTTCACCCCAGACCCATTGTCCCTGCTTGGCTATCAGCCTCATAGCCAAGCAGGGACAATGGGTCTGTCCACACAAAAACACTAACCCCCAGGCAAACCTCCTCTACCTCTGGTTAAATCCCTGACGGCCACATAAACAGTGTGTGGTAGCAACCCCTAAGGTCCCTTTGGAGCAATTTACCACAGGCAGTTAGTTTACCTGGGTAGGCATTCACATGGATGCTGGGTTTGTGGTACGCTGTCCTCCAGCCATTTTCGCTAGCATCCCAGAATCCTTTGCAGCTAATGTCTGGGCTGCTTCAATCACCAGTGTGTCTGTTTCGGATCAGTGTCTGTGCAGCACCTGGCAGGATGGTACCCAGACTGGGCTTTCTGGGCATGAACACCGTCTAAAGAAAGAGCAGAGCTCTTTCTCTAGCAACCAGATCTTGCCAAGTTTCATCCCAAGTCTCAGGCTAGTCAGGGTTTTTTTTCCCTAAGGTCACAGACATCTAGAACCATCATGTGACTTCAGCGGAATATCAGCTTTTATTTATATAAAAAAGGAAGTGTCTCGTGGTTCAGGAGACAAGCTGGAAAACGTGACCCTGATGCTCCTATACCAGAAGACAAAAAAAATGTAAAGAACCTTAAAAAGTTGATGGGTTTTAAATCAGACAGTTTTAAACCAATATCATGATTTTGGGGGTGCGAGGGGCCCAGTTCTTTGTATGGTGAAGACCTGAAGCTGCCGCTACAGGAAGACACCATGTTCCAAAGCCCCAATGTAAGGGATTCTGCCAGTTTCGGGGGCTTGAGATCAGGTCCCATCTCACATGTGACCTTATTTAATTTAATTTATTTATTTATTTTAAAAAACTTATTACCCTGCCCCTCCTGCCACAGGCAGCTTGGGGCGGCTTACAACAATAAAAAAACAATTAAAACATTTTAAAACACATTAACATAAGACCATCTAGTCCAGGATAGGATCCTCTCTAGCAGGATTCAACCCTGGGTGAAGCAAGGACAGAAACAGGACAGTTAAAAAAATAAAATAAAACTGGGAGGGGGAGGGGGACAAAGCAAAGACATGTTCAGGATTTGGCATTTCTATGTGCTCCTTCCCTCCCCTGCCTGAGATTTTCCACTGAAATATTTCCCCCTCCTCCAATGAAAATGTTCCCTTGCTTGCCATCTTTCCTGCTCACCACCGATTGCAATAAAATGTATAATCCTTTTTTCTACTTGTTCAAGTAATCAGGAGATAAGTAGTTGTTAAAAAGGAGTAAGAGCCTTGAGGCTGTAGCCTCCCCCTCCTCCCTGTTCAGATGAGCATAGGGCCGCTAATTTACAGCGATCTCTAGAGTACCCGCACTTGTTAAAAGAGGCAACAACCTCTCCTTTCATCGGTGAACAAAACCAAGAGTGTTAGCAAATTAAGGAGCGATTTCCTCTTGTTTCTGCTGATGTGGACAAAGCCATCTATGGTTTTTCAAAACTTCTCCAACCCTGGCCAAGTTACAAAGTGACAGAGCTTATTGAAGTGTTTCATTTGGCCGGCTGCCAGGCTGCAATTTTTCCAGTAAGGGAAGCGTTTGAAAAACTTCAAAACAACAAAAAGCTGAGGTGTTGCTTCAGCCTTTGAAAACTGCATCAAAATACAAATTTCAATTTCATTTCAAAATTTCCCCCTGGAAGTAAAAACTTGAACATGTCATAAAAAAATTATGTTTTCCTTTTGGGGAGGGGGGAGGGGAAGATTTTATTTTAAAGAAAACATTTTATGGCTAGAAAATGTGAACCAGCTGCATTAAGAACATTAGAGCTCCCCATCTGGTCAGACCAGCAGACCAGTATCCTGACTCTGACAGCGTCCAGCACTGGCTGCTTCAGAGGATGGGTACAAACAACAGGGCATCCATGGCACGACCTATTCCCTGCAGTTCACTCCCAGCTTCAGAAGTTTCATCCTCTACCAACTTGGCTAATCACTATTTAGATGGAAGCCCCATGAGCCTACACAATCCTTTTTGGAACCCAGTTAGACTATGCTTTGCTATAATGGACTTCTGGATTGTAGCTTCCAAATCCATAGACTAGAACACATCTGTAAGATACATTATCCTATAACTGGTCCAGAGGCTGACATGGGGTACAGAGGGACTGACCCACTCCAGCGCTTTGTCTTGTAAGTTTTAACTGCCCTTCAGTTATGGGGCACGCTGGAACTCAGGCTTATCAAAATGCTTGGGTCAGGGGCGTAGCAAGGTTGGAAGATGGAATGGAGTTCCCTGCCCCCCCGCCCAGCAACAGGCGATGCAGCTGCACAAGGAAGCATGGAACCCACCCCCCTCCCTCCCCCAGCTCATTGGCCCTGGTGCAGCCGCCTGCCTGTCCCTATTATAATTACACCCTTGTGCTTGGTGATTTCTGATGCCCAACATGAAACACTTTAAAGGGCCCCGAGTGTCAGACTGTGCCAGAAATTCACTCTCTGAAAATCCACCCCCGCTAGGTTCTCTCAAGTCAGGCTTAGAAATCACCTGTCCCATTGGGAAATCTCAGGCTCCCGGTGTTTTCCCAGCCCAGAGTCTAGTTCACTCCCACGGCTGTTCTGCAAGTCCTGAACTCTCCTCCCCCTCCGCCAGTATCTACCAGAGCAGAACGCAGCCCTGGCTTCACTGTAGACTCCCCCCTTCCAGCTCGCCAGCCGCCCTTTCACCCTGAGGAGCAATTGCTCCAGATACCGATCTGCCTGTGACGTTAGCAATGGAAGCTTTGCCAGGTTAATGACAGGGGGAAACCAGGAGGGGAAAGAACCAGCCTGGGCCTCCACTGGCTCTCTCCTTGCCAGGGCAAAGATCTCTCCCAGCTCAGCTGCCTTACACTCTGGTAGCATTTCCCATTTTCAGAATCTTTTGTCTAACGTCTCAGGATGCTCTTTGCCTCACCCACTTTTTGTGCTGGGACAAGGGTGCTAGCAGGAGGAGCCCCTCTCCCCTGCAGCCAGAGAGACACCCTGCAGTGGTGTCTTCCAATTCCTGCACATTCCCTGCAGGGCGTGGTGTGTGACATGGTGGAACAGACAGGGAGTATGAGGGGTTGTCCCCTACTCTACTCACTCCTCACACTCCCTGTCCCTGTGCCACACACCCACCCTCCTGGATATAAACAACACAGGGAGCTTGTGCTGCAAAAGAAGGGGCTGGGGGTGTGACAATCCTAGTTGTACCCCTACCCCACGGTGGAATTTGGGTAGGGGGTAGAGTACAAGGAAAAAGCATCTATGGAGTAATCCGCTCCCAAAGGGTTAAGGGCACCTTGAGCATGAGGTTGCACCCCATAACCATCTTGATAGTCCTCTTCTCCATTAACTTATCTGATCCCTTTTTGAACCTAGTTAGATCATTCACCTCCCAACATCCCACAGCAAGGAGTTCCACAGGTTAACTGTGCAAAAAACTAACCTTTTGTTTGCTTTAAACCTGCTGCCTGTTAATTTCATCAGAAGATTCTTAGTTTTTGTATTATGCAAAAGGGGGAATAAACAGCTCCCAAGTCACTTTTCTTCACACTATTCATGATCTGATAGACCTCTACCCTATTGCCCTCAGTTGTCTCCTGTTAAGCTGAAGTGTCTTAATCTTGTGAGCCTCTCCTCTTGCAAGAGGAGGGGAGAGGAGGCTCTCAAACCAGGTGCTGCACAGACTGGCATTGTAAATGAGGTAGGGACCTCCTCATGGTGGGTATTTCATATGGTAACCAAGATCAAGGCTCTATTACACTGGGTTCTGCACAGGTACATGGGAACCAAGATCAGAGTCCCATCAGGCCAGACGCTGCACAAACACACTGTAACTGAGATCAGGATGCCATTGTGCCAGGTGCTGCACAGACAGAACGTCCCAAAGTGTTTATTCTCTAAACAGGCAAAGGAAGGATTATTCTTACACATGGGGAAACTGAGGCACAGAGAACAGGAAAGTGACTTGTCCATGGTAAGCGGCACAGAGTCAGTGGGGGAGCTGGGCCTCTCGATTCCCAGTGCCTGACCCACAGGGACAAACGTCCTCATGGAGACGGAATAAGCATGTATTTCTCACCTGCACAGTCAGGGCCTTTCCTTCCCTAACCAGCCAAGGAGCCAGATACTACAAAAGAAAAACTCCCAGGAGATTTAAAGGATGAATGAACTCCCAGAGGATTCTGTCTGGGAATTGAAGATCTCTGGTGTGGAAAGAAAACGGAAATGGAAGGAGAAGGGTCCGGATGCCCTATTGAGCGGGCAGGACAGAATACGACAGGACAGGGAGGGAGACAGGCGCTGCGACAGGCCGCCAGCAGAAACAAGAGCCAAGTACTCACAGAGCACACGAACGATAGCGTTGGAACTGATGTTGTGGCTGACCACGTTGGACACGTTGCACTGATAGCTTCCAGAGTCATTGCGGTGCGCGACGCTGATGTTGAGTGTCCTATTATCAAAGGACAGCTCCATCCCATCACTGAGCTCGATGGGCTGCCCATCCTTGAGCCAGTGGAC
>QEPC01012618.1:1832100-1842463 GCA_003113815.1 Sphenodon punctatus | reverse complement strand
TAAAGTGGGGGTGCAGACCTCCAACCCATGGCAGTTGACTCCCAATGAGAAGGGTTACGCTCAGCTTGTGGACCAATGTGTAGAAAGTAGAGGAGCATAGCCAGGTGACTGGAATCCTCTGAGGGGAGTAAATCCCATATCTGCAGAGACTGAAGGTCCCAGGAGTCAGGAACTCAGCTCTGAGAGAGTGGAACAAGCAAATCCTTGAACAGAGTGCGCTAAGTTTGTTGTTTTAGTTTTCATTTCGGACCAAGGACAGTAACAAAATAGGGTTACCAAAGCACTTTCACCACCTGAGAAAGTCAGAGCTGAGCAGGGAAGACCGGAAAAGAGGTCTCGAAGCAGAAGGAAAAACTAAACAGCAACTGAAGCAGCTGATCCGGGAGTTTGAAATGAGCATGAATGGAATGGATGGGAACGGAGCGGGGGCAGCAAATCCCCCTCCAAACCCTTCTCCACCTGACCAGCAACCAGGAGATGGAGATGCGCTGCCAAACGTGCCTCAAAACCCCCTTCCAACCGACTGGCAACCAGAGGGACGAGGCTCAAACCCTGAACCCGAGATAGTCAGACTGAGAATGGAACATGAGCTCAGACTGGAGAAAATGAAACAGGAAGAGAAAGACAAAGAACGACAACACCAACTGGAGCTCCTAAAACTGCAAGTAGATGCAGGAATCCAACCCACACTACCCTCTGGAAACACCCAAGAAAAAGACAGAAGACAGCTGATCAGAGACTGTTCAGCATTTATGCCCATATACAAAGAAAGCGAATGCATTGATAAATTTTTCACAACTGCCCAGCACATCTCTCAACCAGAAAGATTCCAGATGACTTGTGGATCAATCTAGTGATACTCAAGATCCCCGAGAAAACAAGAGCAACGCAAAGCTGGAGGAAAATCAAGCACTGACTTTTGAGGAATTCAAAAAAGCAGTTCTTGAGGAGTACAGAATCACTCCAGAAACTTTTCACCTGAAACTACGCAACTTTAAGAAGGGAGATGGTATGTCTTATTCAGATATGGGGAAAATGTTAAATCAGTATGGGGTGAAATGGTTAGATGCACAAGGGAACGCTACAAAGGAGCAAGTAATGGACCTTGTAATCTTTGAGCAATTCCTAAATAATTGTACCCCTAATCTCAAATCACACTTGNAACAAGCAGGGGTCTTACCATAAGCAGAATCCGTATAAAACCCCACAATCTGAGCAAGGAAACTTGACCCAGAACAAACCAAATGAGAATGGGGGCGGGGGGGATACAGGGATCACCCAGACTCCAAAGAGCACACACCTCCCAATCCTCTAATAATGATTCAAAGCAGTGCTATAACTGTAAGCAAACAGGACATATGGTGCGAGACTGCCCCTCAAAAAGGGAGTTTCATGGCCCTAAAAAAGAGTCTGATGAGATTATTGTGACTGTCAGTGCAAATTTTGTGTTTGTACTTCAACCAGTCCCCAAAGGTGTTGATGACTGCTATATCATCCCCAACCCACCCACAGGAGATCAGTTACTACGAAAACCTGCTAAGGTGAACGGGGTAAACTGTGTGGGTATATTGGACAATGGTGTGCACATGGTTATGGTACAGGATGACTTGATCCCAAAACATAAAATAAACACTCATAGAAAGGTTGTGGTATCCCTGGCAACGGGAATCAAAGATATTTTGCCCACAGCAACTGTAGATTTAGAATGGGAAGGCTCAAAGGGACCAATCCAGGTGCCTGTACTCCCCAGAAAGGCACAAAATGAAATGTTGGTGGGGAATGATATAAACAAATGGATGCTGGATGGGAGGGTGGAAAAATCCCAATCCCTGGAACATGGGGAGACAGAGAGCAACCCTAGTGGAGGGGAACGGTTACAGGAAGGCTCTAGCAGCTTCACATATCCTGCAGCCCAACCTGTGAACTCCACTCAGGGGCAGGAAAATCCCAAAGAGGAGTCCCCAAACCAGCTAGAAGGCAGGGGAGGACAAAACTCAGGGAGTGAACTGCATATTCCTGTCTCACATGGGGAACTGAAGAGAGTGAAGCCAATCGGTCAACCTGATTCTGAAGCCCAGGACTTGACACCCCACCTTACACAGGAGGGACTAAATCCTGCAGAATCAAACTGAGTAACCACCACTGCGGGGGGAGAGTTAGAGGCTGCAGATGCCCCTACTCAACCCAGGGGGTTACAGGATGGCCTGGAGGTTTGTTGTCCTACCTTAAGAGAAGGAGGGAAGCGGATAACTCAACCCAAGGGGTTACAGGCAAGCCGGGAGGTGGAGGATTCCACCTTAAGAGAAGGCTGGAATGTGCAGAAAACCTTTCCTGGGATGGAGGGGGGAATGATGAGTGTCTCTTCCCCAGGGATAGAAATGCACCACCCTGTAGTCATAAAAGGCCAGGAGCATGGGTCTAAGAGTGAACTGTGCGCCTCTGTCTTACCTGAGAAGAAACAGGGAAACGCTGCTGAAGTACAGACTGGAGGGGAGGAAGTGGTTAACAGTGTCCAGGGTCAAGCCGCTGCACTTGGTAAACTGTATCCTCTAGAGTTTCAGAGGTGGGAGGTCTGAAGGGACACTGGGGGGTTCTCACACCCATGTTACAAAGTCAGACTCCCAAGAAGGAGAAATACATGGTTATATGGGCCCAGGGGATCCTGGAGGTACGAACAGAACTTGGGGGCAGGGCACAAGAAAAGCCGCTGACAATACCCCCTTCACAGAAGCACTTTTTGGCTGGGTGATTGATTTGAATGCAAAGACATCCACACACAGCATCACAGCCAAGGGGGAAATGGAAAGGCCACATAACAACAGTCTACCCACTGGGAATTACAGCATTGCTCCTGTTGAAAAGTGTTCTCAAATACAGAGTTACACAGACAACAGAAAGGGGGTGGTCACTCAGTAGTGTGAAAGGTACCACACGTATGCCACACTCCCTCTTGTATCTCCTAATAATACTTCTGACCTACAGTCTGGATAGCCCAGGTAGATCACACAAAGAAGTTATCACATGGGGAACAGACATACAGTCAGGAAGAAACAGGCTGCCAGATAATCTGGAAACATGGCCAAAGTTTGTAACCGGGGAACAAAGGTTGTTAACATGGCGTTCCCACCCATTTGTCACAGTCTTATGCAAACACCTACTGAGGTACCTTTAAGGGTATGGGCCACAGGATCACTCCACTACGACATGGTGGAAAACACGTGAACATAATAGCCCCATAAGGCTGACAGAGGGTTTGGAAAACCAAAGGTCTAACTTTAATAGGATTGAAACACATGGAAAGGAGGTAGGGGAGCTACATACCCCTACACACACCAGTAGGACACACCAGTCTCAGCATGTTACGGGACTCTGTCGTGCCTGCTGCACATGCAATCTTACAGGGGGACTGTCACGGAGGAACATAGGGTCACACACGTGTGATACTGGCCTACCTGTAGACTACAAGCCTAGTAAATATGTAAAGCAAAACATGCAATATGTATGTAATGTTACAATTGAGGACTGTGAGGCCCAGATCAGAGCTGTGACATGTGACCAAGCTCCAGGAAATGGAAAGACAGTTTTGTTGATTGCCCCAGACGGATGGCCAGAGACATTTAATATGCTAATGCAGATAGCTGTTGCCTACGTGACAGACTTCAGGTTTCTCGAGGCAGGAAACAAGAGACAAAGAAACCATGAAGGGTACTTAAGGAGGCAGTAAGCCACCATCAGGAGTTCTCTCCCTGAGCCATTTTGGGTATCTGCATACTAAAGCCTACCAGCAAGCAAGGCTGGGAAACCATGAACTGAGAGACATGATTTTGCTTTCCACCAACTAAGAGACCAGTGCCCAGTCGCTTACATTAAGGACTGAGAGGAACCAGAACTTAGAGACCTTTGTAGGGTAAGATGCTTATTTAGGAACTCAACCAGTATAGATCAGGAATGCGTTATGTTTACCTTTGATTTCTAGTAACCACTCTGTATCAACTATCTTGCTTATGTAATCAATAAACTAGCTTCTTATCTTTATGAAGAAGTGTCTGTGTCTAACATTGGAACACAAGTGAGCAACTAGAGTTCTCAAGCTCTTGTGAACCCAGAGAGTAAAGAGTCTGTAAACAGGAAGGATCGGGCCCTTGGGTGACAAAGGAGTTGTCCCTGCGGCAGGCTTGAATCGGCCAGAGAGAATAACTGGTTCAAGTGGGCTGTGCGTGAGGGAAACTGAGTCACTCAAACCCGTTAAAGTGGGGGTGCGGACCTCCAACCCGTGACAGGGTGCTTGTGAGGGGGCTGGCATAGAGAAAGGGGAGGAGGTAGGGGTGGTGTGCAGACTGGTTTGCCTCTTCCTAATGGGCATAGTGAGGGTGGTTAAATTGTAACCACATAGCTAGTAATTTTTAAAGTATGATTTCGTTTCTTGAATTTTAAATGCCGGTCTAATCACTGGTGTACTTTTTTAAAGGAGGCTGTAAGGCCATTTTTCTGAGGCTCGATAACTGTAGGATCTTTACTGCCATTAAGGTTATGGTCTCTTATGAAGGGAAAACATTATTTAGAGCTCCCCGCCCTATATCTTTAACAGTAGATGGGGAAACCATTGTGATTTTGTTTTTGTTTTTAAAAACCAAACCTTTTTCTTGCTGCTTATTAAGCTGGGTGAGTGGCTTCTATGAGATAAAGCATTTGGGGATTTAAATCAGTTTTAAAGAGAAAATGCAGATTTAGCTGCTGTTAATGTTTGCTGGGATTTTCTCCAGGCTTTGTGGCTCTAGGATTTGCTCATCCTGTTTTAAAGTGCAAACCCCGTATGCCTACGTATGAAAACTTTCTGGTTGGTCAGTTGTCAATGGATGTAGTTTTGTTGGATCCTACTGTTACTTATTAAAGAGCCACAGAAACAACTCTACAGTTAAGGTGGCTGCATCACTAACATTCTAATCGTTATAAAAGCGAGGTGATTTATCCTATCGCTGTGAAATTTTGTAGGGAGGATCGCCTGGGTGAGGGGTTGAAGCTGTCCACATTTCAGTCAGATCAATGGAGAAACAGACGACGTATAGGACTTTGAATTTTGGAGGCAGAACTGTTTTTCTCTCTTTTGCAATGCTTTTTGATGACACAGAAAAGTTTGTTTTAAGTTATCCGTCTGGAGGTGTAGATGTGTGGGAAAGTTTGAAGTGTGCATTGTAGTGCATTCCTGACTTTAGATTTTGAAAATCTGTCATGTAGTTATTATTAATTATTATTATTATTTTATTATAAAAAACATTTATATAGCGGCAGACGTGTGACCTGGTGCTCTACAAAACATAGAAATAGATGCAGTCCCTGCTTGTGGGGACCGCGTCTATTTCTATGTTTTGTACAGCACCAGGTCACACGTNGAGGGCCAGGGACCCAGGGGTTGAGTGGGGTGCCTATTGTTATTGCCTTATTCTATTATATTCACATTGCTAATTTAAGTTGTACAGGAGTGTGGATGTTTTAAGCCTGGGTTAGGATGGATGCCTTATCAGGCTAAGGCAATTTTGCTAATGATCCACGGTGATAACTCTGTTATTATTGGTTTTGTGTATCTCCTTCTATCTTTGGGTTGCCCAAGACCTTGCAGGTTGGGGACTGTCGTATTGATTGTTTTATTGTTTACAGCCCAAGTTGGTAAGAATTTTTGTATGTGTGTCTTCCTGTTTGTTTGTGTTCTAGCTATGGCCTCTGGCTACGCTTAATAAAGAGATTGATTGAACAGTAGATGGGGAAACCATTGTGCTTTTGTTTTTTTTAAAAACACAAACCTTTTTCTTGCTGCTTATTAAGCTGGGTGAGTGGCTTCTATGAGATAAAGCATTTGGGGATTTAAATGAGTTTTAAGGAGAAAATGCAGATTTAGCTGCTGTTAGTGTTTGCTGGAATTTTCTCCAGGCTTTGTGGCTCTAGGATTTGCTCATCCTGTTTTATAGTGCAAAACCCATATGCCTACATATGAAAACTTTCTGGTTGGTCAGTTGTCTATGGACGTAGTTTTATTGGATCCTACTGTTACTTATTATAGAGCCACAGAAACGGCTCTATAGTTAAGGCGGCTGCATCACTAACATTCTAATCGTTATAAAAGTGAGGTGATCTATCCTATCACTGTGAAATTTTGTAGGCAGGATTGGCTGGGTGAGGGGTTGAAGCTGTCCACATTTCAGTGAGATCAATGGAGAAACAGATGACGTATAGGACTTTGAATTTTGGAGGCAAAACTGTTTTTCTCTCTTTTACAATGCTTTTTGATGACATAGAAAAGTTTGTTTTAAGTTATCTGTCTGGAGGTATAGCTGTGTGGGAAAGTTTTAAGTGTGCATTGTAGTGCATTCCTGACTTTAGATTTTAAAAATCTGTCATGTAGTTAAGTTATAATGTTTTAAAATTCCCATGTTATCCAATGGAGAGAGTGAGTCTGGGTGTTTTTAAATGAGATAAAATCATGCCTGACCACCCAGTAACCACTCATCCAACTGCCCGTTTGAAAGTGGTGCGGAGGGGATGCATGCTCCCATGACCCACATGGCACCCACTCGTGGCCACTCACGGGGTACTGCCAAAAAATCTGGAGTTTCCCGTGTGGGGCAAGCCAAAAAAACTGCACAGCAATGGGCAATGGGCGCCCATGCATTCCCGGCCTGTATGAACTGGGGTGGCCACAGACACCAGCAGACAAGTGCTCTTAAAGGACAGGTACGTGAAATACAAAACCACGTTGGCTCAAAGCACAAAAAACAACAACCCACAATCGTGACGCACAAGAGGAAGTTAGGTGGAACATGGTGCGCTATCCGAAGCTGGGGTGAACTCACTATGCAGAAAGAAAGTCTAACTTTCTATGTGCTGGTAGGAGGTGGGTGCTGAAAGAGACTGTGCCCATTTGAGCTGCACGAGGAAGGGGCTTGGAAAAGAGACACACAATTTAAAGGCAGAAGAAGGGAAGGTGCACTGTGCTCAGTGTTTCCCAGTGAAAGGAAAACTCACTGGGTGCCTTTCAATGAAATTGGGGGCAGGGGGAATGTGATGTATTCCCCTTTTAAAAAACAGGGAAAATCTAGGATCAAAAAACCTTTGGTTTAAGAGAGGAGTTAAGGTTCTTTCAAATTCACTTGTGCTTCAAAAACCCTGGAAATTGTAAGTTAAGGCGCTTGCCTTAATTATCGCACCATATAAGCAATGAAGACGTTGTACAGTCTCGCACATTGTGCTTGCTTACACGTAGGCTCCATGTACCCACACTTTGCCTTGGTCTTTCAGCCCCAGACCTCTTCCTCTGCAGGGTGGGGGCAACCGTGAAGCTGGGGACAGCTTGCTACCTTCTGACTCCCTGCTTTCTGTATAAGCTTTCATTTGGGTCGGAGAATGGAATGAAGGAAAGTTAGTGCCTAAGTGGGGAACCGGGCTATGGCCCTGTTCACACAGACACTCTAACACTGATAAAATGGGTGTTACATTTTATTATACATGCTGCAGGGCTGCAGGTGTGCTCTATGGGTGCCCTGCAACATGTATAATAAAACGTAACACCCATTTTATTAGTGTTAAGAGTGTCTGTGTGAAAAGGGCCTATAAAGAGCAGTATTATAGTTCTTCTATATTATATAGATTATAATATAATACTATTATATTAAAATATAATATTTATTTATTTTAATTTATTGTATTTATTTTAACCCACCCCTCCTGCACAGTGGCTTGGGATGGCTTACAATCATAAAATATTAAAAAACATAAAACCATCATACTAGGAGGAATAAAAACCGATCCCAACCCTAAACCCAACCCCACCCCACCTAACAATCCTTTCCACCAAAGGCCAGGTAGAACAGCTTACATCAAAAAGAGGAGACATCTGGGGCCAAACGGGCCTCTAGTGGCAGGCAGTTCCACAGCCATGGACAAAACAGAACCCTGCAGGACTCCACACGAGAGGTCTTGGTATGATGGTACATGGACCAGAGATTGATCTACCTGGTCCATGCTCTGTATTCCCAGACCTCCCTTAGAGTCAGGGTAGGGGGTAGTGGCCATATTCTGAGTTCGATCCCTGTGACTAATGGGGTTTAGCAGGGCTGTGTCCTGGCCCCTTTTCTTTTTAATTTCTTCATCAATGGGATTGTGGCTCTGCTCAAAGCGGACTCCTTCCTTCCAGCTAAGGCCGGAGTCCGATCTGTTTCTATTTTACTGTTTGCAGATGACATGGTGCTCCTATCACCTTCAGTCCTGGGGATGAATAGGATGCTTTCTGAGGTGAGCCGATTTTGCAAGAACTCTCAGTTGTCTATGAATTATGACAAATCCCAAGTGGTGGTAGTGGGCTGCTGTTTCATTACTCGTGATTGGCTACTCCATGGAGTAAGGCTGGAGCAGGTACAATTGTATAGGTACCTGGCCTGCTTTTCAATAAATCTGCATCTTGGCAAACTCATGTTGAAGCAGCTAGGCTTAAACTGAAGCAGGCGGTTATGGGCCTTTTGAGATTTTGGCGGCATTTTGGGGGAAGATCTATATCTCGAGCCTTGAAGTTGTTTGATTTAAAGTACAAAGTAGGTACCTTGTTTGGGGCTGAAGTGTGGGCCCCCTTTGCATCTGGTACTTTAGAATCTCTCCAGAATTTTCTGCTGAGATCGCTTTTGGGGGTCCCGCAAAGTACCCCAGCCTGCTTACTCCGCTTGGAGACAGGGTCACTCCTGCTGAGAACTGAATTGCTTTTCCGACCTCTATGCCATTGGCTTAAGATTAAAGCCATGGCCAAGGATCGTTTGCCCCGCTTATGTCTCGAGGAGGTGTCCTCTTGGTCTACCCCGGGGGTATGGTTGGACAGGGTCTTAAAAAGCTTGGGTAATCTAGGGTTATCGCCGGAGATGCTCGAGGGGAAACCAATCCTTGAAAGAAGAAGGATAATTTGAAGGCAGCTCATGGATCAAGCTATTCAGCTCGACTTGGGGGCTGCCCAGACATTAAAGAGTGCTCCATTTTATACATCATTCAAGCTGGCAAGTCGTATTTGAAGCTTATTGTTAACCCTAAGCTGCGTAGCGCCTTGACCCTATTACGGGATTCTTGCCTGAGAACTCATTCTGGGAGTGAGATCTCAACCGAGATCTCGAGAAAGTGCGAGCTTAGCTCTATTCAGCTCGACTTGGGGGCTGCCCAGACATTAAAGAGTGCTCCATTTTCTCCCTACCAAAGTACTTCTCGGCAGGAGGAATGGTACCTCCTTTGCGAATAGGATTTGCGCCTGCAACCTGGGGCAGGTAGAGGACCTTCCCCATGTGTTGTTTGTTTGCCCCCTCACTGCGCATTGGGGAGAGCTGTATTTGGTCCCTTGGATCTCTAGCCGATCCGACCATCAATATTACCGGTGCAATTGTTGCAATTTTGTCTGAGATCAAATTCCCCGGATAAGTTGCTCAGTCTTGTTGGCTGGGTGTACCAATAAAGCAAGCGCTGAATTTACTAGGGGAAGTTTTCTTTGTTTTGGGGTTATTTAACTCCTTTTGGCTACCCATGGTCGTAGGATGGAAATCCCTGTGCTTTTTGGTTATCTTCTTGGGGCTTCGAGCTCTGTTTGTAACTTTCAATTACTCTAAGGTTTTATTTCCTCCTGTTTAAGGTTTAGTTGATGTGTGTTTCTGTGTACTTCTCATGTTATCTGTACCATGTTTTAATTTTCCTTGTTATGGCTGTCTGCTAAACAAGATTAAACTCATTCATTCATTCATTCAGTAGCCGAGGCAAGGGGAGACGGGGAGTGGACCTCATAAAATAGCCTATTCTGGGACCTCTGGAGCACTGATTCTGTCTACCAGGACAGGTCTCCCTGTGGGACCCCCTCCAAGTGTGAGGTCCAGGCTTTAAAGAGAGGTAGTTTTTGCTTTGTGCTTTTGGCTAGCCTTTGGCTGCTATTTTAAGATAGCCAAGTGGCCAAATCTCTCTCTAGGTCTTAAAAGGCTGTTGCATTTCATGCACTTCTGAGAAGGAGCAACACTGCATTTGGAGATTCGGGGTGTGTGTGTGTCTTTTGGGGTCCTCTGAAATGCAGGAAAACTCAGCCCTTATGCCCCTAAGACTGTTTCATTTCGGGCCCCTGCAAGAGGGAGCACTGCTGCATTTGGAGATTCAGGGGGGTGGGGGCGTCTTTTGGGGCCCTCAGAAATGCAGGAAAGCTCAGTCACTAAGGTCCCTGTTAGTGAGAGCAAGCTGCACGGTATCCCTTTTCACAGTAAGTGAATTGCATTTTTGCAATACACGGAAGTGGTTAATTAATTAAACGCCAATGCCCGGCCCTGCCTCAGCGAGTTCTGCTCACTGAATCCTGGAGGGAGAC
>QEPC01012618.1:1796444-1810557 GCA_003113815.1 Sphenodon punctatus | reverse complement strand
TTCCTATACCTACGGTCTGTATACCCTTATCCTTGCCACATGGACCTGCCTGCTGTCATTCTCATCGTAACCAAGCCAAGCACGTGCACTTGAAACCTCGCATCTTCATGAATGTTAGACAATAATAATAATAATAATAATAAAATAATAATAATAATAATAATAATAATAATAATAATAATAATAATAATAATAATGTGTGCATCCCAATGCAACCAAGAACTACAGGTCCCAGAGTTCCTGGCATTTCCTGTGCACAAGCAGCAGGCACCAACAGGGGGTGGCAGCGGTGGCTGCAAAGCAGGGGGCTCAAGCACCATAATTAAGGCTCATGGTTTCCATCTCTTCCTCAGTCATCAGGCAGCTGGAGCTGGGAAGGGGCTGCAGCAGGGCCAGCAAGGAGCTGTCCAGCAGGGCTTTCAGTGCAGTTGGGATGTAGCTGCTTGGGAGAGCCGGGCAGGGGATGTAGAGGCAGCAAGATGGGTGGGGGCCAGAATTAAGTGGTTGCAGCGATAGAACAGGGGCCTGGGTGGCAGCAGCATCTGCAAGGGAATGAGGAGGGGGAGTGGGAGCCACCTAGAGGGGCGCTTCACACCTCCCTGTCCACTACAGTGTGTTTCAGAAATAACCTCTGTGCACCTTTCCCTCCGCTGGTAAAGTTTCAAATACTAGAAATGTAGCCCCGTTAGTCTATAGTTATAAGAAGAACAGAGAGTCCAGTGGCACTTTAAAGATGAACAAATTAGGGATGGGCGAACGCAGTTGGGATGTTCGGAGTTCGGACCGAACTCGATCTGTTCAGACGTCCAAACCGAACTCTCGAACGACCAAACAGTTCGGTCATGTTCGGATGAGTTCGGAGGCAGGAAAACTGTCTTTCCAGGGCCCAAAATTAGGTTTCGGTTTCATTTCGGTTTCTGTTTGGTTTTGCTATTTTTGAATGTTCGGCCAAGTTTGGCCAAGCTGACCTCGGCTGAACCGAACCATCGAACCCGAACTCGGGTTTTGAACCGAACATCCGAACATCCGAACTGCGTTCTGTTCGCCCATCCCTATAACAAATATTTATTAGTGCATGAGCTTTTGTCAGCACAAACTGACTTTCTCAGATGAAAGCATCTGTTAGTCTTTAAAGTGCCACTGGACTCTCTGGGTGTTTTCAGACATGATGCTAACCCCAGCTTAACCATACTTGAACATTTCTTATGCATGTTGCAGGGCTGTATTGGGGCCCTATGCAGCCCTGCAACATGCATCAGAAATGTTCAAGTGTGGTTAGTGTCATGTCTGAATACACCCTCTGTTCTGGTAAGGTTTGTTATTCTGTGGTCAATAGGGTTTGCCATATATGCAATTTTTCCCAGGACACTTATGAAAAATACATGTTGCAGGGCCTGCATTTGGTGTGGAAGGCCCTGCAACATGTATTTTTGTAAGTGTCCTGGAAAAATGTGCATATATGGCAAACCCTAGCAGTCAAGTCTGAGGAGTGGCTGCATGCTTAACCTTCAAGGACGGAGAGTGAGTAAAGACAAGTGAAGGACAGAGGAGAGTGGAAGGGGTGACACTCCAGCCCCTGCTTGAATGGCCCCACTCCTCCTGCTGCCACCTCTCCTGGCCTGATTTAGCTGTGCTGCACCTGCCACAGGTAAGATTCATGGCTGAAACACAGGCAAGCAGGGAAACCGTGACTTTTACAAATTTTCCCCATGACTTCTCCATGATTTGGGGGGATATTTCCAGTGGCAAAAGCGTAGCCTTAACCATAACAATCAAGTTGCAGCACAGACACTGAGATCCCAGGAACAGTGGGAGTTTTAGTGCTGCTGAGAGGATTTACAAGCCTCAGGACACATGAGTGACTGAGTTAGGCCTCTGATCTCCAGGGTGCATAGACACTAGATTCCAGGGACAGGGAACAGTGTCTAGAAAGGGCATTTGTCACTCATGTATAATTAATACATGAGTGACATTTTTTGTAAGCTGGCCTGAGCCTTCAAGGAAGGAAAGAGTAAAAATGTTAAATAAATTATATATATATATATATATATATATATATATATATATATATATATATATATANTATATATATATATATATATATATATATATATATATATATATATATATACGTGTCATGCTGCCATGTCTGGCCATAAATACAAATCAGATCAGATAATATTTATTTAATTAACCAATTGGCCATATCAAAAACAAACCTTTAAGTACACAATGTCAAATGCAGTAAAAACAGAAATCGGAACCAGTCATCCAGAGACAGTGTTTCTAACTGTATATGTAACAAAACAAAACTTAGCAACATTCAAAGTCGTAGATACATCCACATCAGAAACTAGAGAAACTAAAAGCTCTTTCTGATTACAAGCAGAAAGTATAGTAAAAAATGTTCCAGAAGAGAAGCGCGAGGAGAGCTATACAGAGGACACTCAAAAATAATATAATCAAACCAATCAAAACCACAAATACAAGCCAGAAACATAAGGAGCTTAAAGAAAGGGAATTTAAAGAAGGACACCAATCAGTTCTCCAATTTTTCTGCACAGACTCATGAGATTGTGTGTATGGGGTAGGATCGTGGCGAGGGCCCCGTGTTACAAGTTTGTAACACGGGCCAAAGAAATTATGCTTGGGGTCCTGGCTCTCTCTTCCCGTTCAGCCACTGCTCCCTATAGTTCCCGCTTGTTGCTTCCCCAATCCCACTGACACTGTTCTGTCTGACGCTTCAGCCCCTAAATAAAAATGCAACTTTTTTTCATTGTTATTTTTAAAGTATTTTATTCTTAATTGTTTCATAAAAAAGGGAAAGTCACTAACTCTGAGATTTGAACTCACCTTATTATTTATTATTATTATAAACATTTATATAGCGCCAGTCTTGTGACCTGGTGCTGTACAGAACATAGAATTAGACACGGTCCCTGCCTGTGGCTTACAATCTAAAAGACAAGGAGGGGGAGACAGGGAGAGGAGACAGTGGGAGAGACAGGGGAGAAGACAAACAAACATTCAAGCGGATGCGAAGTCTCAGGTGCGTGTGCTTGGCTTGGTTACAAAGAGGCTGGTTGCAGCAGTCTGCAGAGGCGGGCAGACAGTAGGTATATGGGAACGTCTAGCAGGGATTGGGAAAGGCGGCAAGGAAAAGGTGGGTCTTGAGGAGGGATTTGAAGGAGCGGAGGGAAGGGACAAGGCCTTCCCAAGCCAATAGCGTACCACAGCGAGCTATACTCCCTGCAACTTTGTAAATAAATCACAGGAAAAAAATCACTGTAGACCCCCCCCCACTCAACGTTCAAGTGACTGCAGGAGAAATCAAACCACTGAATCAGAAGCTCGATACAGATGGTGAAGATCGAGAGGGGAAATACTACATGACTATATGGGGACGGTCAAGACAAGGCTGAAAGGGGAGGACAAAGCTGGCCTGGTGTCCTGGTCTCTGCTCTGGTGGGTGGAGGGACAACTTGGGACACTCCAGCTGCCTGCCTTCCTTGTCTCCTTAAAAGAAAGAACTCTACAAGTTTGGCACACGCCTGCTGGTTCCTCAAGCTATTCCATGCAGGAGCAACTAGTACATCAGTTGAATGGGGGGATTCTCTGTTGTGCCTCAGAAATTAACATTTCATACACAAATATAATATTTCACCTTCCCCCCCCCTCTATATCGTATTAATATTTGTGCAACTCTGATATTAAGTTTCAGCAAATTAATTTTAAAATAAAAATCACCTGGCAGACTTCAAAATTGCTGATACAGGATTTAAACACTGGTCTCTCAGGCTGGAAGACAACACCTTATCCACTAGATCACGTGCTCGTTTTTTAGCATGTGGAATTTACTCATCCTGAAATTGTTCTGCAAGTTCCCCAGTGATATAATCAACATTGGGTGTTAACAGAAGTGACGGGAGAGTGCCGCCGTCACAGCCCAACCCCGGTCGGGAACATCCTTGCCCCACACTCTGGACTTTGTCTGCCAGCCCAACAAACGTGCCAGCAGCTGGGCCACCAGGGAGACACACGGTCATGTAACTGTCTGTCCCCACCTCTGTACTGTGCCGAGAGGCCCGCCCCCGACGGTCAGCCACGGTGGCCAATGACAGCTGGTCATGGCAGCCTCCCTGGACTGGGTGTTGGAGAGGAGATCCAGGCAATCAAAAAGAATCAGGGTGTGAGTCAAACTTTGCACTGATGGTTGCATTTCTGGAAGTGGAAAGACCTTGGGGAGGGAGCTGAGGGTGTGTTAGTTACTGAGCAAGGTCCCCATGGAGTAAGAAGGGAGGGAGTGAACCCATCTGGATACCCTAGCTGAGCAGCCAGATGAGAGGACATTTACATACCGCGCTGTCCTCTGTGCTTTCTGACCGGCAGCTGATCCCTCAAACATAAACAGAGCTGTTGGTGCCCCCTGCTCAAGGGGGCACTTTTTATCCTCTTTATCCTGCTGAGCCACTATTCCTATACCTATGATCGGTTTACCCTTATCCTTGCAACATGGACCTGCCTGATGTCATTCTCATCGTAACCAAGCCAAGTACATGAACTTGAAACCTCGCATCTTCATGAATGTTAGACCCCTTGTCTCTCCCTCTGTTCCCCTTCCTAAGTCTCTCCCCCAGCTCCTGTCTCTCAGATTGTAAGCCCTAGGGGCAGGGACCGTGTCTATTTTATTACTTTGTAAAGTGCCAGGTACACTGCTGGCGCTATATAAATGTTTGTTAATAATAATAATAATAATAATAAGGGAGTAAAACCTGCCAGCTCTGCCGTGGCGACACCTTGCCCGGGTCTGCCTGTTGACAGACATGGGATGAATCACCAGGCACATCACCCAGGACAGAGGCACCTGTTTCAGTTCCCCCTCTGTATCCAGAAACACATCCCCTAGTGCCTAGACCTTGTGTGGCAACAAGGAGAGATCATGCTATACTCTCTCGCACACGTACACACGCCTCCACCTCCTCTGCCAGCCAGGAAGCTAGTCAGTGCCCAAGGAGAGGATGGCTTATGGGAAGGTGCTACTTGGGCTACGACCTAGTCAGGTGTCTTGGACAACCTGTTACACAGTCTGTCTCTCGGTCTGGGTCTGTGCGGAGCCTGGCACAGGGCAGGGACACCGCTCTCTTCTGGGATCTCTAGTGGGAGCCATCATCACACACAATGCCCCCCCCCCCCAAAATAAGAATCTGCCGCAATTGCTGCTAGAGCTTGGTGCATTAGGATTAGGGGCCTGGTGTATTCTGGGATCTTTCCAGTCTGGCTCTGGTGCAGGGCCATGGGATGACTCCACTAAGGAGGCACAGAGGGTCAGAGAGAAGCATTCCGGGATGGGTGGATCTGTTTCAACAGGGGCTGCTCCCCTCGTTTGCATCCAAGCCCAAACCTCAGCTCTGGGTGCAGCCTCTGGGGCCACAGCTGCAGCTCTATGGTGGGGAGAGACCCTCTCTGTTGGGGAGTGGGGGAGGGGACCCCCCTCATGCCATGTTCTGACCTCACCCCAGCATCAAACCAGGAAGGAGGGAGGGATTGGGACAATGGATTGTGCCTAGCTTGCCTTGCCCTCGCCCCAGGAGGGAGGGTGGGTTTGGGACAACCACTGCTTCAGGCTACCTGCCTGATAATGTCCCCGCATGTGGGATTGGGGCTTCCTCCAGGGGTTCTGCAGGGAACTCGCTCAGTGAGACATTCTGCGCCTGGATTTCTTGGGACTGTCTGACCTGGGAGGGTGGAAACTCTGTGCCAGCCCCAGGGCTGCACTGTGGGCAGGAGGGGCGGGATATAAATTTGAAATAAATAAATAAATAAAATGCAGGGCTTTATCCTAGTGACGACCCAGCTCTTGCCCTCCTGTGTGGCCGCCCCTTCACACATAGGTATGGCTGTCATTCAGGCGTCCGTCCCCCCCACAACAGATCACATACATGGGGGCTTCCCCAGTCATCCCCCACAGGACTGGGCCTGCCAGGCACTTCCAGTCTGGGAGACCCAGTTACCTTCTCTTGCCCCCAACCCCCCTGTCTCTGTACTGGGGGAGAGACTCCATCAATCACTGGCAGCGTAGCCTCTTTGCTTACTCTGGTTCCTAGTGATCTCCCTTTTGCTCCAGCCAAGCCCTGGGCCTTCTGCTCCACCTGACCCCGGTCAGCTCCCCCTCGACAGGCAGAGCTGCTGCTGTGGGCCAGGGATGTGAAAGATGGGATAGGCTGGCAGGTCATTGGGTGTGAGATGCTCGGTAGGACCAGGCTGCCCAACAGTGCTGACGTAACACTCCCTGTCTGTTCACATGTGCTCTTTCTAACACACTATTCTGCACACAAGTTTGCCTCTTCCCAGTTCTAGCCCCACAGACAGGACCCCAAGTGTTCAAGCTGCCCCCCCCCTCTGGTGTCTGATCAGAACCAGGTCTGGGCACTGCAAGATCACAGCCTCCAAGACGCTTGCTGGGAGACATAGACAAATTTGGGCCATTGAAACCACTAAGATCCTGCAGAGGTGATTTGTAGCGGCAGCGCTGCTCCCTCTCATGGTTTGACCCCGAGACTCCCATAGGCCAAAATGGGAGTCTCTCTCGGGGTGAAACTGTGAGAAGTGGCAGCCCTATTTGCGGGGGAAGAGGAAGGAGGGTCTTTCTGCTACGGTGATCCGCATCAGCAATGGGGCTGTGTTAATTTGTCGTTGGGAGGCAGAGACCTGCGTCCACTGCATTTTCTCCATTGGCAGGCCGACAACAGGAAAAACTCAATGAACATGGGTCTCGGTTGGTAGGTTTCAAAGTCAATGCCTGATAGAGAGATGAATGGACCAATTCAGGCCTCTGCCCAAGGAATAGTCCCAGGCTCTCTGCAGACTCAGGCAGTCATCGCTGCAGCAGTAACACTTAGGTCAGACCCTACTCTTAGGGCTGTTAGTTCAGGCTCTCTGCAGACTCAGGCAGACTGTTCCCCATCTCAGGCTCTCTACAGACTCAGACAGATATCTGAATCAGTGATGCAAGAAGCAGACCCCATTCTCAAGGCTGTTGGCTCAGGTTCTCTGCAGACTCAGGCAGACATTTACTGTGTCGGTTACACTCTGTGTTGGTCACATTGTAGTCATGTTCTGTAGGTGCTTTCTTCAAAACTGTGAGGGCTCCCAGCATGCATGGGGCTGTCCTTGGCGTGGCTCTGGTTCAGGCCTTCAGAGAGAGGTGGGGATTTGTGCCCTAAACCTGGGGCATTGAAGGAAACATGGAAGGGAATATGGCTTGGGCTCTCAATCCCCAGAAAGGAGGGACTTCAGGATGGGGAGTGGGGGAGGGAAGTTGATTGATTCCTGCTGCTGAGGGACAGGGTTCTGAGAGGGTTGGAGTAGTAAATAGATACTACTAGTCATCTGACAGAGAGAGTATTGGGGGGTGGAGGGAGCAATGAGGGTCTGTGACCTAGAGGTGGGGGGCAGGTTTTGCTACTACTTCATCACACTATATATGGCCTGGTCTCCATGCTGCAGCATCTGGGGAGAAATGGAGATAATTGAGTCAGAGCCCTGCTCACCCTTGTGAGGGCTGAACCCTATAGTCCCTGCCCTCAGGAATGCATTTGGTGACATAGGGGAAAATAACCCAAACTATGAGTACACCATGCTGGGTACTAAGCTAGGAGTTACCACTCAGGAAAAGGATCTGGGAGCGTTTGTGGACAATACACTGAAATGCTCAGCCCAACGTGCAGCAACAGTCAAAAAAGCAAACAGCATGTTAGGAGTTATCCGCAAAGGGATAGAGAATAAAACAGAGGATGTCATAATGCCTCTATACAAATCGATGGTGCGACTGCACCTGGAATATTGTGTGCAGTTCTGGTCGCCCCGTCTCAAAAAGGACAAAGCTGAATTAGAAAAGGTCCAGAGAAGGGGAACGAGAATGATAAAGGGTACGGAACGGCTTCTGTACAAAGAGAGGCTCGACAAGCTGGGTCTCTTCAGCTTAGAGAAGAGAAGACTGAGAGGGGACATGAGAGAGGTTTATAAAATCTTGAGTGGTGTGGAACGAGTAGATAGGGAACGGTTATTTACCCTCTCAAATAGTACTAGAACTAGGGGACACTCCATGAAACTAGCCGCCGGCAGATTTAAAACAAATAAAAGGAAATACTTTTTCACTCAACGCATAATTAACTTATGGAATTTGTTGCCAGAGGACATTGTCAAAGCCAGTAGTACAGCTGGGTTTAAAAAAGGCCTGGATAAGTTCTTAGAGAGCAGGTCCATTAATGACTATTAACCAAGTAGCTTACGGGATGAGCTTCTTACTGTCGGGAGCTGGGAGTGAACAACGGGGAATGGGTCGCCCATTGTGACTGTTGGTTCTTCTCCCATGCGATCGAGATTGGCCACTGTCGGAGACAGGATGCTGGGCTTGATGGACCGAGGTCTGACTCAGTACGGCGCTACTTATGGTCTTACTGTGAAGCTGCTTCTGTCAGGGTCCCACTGCCTCAGCAGCCTTAATGAGGCATCTTTAGGGAATGGGGGAGTTGCCAGGTGCCCACGCACCCCATTCAGGAGTGAGCCAGCACACCCATTAGCAGCAGAGTTGCCGACTGTCCCTCAGTGAAAGTTGCCAGAAGGACCTTGCAGGTTGAGCCTAATTTTGGTGCCAAAACGGGACTGTTTGATGAGACCTGGATTGTGGGTGCTGAGTACTTCGAAACCAGGTCCTGAGCTCGCAGGACAGCCTGGCTCTTCATGCTCGGCCAGGAGGACATTGATCCTGGAGCAAAAGGATTTTTACCCCCTATTCTTCACAGAAAAGGTCCCGGGGCTGTGGCCTGGGCACAGAATAATCCCTGGGGCATAGTATCCCTCTTCCGAGTCAAACAAGAGCTCTGCTCCCACAGTGGGGAGGGAGCTCCTACCCCAGTGTGCTGTCGAGGGGAATGTTCCCTTTGTTTCTCTTTCTCTGTGCAGACCTCCGTGCGTCCCCCTTTGCGCGGCATTCGTACAGCATCTCTGCTGCCAGGCTGCCTGCTTCTTATTCCAGCTCCCCCTGCTGGTAGTTCCCTGCAAGTTCCCCAGGAGGGAGACCAAGGGGGGAGCCGCTTAACCCCTGCTTCACTCTGCTCGTGAGAACTGAGGGGCGAAGGGAGGTAGTTGCTCTAGAATTGTTCCTCTAGAGTAGAAATGAAAGATTTGACCTGCTCATAGGACACATTCTAGATGGGCTGCACTGCTCACGAGCCTTGCGATACCACAGGGGCTGCTAGCAGAGAGCATGGCTGCCTGGTCTGGGGGGGGAGGGGTCGGGGGGTAGAGTTGTCCCCTCTCATGGTTTGACCCCGAGATTCTCACAGGGCAAAATAGGAAGCTCAGGATCAGCCTGTGAGAACTGACAACCCTCGGTGGTGTTCCTGTCCCCACTATGCCTCTTCCCACCTGAGCCATGGAGCTCCCATACCCCCGATGGTGCCCACAACTTCCAGGCCTGGGTTTCCCATTTCTCCTCCCCTTGGTTTTGTCTCCCCAAGTCAGGGATGTGGTAACCAGCTCCAGCCCCATTCTCATTCCCTGCACAATGTCAAGCTCCCCAGCCCTCTGGGTGCCATTCCCCTCTCAGGGCTGCCTGTGGATGCAGCGTGAGGTGCCTAGGGCTTACCTCGTACGTGGAGCTGGGCTCAGAGAGGCTCTCGAGCTTGGCCTGGGACAGACAAAGAGGCAGAAAAGGGTCGTTAGCATGAACCCCTCAGAAACACCCATGACAGCAGCAGCCCCTGGGGAGGGAGAGACAGTGAGAACCAGGAATAACGCTCCTCGCCAAAATGGGACAATGTAAAAGGGGTCGAGGGAGTGTGGGTCAAAACTGAGGGGCACCATCAGGGTACGGGGGAGAGAGGCTGGGACAGCAGGGGAGAGACTGAGCCCCCATCACTCACCACTGGCCTCTTTTGGGCTGCGGGGTGCAGGTTCTCATACAGTGTTGGGGCTGCCTCATTCTCCCCGAAGGTCTTGTTCTGACTGCGGATATCTGGGGAGAAGCAATCGCAGGTTTTGGGCTCCTGACACCCAGCCCCTCCAGGCCCTGCTCTAACCACTAACCCTCACCCCCTTTCCCAGAGCTGGGGATAGATCCCAAAAGTCCTGACTCCCAGTTCAAACCTCTCCCACAATGGGGGATGGAACACAGTAGCCCTGATAGCGATTCCCAAGCGTTATCCTCCTCCCCACACAGCACAACCTGCTCATCCCCTCGCCTCCCCCTCTCCCAGAGCTATGATCAGAACCCAGGAGTCCTGGCTCCCTCCCTCCCCCCAATCTAGCATCTGTCCTGAATTGGGAATAAAACCCAGCAGATCTGGCTTCCCCCAGACTCTAATCCACTAGTCCTCACTCCCTGCCCAGGGCCAAGGATGAATAGCTCTTTGCTCCCTGGCTTGTAGAGGTATCACTCACAGAGGAATGAGAGCAGAGCCATGCCCAGTGCCACCACGACCAGTGTCCCGATCACAGTGCCAGCAATGAGAAAAACTGATTTACTGGAAGTTGTTTCTAAAAGAGAAAGAAGGGGGCTGTATCAGGGGACACAAGACTTGCCAACTCAGATCAGCCTTGTGCTGATCCAGTCCAGAATCCTGTCTGGGACACTGAACACAGTCTTCAGTTTGGCAGAGGCAAGGGCAAGATCCTACTAGGGTCTGGACTAATCCACCCCATCAGAGTCACCTCCTAACTCCTGATGTCAGAGATCAGCTCTGGTCCTGGGGTCTTTCCCACCGTGGCTGCATTAACTATTCAAGCTCAGCCGATATCTCTCTGAATCTCACTGAATCCTTGCCCTCAACCCCACCCTGAGGCAGTGAGTTCCAAAGGCTGGTGACTTGCTGCATGAAAAAGCATCTGTTTTGATCCACTTGGGACCCTGCTACACTTCGATTCCACCAAGAAACCCAACCCCTTGCTCTTCGGGGCAGGGAAATCAGTAACTCCCCACCTGCCGCCTCCTAGACCAGAGCTTCCCAAACTGGGGTCAGGAGCCCAAGTGGGGTCACACTGTCCGTGGATGGGGCTGCGACCTCTATCGACAGTTTATTCTGCGTGGTTGTGTAGCTGTCAGGGGGTCACAGGGTCAAGTCTCAAAATGGGGGTCACACTTTGTTCTTCACATCCTTTCTTCCTGCCTCCTAGCTCAAGGAACCAGTCCTGACAATCTCTCTTCAGAAGGGAGTTTCTCTTGGCCCTTCGTTGTCTTCCCTGCCTTACCCTGGTCTCCTCCAGTTCAGCCCTGCCTCACTGGAGAAGAGGAGGCCACCAGCACTGTTTGCTGTATTTGGGATGAGGGCTGGTTTAGAGAACGGCCCCAGTATTTCTGTGTGATTTTTCTACCACATCCTGGATGTCTCCTAGTAATTGCACCCTGAGCAAGGGACAATATTGAGCCACCCCCAGCGATACTCTGGTCCCTTTCCTAAGATGTCACTAGTCAAAGACTCCATTAAGTGTCTAGTCTCACTGGGTTCAAAGAAAAATAAATTAGACAAGGTCTTGGATTTCCTAATGGTTATTAGCCCAGATGGGCAAGGGATGTAACCTTATTATTGGGTGTCTCTAAACCTCTGACTGCTGGAAGCCATGGGTCAATGACAGGAGATAAATCCCCAAAGTCCCAATTCCCAGTTCTAACCTCTCCCACAATGGGGAATAGAACCCATGGAGCCCTGATTCCCAAACTTTATCCTCCTCTCCACACAGAATCTATTCAGTAGATGCCCTGTTTTTGTACCTTTTCCTCAAAGCGTCCGGTTCTGAGAACTGTCAGAGACAGGACACTGGGCTAGATGGGCCATTGTTCTTACATAATCTTTCACAGTGGACACTGCCCAAATGTTCCTGCTCTGTTTCCTGGGAGCGTCTCAGATCTGTAGGCCCAGGGATTGGCCACCCTTGTGCCCCACGATGCTCCAAGGGTCACAATGGGTATCCACATCGGCTCTGTTTGTGCTCAGCCCAACCCCCGGGGGGCCCGTCCATATAAAGGCGGGCCAGTAGAGCCACCCTAGGGTTAGGTGGAGCAGGAGCAGAGCAAGCGCTTCCTGTCTGGGCCAGCTCCACTCGCGGTGCCCCGGAACATCCAGGAGCATTGCTAAAGGCGTGGGCCGCCCAAAGCTGGAGCGCCAGCCAGGGATGGAGCATCAGTCCGTCTAAAGAGCAGTCAGCTGCTGCAGCGCTGCTCCTGGCCGCAGGTTGCCCAGCAACCGCCATAGAGCTGCAGACAACAGCCCAGAGTGGCTTCCAATCTGCCCACAACTCTATGGTGTGGGTGAGGGGGCACATGTGGGCAGACTGCGGTCTGTGGCGCTGGCATCCGTTTAAACACACACAAACACAAACACACACACACATCTGGAGCAGACCCCCCCCCCCAAACCCCCACCCCCACCCCCCCGGTCTGTCTAAAAACACCCAATCACGCTGACCCATCCATTCTGGCTATAGAAGGTACCTGTCCATCTTCTCCAGTGAGTGGTCTGACCCTGAAATGATGCATCAAAAGAATCTTAATGGTGAGAACAGGCTTCCCTTGGCTGCCCCTGAGCTGCTTGGCCCCTTTGTCATGAAGGAACATGAGGCCACACAGGAGAGATACGGGACTATAGGTCTAACACATATGTAAAGCTAAAGGTCAAACATGGATGTAATGTTGAGAACTGACAACTCAAGTCATGTAATCATGTAGTCTAAACTGACAGCTGGGAAACTCCAGGAAGTGGAGACATTTAAAGGATGTGGATTGACACCAGACAGAATCCTATGGAGATGCAAATGGATCTTCCTGTTTACCTTTCTGCGGACGTGACAAACCTCAGGTTTCCCCAAGGCGGGAAGAACGAACAAAGACTTTGAAAAGGCTATTTAAGCAAATGGACAAGACAAAGAGAGACCTTTAAGCCATCTTCTTCTACCTCTTGGAGAGAACAAGAGATGAGTGCCCAGTCATTCTACATCACTGACTGAAAATGTGCTTTCTATAGGGCAAGCTTTATATAGAGATTCACCCAGTATAGAATAGGAATGCTTTATGTTACTTTTCATTTCTGTAGCCTCTCTGTATCAACTGTTCTAGCTTATGTTATTAATAAACTTTCTTATCTTTATTAAGAAGTGTCTGTGGTCTAACATTGGGAACACAAACGAGCCACTTGAGTTTTCAAACTCTTGCGAACCCAGAGAGAAAGAGTCTGTAATCGGGAAGCTTTCTGGACCTTGGGTGGCGAAAGAATTCTCCCCTTTGCAGAACTGGACAAAATAGAGAGAGAACTGGTCCAGGTGGGCTGTAAGTGGGGGAAATTGAGTCACCCAACCCAGGAAAGTGAGGTGTTGGACCCGCAAACCCGTGACACCCTCTGAAAGCAACAGGCCTGATGTCTGTCCCTGACGGAGATGGATATCCAGTGACTTTACATTCTCAGGGACTCACCCCCTGACAGCCAGAATTGCACAGAAGCCGAGGTAGTGATGTTGGTTGCGGGGTTCTCCACTTGGCAGCTGTAATTCCCTGCATCCTCCCAGGATGTTGACTTCATTGTTAAGATGCTTCCCGTTGCGTTCATTTTGACGCCATTGTGAAGCCAGTAATACCGCAGCTCTGGGACACCCTCTGAGTGACACGTTAGAGTCAAAGGTGAACCCGGGAGCTGGGGGATGGTTTCTGAGCAGTTGATCGCAGCAGAGTCCGGCCCATCTAGAACAGAAGGGAAAATCAGGGACAAGAGATGGATCCCGGAAAGGGATCTTGCATATTGACCTGCTCCATCTCACCCCAGATGTGGCTGGGATACGGAGCCCTGTATAAAATGCAGCGGCCCACCTGTTAACTGGGAAATGCTCTGTGACAGACTGCGTTGGATTTGATCGTTTTAATATGTATTTTCAGTTGTTTTATTGTCTATGCTGTACGCTGCCCCGGGTCACTGTCTGCAAGAGGGGCGGCTTAGAAATGAAATTAATTAATTAATTAATCAAACAGCTCCCATGCTCCACTCCAGAGGCGGTCATATCTCATGCCCCTTGAACCTCCGACTGCTGAAATCCAGGAGGGAATGGCAGGAGAGGGCTCACTCCTTAA
>QEPC01012618.1:1723281-1760589 GCA_003113815.1 Sphenodon punctatus | reverse complement strand
CAGCTCCCCTGATCAGCATTCAGTGGGACGGGCGACTTCAGCGGATGGAGGCTTGTGCCCTTAAAGGAGTTCCGCGTTTGGGGCAAGTTGCCTAGGGAGGTTGTGGAACGTCCTCTAGAGGAAAGACCGGACAAGGCATCTGTCAGGGATGCTGTAGGGTTAGGTTCTCCTGCCTCGGGGCAAGGAGTTGGAGTGAATGATCTTTGACGTGTCCCTTCCAACTTTTCCATCCACTGATTCTAACACACAAACCCTGCGTGAAGTTTGAAAGCAAACGTTGTCAAGTTTGGCCTCCAAATACTCTTTGCAATTGTGAATCGGCTGGAAAATTTGATGTTTCCTCCAAATGTCTGCTGCAGCTCTCTCTCCACTGGCTGAGCCTAAGAGAAGCTGCTGTGTATCAGTGTCTCTGATCGCCCTACAAGATACGCTCAGCTGTGCTCTTTGTGGTGGGGCTACAGCTCATTAATGAACCGCTTCGTTCTCTTACTAGGAAAACTGATACGGGGCCGTTTGCTCTCGCTAACACAACTGGGGGCAGCCCTCAGCCTTGGCATGTCCCTGACATGCTACGGAATGGAGTGACCCGTTCCAGAGGGGCCAAAGGCTGGGAACGTACCAACTGTCCTATAGACTCTAGCCTCTCTAGCTGCACAGCCCCCACTTCCCCATTCAGTTTCCTCTCTCTCTCTGGGTGTTTTTAAACAAACACGGCTGGGTGGGGGGTGGGGGTGTCGGTGACCACTGAGTGGCACAGTCGCGGGGCACCCAATCAGGTGGAGCGAGTAAGGAGAGATTCTACCGGGCAGCTCCCAACACGGCTACCCTGGCAGCCACCACACACTCCCTGCTGCCACGGACCATGGGGAGGGCGGATGTGCACCAGGCCGGGCTTTGCAAGTGACATGTCCCGGGCGTGAGCGCTGGGGAACTGGACTCTGCGGCACTCCCAGCCAGTTCCTGTGACTTGCAATGGCCCATAGTATCTGTGAGTGGCGGCCTTGTCTACTGGCATGGCTGACGGGCAGGGGCTCCATGCATCCATTTGGCTTACCCAAGTTGCCCCGCAGGGGGTACTCCAGATTTCTCAGAAATGCTCCATGTGTGGACATGAGTGGGTGCTCATGGGAGCTTGCATCCCCCCTGCTCCACCTTCAGGCAAGCTTACGGATTCACGGCTCGTGGGTGGCCATGCGGGGTAGCATCTTGTTTGTTTTAAAAACACCCCCTGAAGCCAGGGGAGAAACAATGGGGGAAGAGGGGGATCGTCCAATGGTTGGTACTGACTCTTGTCTCCCTAATAGCAGCAGCAGAGACTGGATTTCCTGGAGAGAAGGGAGCAGAGTGCAGGACTCTGTAGGACGGGCCAGTGAACTCTTGCCTTCTCTCCACCAGGATCCTGCCCCTGTCTAGTGTAGAGCGCTGGACTCTACTTTGCTCAGGGCTCAGATCACGCTCCCATGCACCTGACCAATCCCCCCCCTACACATGCCTTCCTCGTATCCTCCCCCTCCGTGACCCCTCCACCAAGACAACTGGGCTTCTCTAGAAGCCCCACTGAGATGTCGTCTGAGTAGACATAACCACAGGCTAGATGACCTCAATGATCCCCTTTTCCAGCATCCCTCCCACCCACCCATGAGGCTGTGTACCTGAGTTCTCGCATCCTCATGACTGTCGCATCCCTTGTCTCTCCCTCTGTCCCCCCCTTCCCAGTCTCCCCTCCCCCCGTGTTTAGATTGTAAGCTCTTGGGCAGGGACCGTGTCTATCTTGTTTTTTGTAAAGCGCCAGGTACATCACTGGGGCTGTATAAATGCTAATAATAACGAGGCAGGGCTAGACCTCCCATTGTTCAGATAAAAACTGGGTCCCACAGAGACTGAGTGGCCTGCTCAAACTCAGCCAGGGAGTCTGGGGGCAGAGCTGGGAATGGAACCCACATCTGCAAGCCACAGACCTGCCCAGTGAGCCATCTCCCCCTGCCCCACAACACCGTTCCCCCTCGCTGAGTTCATCACCAGTCACGGTCCCTGCAATGAGGCTGGGGTGAGCAAAAAGACCAGAGCGTGAGAACTTGACACTTATCATTCTGCTTGGAAAGCAGAGGGCCAGGGGTGCGGGGAGGGGGGGGGGGAGCTGAGGGTGGGTCAGTTACTGAACAGAGTTCTCATTGAGCAGGAAGGGAGAATCCCATCTGGATATGTGAGGAGAGGAGCCGGGCATTTACACTGCTGGCAAGTCCACTATCCCTGACTCTCTGACAGGCTGCTGATCCCCCAACCCTAGCTAGTGATCTCCAGGGGAGCGAGACCCAGCTCTGCCATGGGGACACCTCCCGCACTCAGGACTCCGAGGACTGGCACATGCCCACGACAAAGACACCTGGTTCAGCTCCCCCTCTGCATCCAGAAACACTCACAGACAGTCCCTAGTGCCCAGGCCTTGTGTGTGAGCTTGGGTGGCATCACACAAACCCAAAAGGGAACACACGCACCTCCAGCCCTGAAAGTGCCAGCCAGCTAGTGTCTGAGAGGAGGGCACCTTGGGAGAGGGTGGCACCTTCCCCGACACCTGAACACCTCGCTGCAGTCAGGGCCCTTGAACAGACACCACAGAGGAATGGATCTCAGCCACGTCTAACCCGCCCAGGTTGGGGGGGGGAGATGAGAAGCCCAGGATTCCTCCCCCCCCCCCCCACACACACATGCCAATTGTGACTCAGCCCAAAGCACGGGCACCGCTGGCAGAGGCTTTGGCCAGAGAAAGGGGCAATGACAAGCTCTACGCTGGGACTTCTCAGAACACCCCGCACCCCTCGCAAGGGAGGCTCCTCCTTGTCCCCCAGGGAAGAGGGGAAGTGGAGCTCCAGGGGGGCCGATCCCCACCCAGAATCAGGGTTTGGGACAGGTTCCCCTGTGACCCAGGAGATTCTCCAAGATCCCTCCTCACTCCCAAGTTGGTACCGCGGACAGGGGGTGGGAGATAGACAATGGCCCAGGCAGGGTCAGAGGTGAGCCAGGGCAGGACCCCTCTAGGGCTCCCAGAGATCAGAGCTGCTCCCCAAGGGCGTGAATAAATAGCACTCACCGGAGACCTGGAGAGAGGTAGTTCCTGTCCTAGCGCCAGTAACACCTAGTACCAGCACGGTGTAGGGGCCGGTGTCGTTCAGCATTAAAAATGTGATGTGCAGGGAGCAGGGTACCCGCCCCGTCTCCCGGCCGGTGCTGGCGGGGCCAGGAATGGAAACTGGGTGGCTATTGGGGACGACGTTCAGGATCCGATCTGGTTCATTAGTCCCCGATCCACGGTACCAGCTGCAGAACGGGAAACTTCCCAGAGCGACCTGGGCAGACAGGGTGACGTCCCCTCCCACCACGGGATCCTGGGGATCAACAGCGATAAGTACCGGGTTCTGGCCCAGAGCTGGCGGGAGGCAGGAGCTCATGATGGCAGCAGCTGGGGGGGGGGGAGAGGCTGTTAGTTTGACAGCAAAGCTCCGTCTCTCAGAAGGGGCTCTCGAGGATTCAAGCCCCACAGACCGATGCAGTTTGAGTGCAGAAAGGGGTGTCCCCAGGGTAATGTACTGAGGCAGGGAGTCCCTCGGGTTAACAGAGCAGCTGGGCAGCGCTGCGTGCCTTTGCCGAGCTGGCACCTGCCACCTTTCTCTCGGCATTCCTCCCACCTCCCCGGCCCCATATTGGAGTGACCCACCGGTTCCCCCATTGACGAAAGGGCGACACGGCCCCTCGCAGAGGAGTCAGATTATAGACCCACAAAAGGGGGGGGGGCAGGATAGGGTGGCCAAATGGGCACATTTTAGAGGACACTTATGAGAAATACAGGTTGCAGGACAGTCCCGCAATCTGTATTTCTCATAAGTGTCCTCTAAAAATGTGCATCTCTAGCCAACCTAGGGCAGGAAGATTCCAGGGGGAAATGTCAACCCCCCCCCCCTCCTCTCCTACAATTGCCACCCATGCAGCCCTGCAACATGTATTTTTCATAAGTGGTTCCTTAAAAATTTGCCTTGGTGGCAACCCTATCCTCTCTCCATTTGACACACCCTACCGGGATCCCCCCTCTCTCACCTGGCAGGATTAGCCCCTTCCAGAAGCCCCCACAGTCCGGGGGGCCGTTCCACCGGCTGCAGAGTCGCCCCATGGCGTCCCGGAGGGGCGGGGTGGGGGGGGGGGGACCCTTAGACAGACCCGTCTGCCTGGCCGGACGCCTGGGTTCTTTGCATCCCAGCCAGCGAACCCGGCCGGTGCCCAGAGCCCACCGACTCTTAGCGGAGGAGTGACCGGGGACTGGTCTAGTGCAGTTCAGTGCTCTCTGCTGCCCTCCTCCCCCGGGACTTCCTCCTCCTCCTCCGAGCCGAGCGCTCTGCTGGGATGCTGTGAACTCCGGGCCGCCCAGCCACCCCCTCCCCCAGGGGCTCGGAGGAGAGATTGTGCCTGTTACAGGGAGGGGTTTTTAGCTTGGTTTTAGGTCTGTATATTTTATATATATTTATCTGTTGCCCTAGGGAAAGGATGGAATATAATGTCAAATAAAACGATAGATTAGCTGATAGTACTCATGGGGGGTGGGACGCCTTTTCCCCGGAGGGGAAACTTCAGCCTGAGCTTAGGGGACTTCTCCAGGCGTGTAAAAGGATTTTATTTGAAAAGGCATTTAGCCGGTGGGGGAATAGGGGTTGGGTGGATTGTGGGTAGGGGGGGCTGGGAGTTTATATTGCATTCATTTCAGGATTGTTCTTGGTTTTATATGGATTGTACCAGCCCTGAGGCACTGTGGGTAGGGCGCCCTATACATTCGAACAAATAAATCAATCTCTAACCTCCCGAAGACCAGGTATAATCACCAAGAAACCAATGTGGTACCAGCCCCGCAATCCGAGGGGACACGCCAGGGCAGGTCCGTCTCTGCAGGGCCCAGCAGAGAGGGCACTGATCTCTTAGGAGTCTAGAGACGCTAGGTGCCACACAGGCAGTGGCCCCAGTGGCCCCCAGTCACTGCCAGCGTCGGGTGGGTGCAGGGATCTTTCCCGGCTGGATGTGGGACTAGGCAAGGAGGCAGCCCTGCCAGGCAGAGGGCAGAGAGTACTTGGATGCACCACTTTGTAACCAATAACCACGTCAAGGCAGCGGTGGTGGAGTGTTTTAATAGAACTTTAAAGATGTGGAGATATTTCACCGCTCAGAACACCTTTCGCTATATTAACGTGCTGCCTCAGCTCATCAAGAGCTATACTCACAGCTGCCACAGATCCATACGTACCAGACCTGTAGATGTGAACTCTACAAACGCTCTGGAGGGTGTGGGAAACACTTTACGGGGATGAGCTGGGGGTAAGAAAGGAGGTAGCCTCTTTTAGAAAAGGAGACCGTGTCAGGATCTCCAAACTCAAGGGGTAAATTTGAGAAAGGTTATGAGCAAAGCTTTACGGGGGAAATATTCATAGTAGACGCCGTGCTTAACAAAGCACGTCGGCCTGTGTACAGACTGAACGATTACGAAGGCGAAGGGATCCTTGGCACCTTCTATCCTGAAGAGCTTCAAAAAGTCAACCCTACACAGGATTAAGCATCAGTTGTATAGGACTGAGAAGGTGTTAGTCACAAAGGGGACAGGGTGAAACAAGCATTGCTTGGTAAAGTGGCTAGGCTGGCCTTCTAAATTTAACAGTTGGGTAAGAGCTTCCGAGGTCACTTGATGGTTAATCATCATGGAGGAAGGAGGGTTTCACATCACAACGCATGCAGCAATGTTTTCCCTCAAAACACCAGTTCTAATTTTACCATACAGCTAGTCAGACCCTTGGACCTTCCCGGCGTCTGGGAAGTGGGGCTGGCTGAAATACAATACCCCCACACTTGGGACAGCATCGCTACGCCCACCGTTTATGAAATCAGCCTTGGAACCGCCAAATGGCGTTACACCCTCGCCCCCGGCTATTATTCAAGCGTTGCGGAACTACTGGAACAAATAAACAACCAGATACCCAGAGGTACCGACCCACCTAGTGTAGCCCTGAGGTTTGATCCTGTGGGGAGAAAGGTTAGATTGGAGACCACCAGGACTGGCCCCAGGGTTTGTGAGGCCATGTGCGAAGTCTTGGTGTGGGGGACCTAATTTGCATAATTAGGTCACACCTAATTATGCAAATGTATAAATTTACATAAAACTTACTCCCTCTGGACAGGAAGGATTCCCATTGCTGATGCACCGAAGGACACAGGACACAAGTGCTGGGTTTTACCGGCTGCACTCTTAATTCAAATCAGATTACGATTAACATTGTGTGGGGGCAAATCGCCTGGTGTGATGCGGATCCGGTACTTGAACTTGACATTGTAACAGTAACCCAACAAACCAGGGGTGGTTTCGATGTACCCTCGCTTACCACCCCAACCATGAACATCACATCTCCCCCTCTCAGTGACCCCATCGGTAAGCCGTTTCAGTTTTTCCGTGTAAGTGGTAGCGTTCAGTTAGTTGCTCTGTAGAGTGCTCAGAAAATGGCGGTCCCCTTTTTCATACCCCGAGGGGCGGGAATACAGCTCCACAACCTCTCCGATTGATCACGGGTGGCGTGGTGAGTGGTTTGAGACCTCGCATAACCCCCCCTTTGGCCAATTCCAACTGTGCACACCCCCTTTCACAGCCTAGGTCAGATCTCTGCAATGAGGTGGGTTAGAACGACGAAACCTTTGCCGATTGGTTCAGCTCACACTTCTGAGTCGTTTGAACCCTCACTTGACCCTCTTGCTGCGACTCATCCTACCCCAGAAACCCCACCCCATTGGACCAATTTTTCTCCAAGATGGAGTGCGCTAGGATGACGAAACCTATGCTGAATGGAACAGCTCAGTCAGCTGAGCTCATACAGGGGTTACATGACCCAATAGCTGCAATTCACCCTACCCCGAACCCCGCACCATAAAGTTTCTCCGATCCTCACAAAACCCATACCTACTGGTCCATCTCACTCTCCTGCGTTCATAGAGGCATTAGATGGCCCTCTTCAAAGGACCTTGTGGGTTCAGGGAGGCTGAAGGTTCCTGCCCCCTGAACCCGGAAGGTCCTTATGCTTGATTTTGGGGGCTTTGCTTGTGGGAAACATTATCCCCAGAAGCATTACCCCCTTCTGTGTAACTTCTCTGTGTTGGGGCCCCACTGGGAACGTGCTCCTAGTGAGGCCACAATCTCCCTGAAACACAGTCACATTCACACGAGAAACACCCCGCCGGTCCACAGCATCACCCCCACCCCCAGCAGAGAAACACTGACCCTCCAAGGACCCCGTTTGTTACTTAGCCTCCCTAACCCCCCAGTGAGGAGACCCCAATACAGGTAAGATGGGTCCCGGGTCCCTGCAGCCCCTCTGTCAGTCGAGGTGGAGACACCCTAAGAGGAAGGGGGGCACATCAATCCTCCTGGACCTGCCCCACTGGGGAGAAGGGGGGTGTCACAGAAATAAGCGACTTTCTTTTGTAGCCCAGTCTCAGTATTAGCCAGTCACCCCTTTTTAAATCGGCATAACCTACAAATGACCGCCGTCCAGTCTCCTGCTGCAGGGGGGCTGGGTGAGAGGCCACAAACATGGTTTACTGCCCCCTCCCATCTCTTTAAATAAGCTCGGGTGGAGAATGTGTGTCGGTCACTGCTGTGTAGGGAAGCCGAGGGTTGGGGATGGTGATACAGAAGAAGTGAGGGTTTGGGACAATGAACTGGGCAGAAAGTGAGCTTCAGGCGAAGGGGCAAGAGCTACTCCCTGGCCCAAATGTAGGATTGGGTCTCCCTCCAGTGGTTGTCCAGGGAAACTGCAACTTTGCAAACTCACCCACCCTCGTCAGCGATTCCGTTACAGCTAGATCCCTGGGTTAAGGGGTGAAAAACAATGGAGTGTGATGCCACACAGAGAGGTGGCATGGGGTTTGGACCCCCTCTCAAAGACTGTGATCTCTGCCACTGGCTGAAGAAGAAATGAGGCTCAGATGAAGAAAGGTGAATAAACAAGTTCTCTATTAAAGGCTTCAATACGAGGAACAACATTAAACAAATAAAACTGAGTCACAACTCTTCTCATTGTCTTCCCTTGCCAACCAACTCATTCACATACTTATACCCATTTGTGAGAATGTTCGGAGTCATCTCGAAGAACCTTGTTTACAAGGCAGCAACCTTCTCTGCTTCTTCGCGTGGTTCCTCCCATTCTCACAAATGGGGAAGTACCAAACCTAGATCAAGGCGGTGGGAGAATATTCTGCCTACAAGAAACTTCAAACAGATTGTGTCCACAAAAAAACAACAATTTATTACCGTAGTAACAGGTAAGTGAAATTACACTAAAACACTGGAGGGGTAAACTCATAATAAAGTCATGTACAAAGATGATGTGCCTCCTTAATTCCTGTTATTGAGGTGTAAAGATAGAACTAAGTACAGATACTCCAAGAGAGGTGTGGGACTGAGAATTTAAGTGTAGGGCATAGTAGTTAACAAAGGTGTGATGGGAAGCCCACGTTGCTGCTCTACAGCTCTCTTGTGGAGAAACATTGGCGAAAGCTACTGTAGAGGCTCCAAGAGCCCTGAGGGAATGTGCTCTTAAATTAGGGGGAGGGGTGAGCCCCTTTCCTTGGTAAGCTAGTGAAATCAACTGTACCAGCCACTTTGAAACAGTTTGTGAAGATATGTGGCCTAATTTATGTAAGGAGGGGGATACAAAGAGGTTGTCCGAATGTCTACAACTCTTGGTCTTTTCCAAATATACGAGGACAGTCCTCTTAACATCTAGGCTATGGGTTACTCTGAGATCCTCAGAGTCATGAGGGGGAGGACAAAAAACAGACAGAATTATCTTTTGTGACAAATGAAAAGGGGAAACTGATTTAGGAATGAAGAAAGGATGGGCTGAAATCTCTATCCTGTCGTGAAACACCTGCAAATAGGGCTCTTTGATACAGATCGCAGCATGTTTTCTGACGCACCTGAGGGATGTGATGGATACTAAAAAGACCGTTTTTAAAGTCCAGTGAAATAGGTCAGCTTGTTCAGATGGTTCGAAGGGGTGTATTGATAGATATTCCAATACCACATCAAGGTCCCATTGTGATATCAGGGTCTTATGCAGGGAAAATACATTGGTCAGACCCTTGAGAAATTTCTTTACCATTGGATGAACACACAAAGACTGGTTACCCAGTAGGGAAACCCATTTAGATATAGCTGAAAGATGGACCCTCAATGAAGAGTGAGTTAGACCAGTCTCAGCTAATTCCAATAAGTATTTTAAGATTAATTCTACTGACAATTGATCTGTAGAGAGTGTTTTATTTGATAACCAACAGGAGAACCTTTTCCACTTAGAATCATAAGACCTGCGGGTGGATGGTTTTATCTCATTTAGAAGAACTAAAGCTAACCTATCTTCTATGGGATTCTCTGTTATGGGAATTTAATCCTGTAAGCATGCAGGTTCAGGCGTTTGATATCTGGGTGGAGAATGCGACCCTGATCCAGGGACAATAGGTGTGGGCTCTGGAGCAGGGGTAGGGACATTTTGGCGAGACAGAGAAGTTCATTGTACCAAAACTGTCGTGGCCAACTTGGACATACAAGTATGAGGTTGGCTCCCTCCCTCCGAACCTTAGTCAATACCTTGGGGATCAGCGGGATCGGAGGGAAGGCATGTGGCATAACAGAGCCCACTGGGGTTCACCCCAGCCTCCCGGCACCCCATTACCCACTTATTAACTGGTCTCTTTCCCGCTGCCACCACCTCAGAGGTATTTATTTATTCATTCAGATTCTGGTCTCATCCCTCTGGGGAGAATGAGACCTCTTCTGCTTCTTTAAAACAGCCAGGTTCACAAGCCAGGATAAAACAGTTCCCAGTTTCTGCTGCCTGAGCATACAGAGGTGTATTTGCTAACACACACACACACAAATCTTTTAGATCAAAAGAAAGGATACTTTAATGACAATATAAACCCAGCAACACAGGCTGCAACCATGTGAGGTACTTTGAATCCTTGAGCAAAAGCAATTGATCAGACACAGTTTAGGCACAATGGCCTTTTTAGAAGCATCTGGCCTAAACTGGTCCCTCAGATCTAACCTTCAATTACTCACAGCTTCAGGTGCGCCTTTGCCTTGCAGCCAAGGGGTTCAGTCCTTAGGTTCAGTTTAGTCCAAACAGGCCAGGAGTCATTCCCTTAGCTCCTCAACACAAGGTCAGTGTCCAGAGAAAAACAGAAGACAAGATGGAAAAGAGAGTGAGAGGTGTGGCTTTTCCTTTTAAAAGCCCCCTACCCCTCAATTGTGATTGGTCCTTGGGAGGTTACCTGGCTGTACCTTCCCCTGGGATTGCGAAATCCTGCCATGCGGCCGGTTGCGAAATCAGGCTTAGTAGCCCCTGGAAACCAGAGTGTCAGTGAAGGTCAGCTGGAAAGGGCAGGGTCACTCCTGGGAGCTTCTGCCACAAGGGGTCTCCATGGGATTGCAAAGGCATCTCCCATGGATGAGGGCTCGTGTGCTGCCCTCGAACAAAACTGGCTGCACTTGGTGTTTATTGCCGTGGCAAACAAGTCCACTATGGCTGTGCCCCAGTGAGTAATCAAGTCCAGGTAGACTTGAGTGGAGAGTTCCCACTTGTGATGCTCCACTGAGAGTTGGCTGAGAATATCCGCCCTTGTATTCTCTGTCCCTGCTATGTGTGTGGCAATGAGGTACATACTGTGACTCCTCGCAAAGTGTCAGATCTTCATGGCCAGTCAGCAAAGCTCTGGAGACCTTGTCCCGCCCTGTTTGTTGACATACCAGACAGCGGCCATGTTGTCGGAGGCTACGTTGATGACTGTTCCCTGGAGACGTGGACGGAAAGCTTTCAATGCTTTTAAAATAGTTATGGTCTCCAATAAATTTATATGGAGTTGTCTCTGGTGAATGTCCCACGACCCCGAGATGTTGAGGTCGTGAAGGCAAGCCCCCCATCCTGTCAAGGAAGCATCCGTAGTTAGAAAGTTAGTAGGGGAGGGGTTCCTGAATGGTTTACCCGCGAATACAAACTCCCTCTGACACCAGCACTTTAATGAATCTAAAGTCCTCTTAGTAATTCTCAATTTCTTATTGGGGGGATCTAATATAGGATTAAATAGGTTTAGGACCCAAAGCTGTAAGGGTCGCATAAACAATCTCGTAAATGGTGTAGTAGCTGTAATGGAGTCCATAAGGCCAAGCAATCTTTGGAAAGTTTTAATGCTCTGAAGTCTATGAATTGAGAGTGTCCTAATAATATTGGAAATATTCTTAAATCTTTCCTCTGGAGCAAATACCTTTGCTGATATGGAGTCTAGTATAGTTCCAATATAGTCTATACGTTGTGATGGGCAAAGGGAAGACTTCTGTCTATTTATAGTCAAACCCAGTCTCTCGCATAGCTCTAACGTGAATGCCACATTTTGTTTAAGAATTCGTAGAGAGTCAGCAACCAAGAGCCAATCATCTAGATATGGGTAAATTGTAATCCCTTGTTTGCGAGTATGGGCAATAACCAGGGTTATTAGCTTGGTGAATATCCTAGGTGCTGAAGAGAGGCCAAACAGAAGTTAACATAATTGCATGTGATTGGAGTTGTTGACAAACGTGAAAAACTGTCTATAGTGAGAATGTCGTCTGATATGAAAGTACGCATCTTTTAGATCTATAACTGCATACCATTGGTTTCTTTGTAAAAAGCTAGTTAACCTTTCAATTGTCAGCTTTTTAAACTTTCAATAAATAACAAAGGATTTGATCGAAAGGACCCAGCAAATTACCGCCCCATAAGCTTGCTAAGTGCAATCAGCAAACTTTATGCTAAATATCTTTTGGGCAGGTTACAAGGCTGGACTGTTAAAAAAAAACACTTATTGGTAATGAACAAGCAGGATTCAGGGAAGGTACTTCAACTGTGGATCATATTTTTGTAATAGACCAATGAATTGCCAAATATGTGCATCCAAGACCCAATTCCCATCTGTATATCTGTTTTGTAGACCTGAAATCCGCCTTCGATACAGTCAATAGAGAAAAATTATGGTCAAAACTGCTGACTTATCAGATTTACCTTAGACTGCTTGCTTAATACAGGCCCTCCATGCTAACACTACTCTGCAGGTAAGAATGAACAGAGAAGGTTCTCTTACGCGTTCTATAGAAGAAGGAAAAGGAGTTAGGCAAGGATGCATTTTGGCTCCGCTACTATTTAACCTCTACATAAGTGATATGAAGGCTGTCCTTGCTAACCTGGTGCACCACCCCGTGGAATTGGGTAAGCATGTAATCTCATCTCTCCTCTGTGCAGATGATACAGCTCTGGTTGCTCATACGCAGACAGGGCTGAGAAGGCTTATGATGGCCTTCTGTGCCTATTGTAGAAAGGAGTTATTATTAATAAACTATAATAAAACCAAGGTGTTGGTGGTAAGCAGAGGGACGAAACAACATAAATGGTCTATGGAGGGTAATGATTAGGGATGGGCAAACAGCACCAAGTTCGGAAATTCAATTCAGTTTGGTCGACCGAACTATTTGAGTTCGGTCTGAACTCTGAACTTCTGAACAAAGTTCAGAAATTCAAACCCCATTGAACTAAATGGAATATTACATTTTAGGGATGGGCGAACAGAGCCGAGTTTGGAAATTTGGTTCGGTTCAAAAATCGAGTTCGGTTCAGCAGTTCGGTTCGGTCGACCGAACTGGTTGAGTTCGGTATGAACTCCGAACTTCCGAACCACGTTCGGTCATCCCTCGTAACGATATAGAACAGGTGAAACAATACAAATATCTCAGCATAATAATATCTGCTGTCCCCACATGGAAGGCGCATTTTCGAATGGTGCGTGTAGCAACTAGAGCAACGGGGCTAGGAATTGCCGGGTTCTATTGATCCAAAGGGGGAAGACTCTTCAGGCTGGCACTAAAATTGATAAATGCCAAACTGATCCCCCAATTATTTCATGGGGCGCAGGTCTGGAGTTTAGATATGTTAAAGGACCTTGAGATCGAGCAAAATAGAATGCTCCGTTTAATCCTTCACGTTCCTAAGAGTTCACCAGTATCCATCCTTAGAGCAGAGACAAGCGTGACAAGGATTTCAGAAATGGCAAAACTAGCTGCCCTGAAATTTTGGCTAAAGCTGCATTTAGTTGAGACAGGCTCAATAGCCCAACAAACTGCATGTAGCAAAAGGCAAATGACCAGCTAAAGTGGAAGAATTTCTTCATTCAATGGGATTCTCAAGGGCTTATATCCTGGCCAGACCTTTTTGCAGAGCCTGGACTGAAATCAAGTCCCGTTCAAGAGATCTGGAAATTCAAAAAACTCGTGAATTAGTCTCTGCTCAAAAAGTCTCGCAGCTCTTTCCGAAATTTGTAATTCCAACTAAAGGAGCCTCATATTTGGTGAATCCAAAAATGACCAGGATTAGGGTGGTTTTCACCATAGCCAGGTTTAATGCATTTCCCTCAGCTTTTACTGAGGGAAGATGGAAGGGAATCCCATATGTTGAGAGGGTTTGCAAGCAGGGTTGTAGAGATCCAATGGGCCAGGCACAGGTTGAAAATCCAGCACATATTCTCTTTGTTTGTCCAGTATACGATCTTTGGAGGCAGCTGTATATTGCCCCTCATCTGCACAGATGAGACCAGACTGAAAGGCAAAAGGAATTATATTTACTTAGAGATAGAGATCCGGATATTTCAATCAGCACAGCCAGATTTTTATTTCGGGTACTAGAATATAAGAAAACCCAGTAATTTTAGTAGTTTTAGTAATTTGAACTTTTTACACTGGTAATGGAAATTTGATGTGGAGGCTACTCCTTTGTAATGTGTCTTTGTACTGTGTTTTTGTATTGATATTTTTTCTTTTTCTGTTTGTCTATTGTGTATTAACCTGACAGGATAATTTTTGATTACAATGGCCTATGGTTAAGTAATAATAAAATAATAATAATTTTTTGAATATTGGTACAATTATGCTCTGTGTGAATCTTGGGGATTCTTCCTGTCTCATTTATAGTTGTAAATAATGCTGTTAAAACCCTACTCCACCGTTCAGCATTGTTCTTAAGAAGTTCGGCAGGTATAAAATCTATTCCTGGTGCTTTTTTTTTTTTTTTTTTTAAATGGCCAATCAGAAGGCTAACCTCAGCTGTGTCAGTGTTTCAATAGAACATACTATTGGGTTTCTCACACTTAGGGTCGGCCCTGAGAATATAATACTATAATAGGTTTCCCACTACGCTGATGAGATTTGGATTTCTTTTTGGGGCAGCCTTACAGCCCAAGCTGATTTTATTAAGTTCCAAAATTTAAAGGAATTCCCTTCCTGTACCGCAGTTTCGAGGTCTGCCCAATAAGCAACTTGGAACTGATATTTCTTTGCCCTGAGGAGCATCTTATATTCTCTTCTAGCTAGCCAAAATGTTCCATTTAGAGAGATGTTAAAGATATCCCTCTTCATCTTATGAGCTAAATGATTCAGGGACTGTTTAGCCAAAGCACATGATCTGTCATATCAACCCTTGTAATTTCGCCGCCCCTGGACACATCCTGTCGAGACCGTTAGATGTGAATACAAGGATAATATGAGGTCCTCGTAGCTCTGGAAAAACTTCCCATGATCAATTGAATAGTTTTCCATAATATTTTGTAATAATTGTGGTGTCAAAAAAACCTCCATGGCATCCTGAGTCTGCTGCCTCCACCTAGCTCTCCTAGTCTGTACCCCTACTCTGGTTGGCATTACCTCCTCTTCCGTTTCCACTTGGATATCATTATCCTTTCCTTGATCTGGAGTCAGGTCAGTCCAGATAAGTAAAGGGAAATGAGCTGACTCGGGCTGATAGCACCATAAAATCTGTAACACGCGGGAATAACAGTTCTGACACCATCATGCAATCTATGGTGCTCCTACCAAGATGGGAAACATAGGTGTAATCACCTGTTCAATCTCCGGGAAATGATCCATTCAGAAGTAAGAGTTCGGATGCCTCAACAAAGTTTTTAAGAAACAGGCCAGTTCTTTTTGTGACTAGGTCTCGAGATATTGTCCTCCGCATAAACACTGCAGGTATCTGATTATCAACTTGTATTATCCCTCCTTCAGCAAGAGAAGGGGCTCCCCACCAAGCGTTAAAATCTCCTACGATCAGTAGCCCCACTTCTGGGTACATGCCCCTTACTTCCACAACAGCACAGTCTAGCTGACTCCAAACTTCCTCCTTATAATGAGGAGAGTTTGATGGAGGAATGTATACATTAATTATTATTATGGATTCAAATTTAGAGAGGAAAACTATTTTCCATGCTGAATAAAAAGAGGGATAGTCTCCTAAGAGGGTCACCACTGCGTTTAAGGATATGTCAGTAAGGAGTGCAAGGCCACCACTTCGTCTACCACTCGCGGATCCAGCTAGAGCCTCTGCGGAAGTAGAGAAGACCTTATAGCCCCTAACAGCAAAGCTTTTGGTTAGCCAGGTTTCTTGGAGGCAGAGGCATTTATATGAATTTAAAAATCTAGAGAGGTAGGATCTTCCTCTTTATTCCTCCATCCCGCTATGTTTCATGATAGAATGGATAGATCTTGACTAAAGAGTATGCGTCATTTGTGAACAGAGTCGGGGGCCTTAGTTACAACTTCCACACTGTTATTGTTTGGTTGTGATTCTAAATTGCACTCTGCAGCGAACTCTGAGAAGTGAGTCAGTGCACTCATATTTCCTTCCCTAGGCTTAGACAGTGGGACAAGACCTTGATGACTCACTATCTCTTGGAAGGGTGCCAAACCAAGGAGTTCAGAGGACATTTCATACCCTTCCCTGCTCTTTTTGTTGCTCTCTCTCTCTCTCTCTCTCTTTCTCCTCTTGTTTCATTTTCTCCAGTCTGAACTCATGTTCCATTCTCAGTCTGACTATGTCGAGTTCAGGGTTTGAGCCTTGTCCCCCTGGTTGCCAGTCGGTTGGAAGGGGGTTTTGAGGCACGTTTGGCAGCGCATCTGCATCTCCTGGTGGCTGGTCGGATGGAGAGGGGTTTGGAGGGGGATTTGCTGCCACTGCTCCATTCCCATCCATTCCATTCGTGCTCATCTCAAATTCTCGTACTAAACAGCACTGCTTCAGTTGCTGTTTAGTTTTTCCTTCTGCTTCGAGACCTCTCTTTCGGGCTTCCCTGCTCAGCTCTGACCTTCTCAGGTGGTTGAAAGTGCTTTGGGAGCCCTATTTTGTTTACTGTCCCTGACCCGAAATTAAAACTAAAACAACAAACTCAGCGCACTCTGTTCAAGGATCTGCTTATTTTCTCTCTCAGAGCTGAGTTCCAGACTCCTGGGACTTTCAGTCTCTGCAGGTATGGGATTTACTCCTCTCAGAGGATTCCAGTCGCCTGGCTGTCCTCCTCTACTTTCTATACATTGGTTCACAAACTGAGCTTGACCCTTCTTGTTGGGCACCAATGTCACGGGTTGGAAGTCCGCACCCCCACTTTACCGGGTTTGAGTGACTCAGTTTCCCTTGCGTACAGCCCACTTGAATCAGTCTGTCTCTCTGGCCGATTCAAGCCTGCCGCAGGGACAACCCCTTTGTCACCCAAGGGCCTGATCCTTCCCAGTTACAGACTCTTTAATCTCTGGGTTCGCAAGAGCTTGAGAGCCCTTGTTGCTCCTTGTGTTCCAATGTTAGACATAGAGACTTCTTCATAAAGATAAGAAATAAGTTTATTGATTACATAAGCAAGTTTGTTGATACAGAGTGGTTACTAGAAATCAAAGGTAAATATAACACATCCCTAACCGACACTGGTTGAGTTCCTAAATAAGCATCTTACCCTACCAAGGTCCATAAGTTCTTCTCAGTCCTTGATGAAAGCGACTGAGTCTTCAGTCTTAGAGTTGCTAGAAAACAAAGTCCTGGTCTCAGTCCATAGTTTCCAGCCTTGCTGGATGACAGGATCCAGGATGCAGATGCAGTGCTCAAGATGGCTCTGACCAAGCGAGAGAGAAAATGGCTTAATGGCCCTCGCTTAAGTACCTTTCATGGTCTCTTTGTTTCTCATTTCCACCTTGGAGAAACCTGAGGTCTGTCACGTAGGCAACCCAGGCAAACCTGAAGGTCGATTTGCATCTCCACAGGTATGTCTGGCCAAGGTTCCCAATACACATTCTTTTTATCTCTTTGCATTTCCTGGAGTTTCGTCAGTGTTACAGTCCTGATTTGGGTTTTGCAGTTCTCACTTGTAACATTACATACATGTTGCACCTTTTGCTTTACATATTTACTAGACTTGTAATCTACCTGTAGGCCAGTATCACCTATAAAGCTCTTCACAACCTTGCTCCCCGCTACCTCTCTGCACTTATCACCCTCCATACTCCAGCCCGTGCACTTCACTCCTCCTCTGTCCCTTCTCTCACCCTTCCACGCCTTCCCTGCTCCCCTAAGCGCCTTCGTCCCTTCTCACTTGCTGCCCCCCATGCCTGGAACTCCCTCCCTGTCCACATCCGCCTTGCCCCCTCCCTTCATACCTTCAAATCTCTCCTTAAAACTCACCTCTTTCGCTCTGCTCTGTCTGACTCTTTATCCTGCTGAGCCACTATTCCTATACCTACGATCGGTTTACCCTTATCCTTGCAACATGGACCTGCCTGCTGTCATTCTCATCGTAACCAAGCCAAGTACGTGCACTTGAGACCTCGCATCTTCATGAATGTTAGACCCCTTGTCTCTCCCTCTGTTCCCCTTCCTAAGTCTCTCCCCCAGCTCCTGTCTCTCAGATTGTAAGCCCTAGGGGCAGGGACCGTGTCTATTTTATTACTTTGTAAAGTGCCAGGTACACTGCTGGCGCTATATAAATGTTTGTTAATAATAATAATAATAATAATAACACGTGTGTGACCCTATATTCCTCCGTGACATACCTCCCTACGTATTTCCAAAGCAGGGTTGGTCTTTACCAACCTGGATTGAACAAACCCCAGTCTTTCAATAATCTGGCTTTGTTCTACTACCGCCAGGGACTGGAATACCGACACCCAATGAGATTCCTAGTTACCAAACTCCTCTGTATTCAAGTCTATACTAAAAGGTGTACACTGTTCTAGCCCACCCACCATTAACGGGATCAAAGTATCGATCTGCTGTTCAACGTTTGAAAGATTCCTCACGTTCTTATCCACCATGTGTGCCTCCGTTACCACTATCGGTGGGGGCGGGCCCTTCATGACAGTCAGCGCGATTGGCGGGACAATCAAATGATTACACAAATCGAGCTGCTTGTCTAATAGGGGAGTCTCCACGACTTCTGTTTCCATCTCTTCCACTGGTACTGGGGTAATACTATGGGGATCCCCATCTGGTTCAATAGAAGGGGTTTTTGATCTTACCTGCTGGGTACTAGTCCCCATAGCACTAAATCTGTTGAAAGCATTTCTTTCCCACTGGATCATGGCCCCCTGGCAAAAGCCACTCTGTTTTGTAGAAACCCCAGAAACCACAATCCTTCACGACTGTAGGAAATCTTTGGCAGCCAGAATCTTTTCAACTGGTACTGTGCTTACAAAATGTATGACCAGCCTTAGGGCCTGATCTGTGGGTGGTAAAAAATAAAATCTTTCTGTTTCAGACATATGTAGTCTGAAATGGAGTAGGGTTACCAAATGCTTCCTAATAAAAAACTTAGAATGCCACCTAGGTATTACACCATTTAGCAAAGGGAAAATCTTTAACAACACAGACCTAGGGTCACTAGACAGAGTATGGGTCAAAAGGGGTTATACTGATGCTTGCAGCTCCATACTTTCACTCAATTTCCTAGTAATACATCCATTATTTCCTGCATTAATCAATTTAGGAGGAGCCAAGGCAAATAAGTGAGTCACTATAGTTTTAGTATCTCTAGCGACATCCTGTAAGCATGATTGAATACCATCAACAACCCCCTTCATATCTGCCATACCTTTAAACAAAGTATCAATCAGTCTACTAATAAGCACACATTGATCCCCCAACAGTTTGATAGCTTTGGGGGTACTATGAAGAACATACAGAGAGGGATCCATTGCCCCTTATCCTCTCCTACCTCGGATTGGTGAAAACTAGAAAGATTTGTGCTTTCGTCTAAGACAGCAAATCTATTGCTAGTGGAGATCTCAAGCAATGGGCTACTGCCTTTTGGGGCTTCTCTGAAGCCCAGATCATAAAGCTTTAATTGCTTTAAAGTAGGTACCTCCAAATCTGGGGAGGTAGTTGGCTGACGCAACCTTTTCCTAACAGGCATTTCAGGTTAAAGGGTAATAGTCCAATGTCCTGCAGAGTTGTTACTATAAGCCCACAGCACTTGTTTGTATCTAATTAACAAGTTACAATCTGTGGTACCAACAGCAAATGCTGAACAAGGTGTAAGACACAATTTAACCTTTCACTAGAGGCAACAGCCACTAGACCAAGTCCGGCTACCTTCTCAGTCCAGCACTGATCTATCAGCAGCTTTTAGTGTATAATCAAAGACCACCAGTATGTTGACAAGTCAATGAGTCAATGGTGAGTGGTGAGTTCTTGCCCATTTACAGCAGAGTCTCCGTCCCCTCCCGGCCCACACCTAAGGCTGTGCGCACAAGGGCGCACCCTTGTGCGCACAGCCCTTGGGTGCGCCGCCCAGCAGCGCATGCCTGCGGCACAAGCACGCACCACAGTTCACCTTTAAACCCCCGGCAGGGTGATGATCCAATCAGCGGCTCAGCAGCAATCAGCTTTCCTCCAGGCAGCGCTCCAACCACAGGTGGCAGGCAACAGGTAAATCAGCACCGCACACTCCTCGGCAAAGAAAGCCCCTCCGCTATTTGTTTAAAGTGGGTGTCAAGCCTTCTAAATCAGAGCGCACACATGCAGGGCAGCTACCTGTTAGGCACCTGGCCCACAGTTCAGCTCTCCCCTCGCAAGTGCAAGCCCTCCAAATAACAAAGGAGTTAAGAGACCTTAAATCCAAAATAGGTCAGAATCCTGCACCCTTTTTTTCAACCACGAAGTAATTCAAATAAAAACCTGAGGAGACAGAATCACTATCAACAAGCTGTACCACACCCTTAGCATACATCTCTGAAACCTCTTTATTTAGTACATCCATCTGTAAACCGGATAACTGCATAGGTGACACAGGTCTGCATCGGGGTGGTAAAGTAGAGAAAGAAACTTTATAACCAAACTGAATAACATTTAACACCCAAATATCATTAGTAATGGCCTCCCAATGTTGGAGGGAATTAAATAACGCAACCTCAAAGTTAACATGTCCCTGTGGGACTGAGATACAGAGTTTGGAGACATTCTGTAATTGTCATCAGTGACCCCCGTTAGATGGAGTCGCAAATGGGTCCCTGGAATTACCCCTTGATCTATAGAGAGTATACTGGGGTTTAGATTTTCCCTGGTAGGTAAAGGGGGCAGAGTAATACCTCTTGTTGTATTGGGGAAACTGTCCATAGTACTGTCTTTGAGGTCTGTTGTACGTAGACTGGTGCTGATATGGACGTGAATGATAATAGGGAGGACCCTGCTCCCTTTGTGTTATTTTCATTTTTATCACAGCGGCCCATGATTTCTGAATTTCTTCCAAGACATCGTTGGTTTCCTTGGCAAAAAGGCCGGATTGGTTGAATGGCAAGTTTTCTATTCTAACTTTGTAATGGGCTTCCAGCTTTGTGCCCCTGAGCCAAGCAAATCTTCTAGTAACTATCGCATTAGCCACTTTCCTTAGCAGCGGTCTCAGATGAATGGCGCGTCGCTTGTAACTGAAAGCGAGCAGTCATGAATCCCTCTGAGCACAGGGTCTGGATTGATCTCGGTTTATCTTTAGGCAAATGGAGAATAATTTTCTGTACCTCCTCCCATAGGTAGTGCTGGAAGGAGGCCATTCCCGCTGAATGGTTCTCATCAACATTGTGCTGGAAGCAAAAGCTTTGCGACTGAACACATCAATGTGTCGGCTTTCTTTGTCAGTCAGAGAGGTTTCCTGCGCGTTCTTCTGGAATTTTTCAGCTGACGTCGACAGCACGAGGGAGTTGGGGAGTGGGTGTCTGAAAAATATGGAAACTTGTTCTGGGGGGAACAATGAAAAAGAACTGCTAGTAGTCGACACTGGGTGGGTGGATGCAGGATTGGACCATAGTTTTTCAGCTTATGTGGCATGATTTTTGAATAAGGGGAGCGTTAACTTTGATTGGGCAGGTCGCTCTACTGTAAGATAAGCAGGATCAGACTCTTGCTCCACAATTGGTATTGTTTCAATTTATGTTCTTGAGAAGAAATCAATGATGTTATGCCCTAGATGTCGTCAGATGGCGGAGGCAAGTTCCCAGATTCCTGAGTCTCAAAAGGTTCAGGAGTTGGCATGGTTGTTTCAGAAAGGAAGGGCGGAATCGTAGCCTCCAAAGGATGGTGTGCAGGCTCTGGTACAGGGTCTGGGGGAAGCATCAACAAAAGGAGTTGTTTCCTGAGCTGCCTCTGTCATGGGTTTGGGGGTCCGCACCCCCCATTTTACCGGGTTTGAGTGACTCAGTTTCCCTTGCACACAGTTCTTTTGAATCAGTTCTCTCTCTGGCTAATTCAAGTGTGCCACAATGAAACTCCTTTGTCACACAAGGGCCCAATCCTTCCCGTTTACAGACTCTTTACTCTCTGGGTTCGCAAGAGCTTGAGGGCTCTTGTAGCTCACTTGTGTTCCAATATTAGACACCTTACACTTCTTCATAAAGTTAAGAAGTAAGTTTATTGATTACATAAACAAGATAGGTGAAACAGAGTGGTATTAGAAATAAATGGTAAACATAACACATTCCTAACTTATACTGGTTGAGTTCCTAAACTAGTTATCTTACCCTAGTAAAGTCCAGAAGTTCTGGTTTCTCAGTCATAAAGGCAATGACTGCGTGCTGGCTTGGAGAGAGAGCAACAATCCTTCTCTCAGTTCATGCTTGCCAGCCTCGCTGGTGGCTGGTCCTTTCGTATGCAGATGTCTCTCCAAGTTGCTTTGCAAGAAGTAGTTGTCTCTTTGTATCTCACTCTCATTTAAATAGCATTTAGCTTTCTTTGTCTCAGATTTCCCGCCTTTGGGGAATCATGGTTCAGGGCACGTAGTCAACCCAGGTAAACATGGAAGTCAATTTACATCTCAACAGGGCTGTCTAGCAAGCAAGATGCTTTCAATACACATCTTGTTTCCTTGTTTCCTGTAGGCCGGTGACATGTAACAGCCCTAATTTGAGTGGTACAGTTCTCAATGTCAACATTACAAACATGTGGAACCTTTGACATTACATACATATAGTAACATTACATACATGTGAAACCCTTGGCACCACACATTTACTAAACATGTAGTCCCGTGTTACACGTGTGTGACCCCATGTTTCTCCATGACAGCCTCCTTCGATCAACCCTATGTTTGTTTCTCTTGACAGCAAAGGAATTCCCTTTCGGCTTCCTGGCCGAACAACGTCAAGTCCCGCTCCAACGTTGTGGCTTGTTTTGTTGACGTCGAGGTTCTGTGCGTCGACATCATGGTGGGAGTTCTCGACGTCGAGTGCTCTTGAATACAAGGTCGGCTCCCCGATGTCAAAGGGTGGACTGTCAACATCAGAGCTGTCGACGTTGAAGGCCTCTTTTCTTCCCTCGACGTTAGTGGTCGAGGAGGAGGTGGAGGAGGTGAAGACTGCTCGACCTCCGACCGCTCCAGAGGGGTAGCTTTAGATTCCATTGCCTTTATTAACTGTTGCAGACAGGACACTATTAGCCTGGTTTCCTGCTTTCTAGAGTCCTCTTGCTCTTTAAAATAGCGTCAGGGAAAGGCATGATCTCTCGATGGCAAATGAGGCAATTTAAGTTTCTTTGAGGCAACTTGATCTTACGGCATAGCCACCCATTGAATACATGGGGGCTGAAATGGAGAACCCTCATATTTTACTGTTCCTCCGCATTATAAAGCGGGGATGTGGCAGCCAAAGGAGAAATGGATTCGAGGGGAGAAGAAATTTGAGCCCCTTGAATAAGCACTTCTTCCTCAGAGGGTAAAGGGGACAACGAGCGGTCTGCTAAGATAGCAGGTTCTAGCCCCTGTATAAAACTCAGTCTCTTCAGAGATGGAGAGCGTAAGTCTCCAGAAACAGAGGGGCCAGGGGTATGAGAGTCCATAACGGACCTGGCGGAGGAAGTAGTAGCCGTGGACACAATTTCTTCCACGCCAATGCTGGGTACCCCAGGAGAAGATGATAGGTGTTTTCGGTCAAACCTACGTCTTTCCTTGTCTTTTTCCTCAAGCTCCTTAAGGCGCGCCAGGAGTCTCAGCGACCGTTCTCTCAGCGTTTTGGGCTTCAGGAGATGGCAGTCACAGCAATCTTGCAGATCGTGACCCATGCTGACACAAAGTAAGCATTGTCCGTGAGGATCTTTCGTGGTCATTTTTCGACCACAAGAGAAACAAGATGTAAAGCTGTGTTTCACTGATTTCATCGTGACTAGAATAGCAAGCGAGGCAATATGTTGGTAAGCCACGAAAGCGGTTGGAAAGAACTGTTGGGTTTAGGCAGGAAGGTACCTTATATAGTGGGGGGGGAGTGCGTGAACGTCACGTGGTTTTCAAACTAGCGAGCTTGGCATATGCCGGTAAGAGAAGGGCGCGCAGGCGCAAACCCGTTTGTGAGAATGGGAGGAGCCACTCAAAGAACTCCATTCTGAATGTATAGAACTGTTGTCTCAGAACTAGGATTAACAAGGCACATTCTGATTGGACGGTTCATCACCCTTAAACTAGAGCTGTGATTGGTCATGTTAGAATGCCTGCTCAGAGGCCAGCATGTAACTCAATAGCTTCTTTCTAAGGTACACAGAGTACAGATTTGCTGAGACACTTTAGCAAACATTAAGCCATCAAAATTGTCTAAGGCTCTAGGCCTTTAAGGCAGCTTAGCCCATGCTTTTATACAGGGTCACTTTAAATTTACAGGTTTGATATATAGGGTCACTTTAGGCGGAAACAGAGTGTTGTTTTTTTATTTATTATTGTTGTTAATATTATTAATTATTATTGTTAATATTATTTATTATAATTTATTTATTTTACTTTATTCTAGTGTTGCTTGCAACAGAGACCCCATAGTTAATAATGGAGTAGTAGTTCTTTATTGTGCTGGCACCAGGCCATGACAACATCACATCAAACACATACAAACAAGAAGAAAGATTCTAAAATATAAATTCACCAAGGACGAGCTCTTGCAACATGCAGGAGCCTAACTTTCTAAAATTAAATACAAAATTAAATTCCACCTGACCACATAGTGGCCTGGAATTATACAAAATAAAAATAATAAAAACAGGACAAATAATATATATTTGCATATACACACACCTACATATACATACACACATATGCATATATACAACATAAATACGTACATAGGCAGATATACACCAGCTATTTCAATTTCTTACCCAGCTACACATCCTGTCCTGGAGATTCTGAATCCCGCACTAGTTGGCGGATCTAACTGTAGCGGCTATAAAAGCAAACTTAGCGACCACTGCAGTAACATCTTTCCTTTTATCCACCAATAAGAATACTAGGGTTTGTAAATCCAGACAAGATAAATCCATCTCTAATTTTCCAAGCATTGTAATTGTCAACTGGCCATTTAAGGGACAACGGGGCATATAGTGGTCCAGATCCTCCAGCTGCTCCGAGCCACATATACATTTCCTCTCAGAATAAGGGATAGCTTTATAGCGACCTTGGACTACCTCTGTTCTCATAGACTGCAATCGTAGCGCTGTAACGGCTTTACGAATAGAACTGTCGGCAAGGGTGTCCAGGTAGCTAGCGCCATCGGTACCCGGTATCCAATATTGATAATAAGGAGATAATTTAGACATTTCAATGTAAGCTCTATCTTGTTAGCATTCATTGTCTTCTATTCTATGCCAAATGATTTTAATAGCCTCCTTCCAGGCCAAACCAAGTACAAATTCCACAGAGAACCCTAGTAGGCCCAAATTATGCCTATATCTTTCCACCATGGGTCCTTCTCACACCAGTATTCACCTGTTTTTTCCAGCAGACAAAATCGGAGTAAGGACAGAGGCGAAAGTTGCAATGATTTTATCCAAAAGGAGAGCTGATGACCCCACAGTCTAGTTGGGATGGATTTAATTCCAATCTCCAATCTTAGAAAGGACACTGGTGTCGCTGGAGGGGCACTCAAAAGTTGTCATAAATACTTATTTTGGATACTTTCTAACGTATTAAGTAAAGATGAACTACTTCCCCATACTTGACAGCCATAACAGATTTGTGAAACTATTTTGGCCTCATATATTTTAAGGGAGGGTCTAGCCAAACAGCCCCCCTTAGACCTATAAAATCTATTCAGGGCAGTCAAAGAAGTAGACGCAATGGTTTTAACTGACCTAAGGTGAGGGGACCAAACCCCATTATATGCAAAAACTACTCCCAAATACTTAAAAAACCTAACTTGCTCTAAACGCTGGCCATTCAAAAAACACCTCTCCCTTTTAAATTTGGAGGAGAAAACCATAACTTTAGTTTTTTGATCATTCATTTTCAGGTCCTGCTCACAGCAGGCGTCTCCAAAATCCACCAGCAGGCGGTTAAATCCCAACCTACTTACAGACATGAGGATAGTATCATCCGCATACATAAGTGGGGAGATTTTCCTGCCTCCTAACTTTGGTGCATAATAATCTCCTGTATCTCTATGATCGATGATCAGCTGATTAACGTAGAGATTAAAAAGAGTGGAGGCCAGGACACATTCCTGCCTAACCCCACTACCAAACTCCACCTGTTCAGATAAACTACCCCTCGTATCTAATCTAACTTGGAGGACTGTATTAGACTATAAAGAGATAATTAAAGAGAATAGTTTCTTATGTATCCCTAAATCCTGCAACTTTACCCATAACTTCATTCTATTAATAAGGTCAAAGGCAGCTGTAAAGTCAATAAATGCTGCATAAAGTTTCTATTTCTTCACCTTACATTTATTAATCAAGTGAGAGAATAGGAAACAGTGGCCCACGGTGCTATTAGAGGCCCAAACACCTGCTTGTTCATCAGCAACAAAAGCTTCACTATTAATCCAATCAGTAAGACGATTCAGCAAAAGTTTGGTGTAAAGTTTAGACATTCTAGAAAGCAAGGAGATGGGCCTGTAGTTACCTGGGAGTGCCCTGTCCCCCTTCTTGTAAATTGGAACCACCACCCCCTTCTTCCAGATCGAAGGGACCTCAGCAGCCTCATTCATAACAGAGAATAAGCAGGCCAGCACCGGTGCCTGCCACTCTGGGAAGGACCTAAACATTTCACTGGGAAGAAAATCAATTCCAGGCGCTTTGCCCTCTTTCAATGACCCAATTGCCTCTACAACCTCCTTTTCCGTAACAGGAGGCCAAAGAGGAAGATCTTCTAAAGGCTTCAGTCTACAACATTTGCTGTCTATATCATCTGCACAAAATAACTCTGAGAAATGTTGAACCCATGAGGCTGAGTCAATTTTCAGTTCCCTTGTGGGGTTCCCAGAAGTCCAGGCCCTCTTAATGATTTTCCAAAAGTTCCTACTGTCATTAAATCTTAGAGCATCCTGTAAAGGCAACCATTGGCCAAGCGAGTAGATAGACTTCTTTGCATTGATTAAATCCTTATAATCAGTTCTCTTATTACTGTAGAATTGTTCCATCTCCAGCTTATTTGTTAGCTTTACAAATTGAGCAAGTCTTCTTAGCTCTACTTTTGCTCCCTTACACTCATGATCCCACCATCCAGCTCTTCTAGCCCTGCTGCCCTTAACGCTGGTACGCTCCTTAGATAGTAGAGGACGCAGTTCCACCAATAGGCTGTCCGGAGCTAAAACTGCAGATTCTAAACTGACAGCCTGCAACAACTCCTCCCTAATACCACCAATCCGATCTGTCAACAGGAAGGATTTTAACCTGTTTTCCAGTCGGGGAGTCCAATGGACTCTACATTGCCCAACTCCTGTAGAAGTCTCTCTATGAACCATACTACCCTCCACTCGACAATGGAAGGAACACTTAAATATAAGTTCCAGTGGGAAGTGATCACTATCTGGTTGCAGGCCCACATTAAAGGAGGCTACATACTCTGCAAGTGAAGCAGAAACAATTCCATAGTCTATCACACTACTGCCTCTGGGGTTTAAGAAGGTGTAATTTAATTAACTTGCCAATCCCCAGGGGCATTCCCATTTAAGATCATAAGTAGGTAGCTTGAGACAAACCGGTACAAAGCCAAACCCACCTTATTTATTACAGTGTTTTTGGAATGTCTGTATTCATTATTAATTATTATTATTATATGCATTTATATTGCACCAGCGATGTACCTGGCGCTTTACAAAAAATAAGAGAGACATCTATTAAGCTCTGAGGCCTCATCGTCTAGGGAAGATATCTTTAGGGCCTCTAAGATATCAACAACATTGCGCCGGATCCCGGCATTAAAATCCCCCATTATGATAGTATAGCATAATTCATTCGCTTCATGAAATGCACATATCATATCCTCTAATTATTCCCAGCAATCTTGCCCGGGGGTCCAGAGTGACTTGGGAGAAAAATATACATTAAGTAATAAGAGAGGGCCATTGAGGCAAGACGACCCACATTGTACTGCTAAGAGATAGTCTGGTATTTCTAGGACCACGTCACCCATAAATTCTAGGGCTGATGAAACAAAGATAGCCAAACCAGAAACCACCACTAGGGCCCCCCTTCAAATTAGACAGACGTTCTCCAGAATTCCAGCACTTATGCCCTTCTAAACCAAGGGTCCGACCCACAATTGCCCATGTCTCCTGGACAAATATAATATCATATGACTTAAGAAATGCTATAAAGTGCGGGTCTCCCATTTTTGAAGACCATCCTGCAATATTCGAGGAGATAAGTCTCAGATTTGCATTGCCACCATGAAAGTCTCGAATGGAGCCTTCCTCAAAGGCTATATTCAAGAGGCAATCATGGTTTGGCTTCACAGAGGGAAATTCCACTCCTGATAGATCTTTAGTGGATGTTGAAAGATTAACTAACGTGGACCAACCTGATTCTTCGGGGCCACCTAACTGAATTTGGCTAGCCTCCATATCTAACCCAGGGCAAACCCCCTCTGGTGCACTCCCCTTAGGACTAAGAAAAGGGGAATCAGGATCCAATATAACCTTGCGCCTCGGCAAAGAGGATTTATTCTGAACCTGACTAATCATTGATATGCCAAAACTGGCCTAATAATGGAGCAAGAGTTTGGTTTTGACAGGAGCAATAAGCTCTTTATTTTCCAATAAGACAGAACTTAGCATTGACACGGGACATAGATTCTCACGTCCAGAGACACGGAATAAGGCAACAGAAATTGGTCCTTTCTGCACTCTCTGGATGGAACGTCTCTGGGCATCTCACCAGTTTGGGGACACACATTTCCAAACCTGCATCAGAGTCTGGGATCTAGTTTTTGCCTCCTGTGTGACACTACAGACAGGTAGCAAAGGGCATGTTTCCCATAGCAGCTACTCACTCTCTTGCACACACACCCCTTCACAAACAGGCACAGCGCTCTGCTGATGTTCAGTCCCCCTCTTCCAGTTGGGCAACTAGGGGTGAAAACAGACATGACGCTAACCACACTTGAACCACATTTGGTGGTCAGTTATGCATGTTGCAGGGCTGTATAGGGCACAAATACAGCCCTGCAACATGCATAAATGACCATCAAGTGTGGTTCAAGTGTGGTTAGCGTCATGGCTGTTTTTACCCTAGGGTTGCCACCTATGCAAAATTTTAAAGAACACTTATGAAAAATACATGTTTCAGGGCCTGCATTGGTGCCTAGGTGAGCTGCCCAAGAAGGGGTGAATGGGTGAAGTTTCCCATTCCTGGTCAACCCTCCCCAGCTGAAGAGACTATAGCCAGAACCCCGTGCATGGGGTCTCCCCCAAGTACTTCCTCACAGGACTGGGTTCCCCAAGCACTTCTAGTTTGGAGGTCGTTCCCTTCTCTCCCAGCCTTGGCCTCAGACTGAGCATCACCCCACAGTCTCCATACTGGGAGGAGGGTGCTTCATGGATCACTGACAGTGCAGCCCCTTCACTTGCTCTCCTTTCTCTGGCTCCTGCTGAGCCAGCCAAGCCCTGGGCCATTATTACCAGAGACTGGGCTCAGCTGACTTTCTTCAGCTCCCCATGACTCCAGCCGGCTCCCCCTTACAAGTTATAGTCAGGGACATGTGAATTCTGGACGGCTGCAATCAGCCATCTTAGCAGGACTTTACATTTCCTTAGATTCTGACAGCAGTTGTCTCTGGCAACACTGAATTATAGCCTGGGTGGGGAGCACTGAGCTAGGCAATGGGGTGCTAGCATTGTTGGCCAGTCAATGGGGTGTCGGCATTGTGAACTGCTGGTGGCTATTAGTGGAAATCATAGAATTCTAGGTCTAAAAGCTAGTCCAACCTGGACCCTGCTCCATACGACACCCTCTGCTTACAGCATGGCAGGGCTTGTGCTACAGCTGCAGAAGGAAGGCAGCCCACAGGACCACCGAGGGGAGAGAAGAGTCCCCCACTGAGAGACTGTGTGGTATTTTATGAGCTCAGGAAATGCGAGAGGTTAAAACTTATGGAATTCGGGGATATTTATGAATGCTGGGAAATGAATTTGCACTCAAAAAGTTTGTTAATTTTCATGAATTGGCTAATGAACATCATTTATTCCACCTGCAGAATCTGGATTTTCTGCTGACAGAATTTGGGTTTCCTGGTTGCAGAATTTGGAAACAAAATATACAGAATGCATGGAGCCCTGGTTATAGCCTCTTCAGCTGGGGAGGGTTAGCCAGGAATGGGGAACTCCACCACATTCACCCCTTCAAGCGCAGCTCACCTGGCTACAAGATGCTCAGTAGGACCAGACTGCCCGACAGCATTCGTGTAAGACTCCCTGGCTGCTCACATGTTCTCTTTGCAACACACTGACTCTTCTGCACACAGAGATTGCCTCTCACTAGATGAACCAGCCTTGCTCACACGCTCTAGACTCTTCTTACCATTATTTGTCAATCCCCTCCAGAGACCGTTCCCCCAGTTCTGTGTCCATGCTGTTTCTGATCAGATGCTGGCGTGGCCACTGACACCACAGTCTCCTAAATGCTGTCAGATGATATGGGGGTTCAAGATCCTATGCAGATGATTTAAGGAGGGGATCATCCCATTTGCTGGATCTTGGTGCTACACAGTGAGCAGCAGCATTAGCAGTGGGAGTGTGCTAATTTGTCATTGCTAGGTTTTAGGGTCAGACACTGCCTGATAGAGGTGAATGAGCCTGTCCAGGTCTCTGTCTGAGGGATCATCTCAGGCTCTCTGCAGACTCAGGAAAATTATCCAATCTGCATGGGTCACCTCCTACTCACGTTTGCCAGGCTATTCCTTCACAGGTGTCAGGGCTCCCAGCGTGCACTGGGCTGCCCTTGGCTTAACACTGGCCCAGTCACTCAGAGGGGGTGGGGATTTCCTGGAAAGGCAGTGGGGAATCTGTCTTGGGCTCTCATTCCCTGTGGAGAGGAGGTTCCTCAGGAACAGAGGGGTGGGCTAATTCCTGCGGCTGAGGGACAGAGATCAGATGGGACAGGAATCAGCTGACACAGACAGCGTGGGGGGCAGAGAGGCTGCTGGACCATTCAGTACTTGTACTTCCAGATTTTGTTACTTCTTCAGCTCATCATACACAGCCCGGTCTCCATGCTCCAGTGTCTGGAGGGGAAATAGAGACAATTCAGCCAGAGACTCCGCCCCCCCCTCCCTTCCCCAGCAGGCTCCCCTGCTCACCCTATAGTCCTTGTGATGAAACAGAGCCCACTGGGGTTCACCCCAGCCTCCCGGCACCCCGTTACCCACTTATCAACTGGGATCTCTTCCGCTGCCACCACCCAGAATATTTACTTAGATTTCCAGTATCATCCCTCTGGGGAGAATGAGACGACTTCTTTTCTTTAAACAGTCAGGCTCGCAAGCCAGTATAAAACAGTTCCCAGTTTCTGCCGCCTGAGCGTACAGAGGCGTATTTGCTAACACACACACACACACAGATCTTTTAGATCAAAAAAAGGAATATTACTTTAATGGTATTTTAAACCCAGCATCACCGGCTGCAATGTGGGGTACTTTGAATCCTTGAGCAAAAGCAATTGATCAGACACAGTTTAGGCGCAATGGCCTTTTTAGAAGCATCTGGCCTAAACTGGTCCCTCAGATCTAACCTTCAATTACTCACAGCTTTAGGTGCGCCTTTGCCTTGCAGCAAAGGGGTTCAGTCCTTAGGTTCGGTTTAGTCCAAACAGGCCAGGAGCCATTCCCTTAGCTCCATAGCAAAAAGTCAGTATCCCAGAGCAAACAGAAGACAAAAGATGGAAGCCTCCTCCTGAGAGGTGTGTCTTTCTTTTTAAAAGCCCACTACCCCTCATTCGTGATTGGTCCTTGGGGGTTACCTGGCTGTACCTAGTCCAATCAGGGAATGACCCCTCCAGCCCTGCTGGCTGTAGGTTCCTTCCCCTGCGAAATCCTGCCATGCGGCCAGTGGCAAAATCAGGCCTAGTCAACCTGGAAGCCAGAATGTCAGTGAAGGTCACATGCAAAGGGCAGGGATGCTCCTGGCAGCTTCTGCCACACTCCTTGCCCTCAGGAGCTTAAGTGGGTTGGGAGGAGGAGCAGTCGGTGCTCATGAGAACAGAAGCCAAGGGAGGGGGCTGCCTATTTGTGGGAAGTCCCCCTATATGAACAGCAGCCTTTCACCCGGCTGCAAGATGCTCACTAGGACCAGGCTGCCCAACAGCACTCGCATAACACTCCCTGGCTGCTCACATGCTCTCTTTGCAACACACTCTTCTGCCCACACAGATTGCGTTTCAGCCCCATATAGAAGTGGCACTTCCAGGGAAGAGGCTTATACCACCCCCTCCTTCCTGCACCGAGCCATGGAGCCCCCATCCCCTGTGGCGCTGCCCCATCCCACAATGCCCAGGCCTGGGTTTCCTGTCTCTCCTCTTCTTGCTGATCTTTCCCCATCCTCTACCCCAGCTTCAGCCCCTTTCACAGCCCCTGCACAGGATGAAGCTCCCCTCCCCATCCAGGTTCAATTCTCAAGGATGCTGGTGGACACCACATGGGATTCCCTGGACTCACCTCGTACGTGGAGCTGGGGCCAGAGGAACTTCCGAGCTTGACCTGGGACAGAGAGAGAGAGAGGCAGAAGGGTCATAAGCACGAACCTCACCCCAGAGACAACAACAACAGAATCAGCCCCTGGGGCAGTGGGAGTTAGTGGGACCCAAGGAACAGGGTAAAAAGGGCAGAGGGCTGGGGGCCAGGACTGAGAGGCACCACCAGGCCCATGGAGAGCAAGGCTGGAAAAGCAGGGGGAATAACTGAGCTCCATCACTCACCGCTGGTCCTTTCTGGATTGCAGGGGGCAGGTTCTCATACTCCAGGGGGGCTGCCCCACTCTCTCTGGAGATATTGTTATGGCTGCGGAAATCTGGGGGACAGAGTGATATGGGTTTAGTGTTCCTAATTCCCAGGCTCATCCCCTGCTCTAACCACTAAACCCCACTTCCTTTCCAGAGCTAGTAATATAACCCAGGAGTCCTGACTCCCAGACCTTTCTGCTCTAACTTTCTAAACCCCCTTGTTCTCCTGGAGTGGGTATAATACCCATGAGTCCTAGCTCAAAGTCCCTGCTGTAGACCCCATTGTCCTATTTAATTTGGGATGAGAACTCAGATGTCCCGATTTCCAGGGCCCTCCCATCTCTAACCTGCTAGACAACACACTTCTCCCACAAGGAATAGAACCCAGGAGCCCTTATTGCTAGACCGTACCTCTCTGCCACACCCCTGCATATCCCACTGACCGTTCTCCACAACCAGAGCCCGGATTCAGCGTGATTTCGGAGCCAGGATTCATGCAGAGGAAGAGGAGCTTGAGGTTATGGATGCCCCGTCTGGTCCATCTTTGTGGGATCAGTTTCAGAAAGTGATGCCGGCTGATGCGGTGGGTGTCCTGGGGTCTGTTAGGGCCACTTTTTGCTAATTAGATCCATGCCCGTCCTGGTTGGTGACAGCCTCTAGGGAGACTTTGGGGCTGGGGCTGGTGGGGGTAATCAATGCCTCCCTGTGGGAGGGTAGGATTCCGGACTGCCTCAAGGAGACAGTGGTGCGGCCCCTGTTAAAGAAATCATCTTTGGACATTGATGCACCTGCCAGTTACTGGCCTGTCTCTAACCTTCCCTTTTTAGGGAAGGTTATTTTAGGGAAGGTTAGTGGCACGGCAGCTCTGGGGTCACCTGGATGGCCTCAGTTTTCTAGACCCCTTTCAATCGGGGTTTCACCCAGGGTATGGCACAGAGACTGCGTTGGTGGCTTTGGTGGACGACCTCCGCCGAAAGATGGATTCAGGGTGTTCAACATTACTCATCCTGTTAGATCTCTCGGCTGCATTTGATACAGTGGACCATAGGGTTATTGTTGAGACGACTGCAGTCCCTGGGGGTGGGTGGACGGGACGGTCCTTGGATGATTCCGCTCATTCCTCTCAGGAAGGAGCCAGCGGGTGGTGTTGGGGGCTGAAACATCTAGCCCCCAGGACCTTTCGTGTGGTGTACCGCAAGGTTCTGTTTTGCCTCCATTACTGTTTGACATCTATATGCAATCCCTGGGGGAGGTCGTGAGACGGTTTGGTGTGCGTTGCCACCAATATGCTGATGACACCCAGCTATAGCTCTCATTTTCAACTGACCCAGGCCCCGCAGTCTTGGTGCTTTCCCGGTGTCTGGAGGCAGTGGCTGACCGGATGCGGCACAGCAGACTGAAACTGAATCCCAATAAGATGGAGGTGATGTTGGTGGGTCGGGCAGCAGGGGTGATGGCCCCCTTCATTGAAGGGGTCCACCCCCCCACTGAACCCCCATGTTCGGAGCTTGGGAGTCCTGTTGGACCCCAGCCTTCAGCTGGATTGCCAAGTGGTGGCGGTCGTGAAGGGAGTCTTTTGCCAGCTACATCTTGTGCAGAGGCTCCGGCCATATGTTTCGGACTCCGACCTGGCCACCCTCGTCCATGCGTTCATCCCCTCGAAGCTGGGTTACTGCAACGCGCTCTACGTGGGGCTGCCCCTGGTGACGGTTTGGAAGCTGCAACTGGTGCAAAATGAGTAGGCCCGTCTTCTGACAGGGACGGGCCGTAGGGAGCACATAACACCAGTGCTCCGAGCGCTGCACTCGTTGCCTGTAGCGTTCCCAGCCCGATTCAAGGTGCTGGTTTTAACCTTTAAAGCCCTACACGGCTTGGGCCCCTCCTATCTGAGAGACCACCTCACTCCTCAGGCCCTAGGGTGATCCTTGTAGTCCGTTGGGGACACCTCCTTGGAGGTCCCCTGGGTTAACCGGGGGGCCACAATGGAGAGGGCATTCTTGGTGGACGCACCATGGCTGTGGAACTCCCTCCCAGAGGAAGCTCGTCTGGCCCCTAGTCTGCTGGCCTTCCGCCAGACCTGTAAGACCTGACTGTTCACCCAGGCCTTTGGGGAAGGGAGTGGATAGGGTGGGAGGTTTTTTTTAAGTCCGACTGTTTTACCCTTATGTTGTTTTTAGGTTCCCTCTCTGTTTATATTTTTATTGTATTTACTGTTTTTATGGTTTTAAAACATATTTTGTAAGCCACTCTGAGATGTCCGTTAACAGGAGGGGATGGGATATAAATGTAAATATAAATAAATTATGAATAGCTCCCAGGAGCCCTTGCTCCCTGGCTCATGGGTGTCGCTCACAGAGGAAAGAGACGAGAGCCGCACCCAGCGCCACCACAACCAGCGACACGATCGTGATGCCAGCGATGGGTCCAGCAGACAAACCGGGAGAAGAGGAAGGTTCTTCTAGAAGAGAAAGAAGGGGGCTCTGTTAGGGGACGTCGGACTCACTAACCCAGAATCCCATCTAAGACGCTGACCGGCTTCCATTTCTACAGCGAAAGGGGGAAAGGGTGGGATAATCCTCCATCCGGGTCTCCTCCTAACCCTTGATATGCAGAATAAGCTCCATCCCCGAGGCTTTCCCCAGCCTGGCAGCATTAACCACTTGAACTCTAGAGATTCTTGTCATCCAGATGGCCATGGTCTTTCTGAATTGCACTGAATCCTAAGCCCCATCCTGATGCAGTGAGTTCCACAGGCAGATCACACACTGTGTAGAAAAGTGTCTTCTATTATCAGGGCCAGCCTTACCGCAGGGCAACCCAGGGTGACCACACTGAGCTCTGCTCTTCTGGTCCCCCCACAGTAGCCACAATTTCACCAGGGCAAGGCGGGGAGACTCCACTCTCTCCCAGCAGGGCCCCAAACATGACACCCTCTAGGGCCCCATAGAAGGTGCCCCCAATAGGGATGGGGTTTGGAGAAGGGGGAGGAGTCACCAGGGTTCCAGCATTTTATCTTCCCCCTGGGCCATGCAAATTCTAAGGCCGGCTCTGCTTTTTATCTACCAGGAACCTGCCCCCTTTCAACTCCATCCAATGTCTCTCTGCTCAGAAGGGGCAGGAGGAGAACAGCAACTCCTCATCTGCCTGCTCTTCCTGCCAATGGGGATGACTTTATATTCCTTCCCACGGACATCCCCCTGCTACTGAGTTACTCAGCCATAATCCAGTCTGTCAACAAGCTCCTCTGTCTTTTCTAGTCCTGACAACTCTAAATAGCTCAGCAGCACTAACAAATCCTGCCCTGCCCCCAGCCCATACCATTTCCTCCATGCTGAATAAAACTCTCCAAGTGTGGGTCTAGCCTGGAGGGATGGAGAGACCCACTGTTCACCTTTCACCCTGAGGGACGTTGCTTTTTCCATCGTTTTAATCCATTTTATTTGGTTAAATATTTGAAAGGTGGGAATAGGGTGTTAAAATGGATTTGCCGATATGTGTGCATGTGTTTTATTTTACATTGTAACCCAGCCTGAGCCCACTGGGATAGGGCGGGACAGAAATCTGAATGACTGAAAAAATAAATAAATATAATGACACACACAAACAGACATTAATGAGCTGCCCCTGGGGCCACTGTGGGATGCCCCTAGAGCTGGGAGCTTCTCGGTGCCACTGGGCTCAAGGATGGCATAATGCACGTATTATTCTGCCCATCTTGCTGCCCAAGCGGCTCCAAGGATCACACTGACTCATCATCTCTGCCCCAGAAGGTGGCTGAGCTATCTACAGGGCGACTGCCGGCCTCTGCACTGCTCTTTCCAGGAGCCGCACAGTGAACAATTTGGGGAGCTGATGGCCGTCTCTGACAGAGAAGGATGCCCCAATGGGTTTACATCCCCGCAGACTCACCCTCTAACAGAAAGAGCTGCACGGTATCCAAGGCAGTGATGCTGGTTGCAGGATTCTTTACCCGGCAGCTGTAATTCCCCGCATCCCCCCAGGAAGTTGACTCAATTGTTAAGACATTTCCCTTTACGCTGCTTTCTGCGCCATTGTGAAACCAGCGATACTGCAGCTCAGGGGCATCCCCTGAGTGACATGTTAGAGTCAAAGGTGAACCCAGGAAGTGGAAAATGATCCCCGAAGGGCTGATCACAGCAGAGACTGATCCATCTAGAAGGGAAGGGAAATAGAATCAGGGCTGAGAGAGGGAGCCAGGAAAGGGTCCTTACATGCACATCTGCTGCATCCCAGCCCAGATGTGGCTGCATCTCTGTGCAGATGCAACAGAGCCCTCCTGTATGCACGTAATTACATGCTCCACCCCATGGTTAGGATTAATGAATTGTTCATCAGAAAAGTTTAAAAACCATGATTAAATGTAGAATATTGGCTCCATCTTGCAATAGTGAATAGTTCTAAATTTCCCCCTTGTACAGAGGTCTATAACTGGGTGTTGTGGGGGGGTATATGTATTCATTTATTTATTTATCATCATCATTTATACCCCACCTTCCTGCCTGGGCAGCTCAAGGTGACTTAGAAAAGTTAAAACATCATTAAAAAATATACATAAACTGGGAGTGGGATACGCTTCTATTAACCCCTTGTGAGAGGTGGGGTATGGGCAGGGGGGTGGTGTGTGCCAGGGCTGGCTCCCCAGTGAGGGGGGCTATGGGCAGGGGTGGTGTGGGGTTGTGCATTGACCCGATTGGGGGGGGGGGGG